>OX393553.1:77155476-77501062 GCA_947650365.1 Chamaelirium japonicum
TTGTATGATCCCATTCAAATGTAGGGGCTAGCTTTAGATCTAAGATTAATCTAAACATCATTTTCAAGATTACATAGAGTTCCATTTAACTCCAATTTTATTGTTTTTTCTCTCTCTTTTTAACTTCCAAAAAACTTCAAAATGGAATGACAATAAAATCCATATCTCCTTAGGCGGTACAATACCGAGGCTTTCGTGTTGATGAAATAGAGCTTGTAGACCGCCGTGCATCCTTCTCCATCAGCTCTATTTCATCAAGTTGCTAATACGGTACAACACCCGAGTTCCTCTCCTCTAGATAAATTTTCTTTTATTATCACATTTAAAACCACACCCCAAAACCTGCTCTTCGCGATCCGGTACCCTCTCCGGAAAATGGGTTCTCCCCCCTGCTCGCCTCCTTCCGAGACCTCCCCTTGCCGGAGCAGGTCACCGTCGCCGCGCTTCTGCTTCTTCTTCTTCTCGGTGAGGCGCTCCTTCTCCTGCACCCTCGGGCGGGTCCCAGTCTTCAAGGAGGGGCAACACCCGAACCCAATTCCAAGTCGCGGGGACTCGGGGAGCGATCGGTTATTTTTTGAGAAATCCCTCGCGGGGACTCAGGGAGCGATCAATTGGTAGCCGTCAGTAATTGGTTCAAGATCAGTTGGTAATGCCCGTGCCCAAGGACACGCAAAAGATTTCGAAGACGGGGACAATATTTCGAGGAAGGTTGTTAATATTTCAAATGTGCCAATAAAATATTTCGAATGTCGCAATGTCATGGCTGCCTTCTGCAGCAAAGCCCACTTTGGCTACCAGAGTGCTATGCCGCACTTGCTCATGGTCCAATTATGGCTAGGGGTGGCAATCCTTAACCTGACCACCAACCCAACCCGAAGTTAGCCAGTTTGGGTTTGGCCTAAACGGGTTTTGGTCATAAACGGGTCGACACGACTGACCCGTTTATTTAATGGGTCGGGTTCGGGTTTGTACTAATAACCTGATTGACCCGACTTGACCCGTTTACCAAATGGGTCGTGTCAACCCGACTCGACCCAACCTGATCAAACCCAGCCCAATCCGACCTGACTTGACCCAGCCCGACCAGTTTACATGGGTTCTGTTGACCCAACCCGACCCGACCAATTTAGTAAACGGGTCAGGTCGGGTCAGCCTGTTTATTAGATGGGTCGGGCTTGTGTTTAAGTTTTTGACCCGTTTATCAAACGGGTCGGGTTCAGGTTGGGTGTTTTACCCTTATACCTATGTCTCAACCCGACCCGACCCGACCTATTGCCACCCCTTATCGTGGCCTACCATGTTGTCCAAAAGAAAAGGCATAATGGGTAGCAAAAATGCTCTTTCTTTTGGACTATGTGGCAGACCACGACTGGGTTACAACCAAGTGTAGCAAATCAATTAGGTTGAGAAAATGCTCTCCCATATATCGTGGAGTGCATTTTTATTGCCAGATTGATTTCCTGTATTTGTAGTAAATCAATCGAGTATAAGGTTAAGAGGCACATTTGCGGTATTTTTGCTCCCAATAATAGTGTGACATATTGTCCATTAAAATGGGTATAACTGGTTAAGGGTGATCTGGTAACATAACATATGTAGGCACAATTGAAAAAATTTTGATTGTGAGCCCACTGCGAGATAATGTGAATGAGTTCGATCATTCTAGACGCCCATCAACCTACAATTGGAAACGGTACCTGGGATGATGCATGCCATATTTCACTAACGGTATCCAACAACTGAGCACGATTCATTAGTCGTGTGTGCTTGCCACTGGGTCTCACCGTGAATCACACTAAAACCAACGGCCCTTTTTAACCTCGTTGGAAAAAAATTGTACTCCTCTTTTTATGTCAAAAATTTATTTACACCCCCACATTTAAAAATTTTGACTTTACCCCCAAGTCTGTCACTTGACCGATTGCGACCGGATAAAAGTAGGGGTGTAATTCAAATTTCGACAAAAATGTTGGGATGTTATTCAATTAAAAAATAAAAACCCACTTTGAAGTTTGAACGGGTTGCTCACAGTCAGGTGACCGATTGGGGGGTAAAACCAAAATTTATAAAAATCGGGTGTAACTCAAATTTCAATTCAAAAGTGGGGGTGTGAGTAAAAAACCGTTTCTTACCCATGGAGTCACGGGATCTTCCGTGACCTCTGTAAACATAATACAGAGGAACAGGGCTTCACACCACCGTCCGCCTCCACGACCCCGACCCGCCGCCGCCGTCAGGATGGCCGGATCGTGGCGGGGGGAGGGGTTGCGGTTTGAGTGGAGGCGCGGGGCTTGGCCGGCGTCGGAACGGGTGTGTTGCGTCCGGAGTGAAGGAAGGAAGAGGAGGCGGGGTCTGTGTTGCAGTGCCGGAGAGTGGCTCCTCTCTCTCTCTCTCTCTCTCTCTCTCTCTCTCTCTCTCTCTCTCTCTCCTTGTTTTTTTTTTCGATTCGTGGGTTTCAGCGATCGTCCCAGCCGGGAGAGCGCTTATCCGGGTCAAGCACTTCCTCTTCCCTCCCACCGTTGAGGCAGTAGAGCACAGATCAAAATTGGGCCGTGTCGTGGCCGGGGACTTGATCAGGGCCGAACCTCGGCTTGAGTGGAGGTGCGTGGCTCGGCCGGCGTCGGGACGGGTGCAGGTGTGTTGCGGCCAGTGCGGAGGAAGGAAGAGGAGGGGGCTGTGCTGCAGTGCCGGAGAGGTGAGATAGACCCCTCATTCCTTCCCTTCTTTCAGCCGATCTGAGACGGAGGGCTGGGACTTGCTCTGTTTTTTTTTTCTAGGAAAGAAGATCGTCAAAAGAGAGAGAGAGAACCTGGCAGTGTAAGGCGATGGCGAGCCGGAGAAGAGCGGGAGACGAACCGGGGGTTGGGGGGATAACGTGCAGCGTGGGGGTTGGGATAACTTGCAGCGATAGTGCAGCGTGGGGGGAGATCGTGTAGCAAGAGGTTGTTAGCGTGGTGAGAGTTTTGAGGGATTTGAGGGTTTCGGTTTTGATAGATTTGTGGGGGGTTTTTTATCCGTTTGATTTGAGAAGTAATTGAGTGTGTTTGACACATACAATCAGATCGGATGGACAACTTGTCTCCAAAAGTTGTCTCGTGTGATTTTGAGGATGGCAATGTTGTAAATAATCCGAACTGCCCTAACATGTTATATATAATATATATATATATATATATATATATATATATAGAGAGAGAGAGAGAGAGAGATGCTATAATGAGGCATGCGGTAAGTGCGGCACCTACCACATGCCGTCTGATGCACCGCTGCATTTATGCGATGCACGCAGTGCGTGCATCAGACGGCTGCGGTGCGGTGCCGCACGTACCGCATGCCGCAGCATAGCATGCCTTTATATATATATATATATATATATATATATATATATATATATATATATATATATATATATATATATATATATATATATATATAGGGGCATGCTATAATGCGGCATGCGGTAAGTGTGGCACCACATCGCAGTCGTCTGATGCACCCGTTGTGTGCATCGCATGCATACAGCGGTGCATCAGACGGTTATAGTGCGGTGCCGCACTTACAGCATGCCGCATTATAGCATGACTATATATATATATATATATATATATATATATATATATATATATATATATATATATATATATATATATATATATATATATATATATATATAATACTAGTGAAAACCCTGTGCCCAAGGACACGAAAAAGATTTAGAGGGAGATGAAAAATATTTTAAGAACGTCGATAATATTTCGACGGAGGTAACAATAATTCGAGGGCAGCGACAATAATTTGAGGGTGGTGTCAATATTTCGACAAAGGTGACAATTTTTAGAGGATGAAAGATGAAGTTTGCTGGAGGAAGAGGGGCAGCAAGTCCTCTTGGTATGCTCCTCTATTATTGTATTATTGCGCATTTTGATTCTTCGATCAGAGAAAGAGATAGAGGTGGCTTCAGGCCACAAACCCATGCAACAAATACACATGACAATGCGAGCGCCGAGGAGTTGACTACTTCAACTGCTGCTCATATACCATCGGTTCAAGTGGTTGATACAACTCAACACAGAGCACCACAGATGAGTCACCAGATTTTAACACCCACCCGAATCAGTCGCTCAATATCAACCACTGAGAACATCCGTCTTCTATGCGCCGTCAAGATAGCCCTTCTGGTGGTTCTATCTAGCCTTGACTTCTCCTTCGGTGGTAGTCTTGTAAAGAGCGTGATCAGCTTCAAGCAGCTCTTTCTGGTGTTGCCCACTGATGTAATTATCATCCTAGGGCATCTATTGTTGACCAAAGGAGGTCATCATGACAAAGAGGAGGAAGAGGGGAGGAGGACAACGACGGCTGGGCAAAAGGGAAGTGGTGGTTTAAGTAAGGCTTTGGAAGCAGGTCTGGTGTTTCATAAAGGTCTCAGTGCTGCTTTCATAGATTGCAACATCTGTGCAGTCATCATGATATCTAGCCTTGTAGTATGAGGTTGTCTTTGTTCAAGTTCATTCCCTCCACTGCATTGATTTAGCTAAGTCTGGCAATGGCAAATATGGGCATATCTACAGTGAATCACTGTGCACTGATGGATGCATTAACACTCGTATTGGAAAGGCGTTCGATTGAGCTTGTGATGTCATTCGTCTCTATTATTTTCTTTGTAAATTTTAGAGCTCTGTGTTGGTTTGATTTGAATTTCCATGATTCATAACCAGTTGCATATTGTTTTAGTGTTGTAACATGATTTTTTTCTTGTTGTTGCCTGTTTTATTGGCTATGTCTTGATACTTATTGACAGTGAACAACTATTTAATCTGAAAATACAAATAAAAGGTCGACTGTTAATCGGTTGATGATTGGACTACATCGGACAGTTGTGGGTGCCCTTTGCACTGCATCATCTTGTGCTTGATTTCTGCTGAATATGATTCCCATGGATCAAGTCGAGGATCATAATCTGGAAGGCAGAAGCAAGAAACCTATTTATATGTAGAGGACCAAGAATATGAGTAGAGACAACCTGATTAGAATTGACAAAGATGAAGCAGATTAATATTGGATTAAATCAGAATGGACACTTAGAGCATGAGGAGCCACAGAGTGCTGCACTAAGAGCATCTCCAACGCCAACCTTCCCATTGAGCTTCCTCGTCTAAATGGGAAGCTTCTCTCCTGCTGCTGATGTCGCCACCACAACGTGCTCACATCTCCCTCAAAGATTGGCTATGGGTCCTGCTGCGCCATCACACCAAGTCAGGTGGGCCCCACAATTTAGCGGTATCATGGGTCAATTTCATGATAGGTTTTGTCTCTGACTCGTTAAGACCCATTTAAAAATCAAGGGATCGGGTCGGGTCTACCCAGCATTCGATCATAGTGTCTGATGGGTTCAATAGACACCTGTGATAAGGACACCCATGATGATGAGTTGCAATGAAAGATAAAATTTATATATATATATATATATATATATATATATATATATATATATATATATATATATATATATATATATATATATATATATATATATATATATATATATATATATATATATATATATGTATATATATATATATAGAGAGAGAGGAAACGGGAAATGAGCTACCAGCCTATTTCAATAAAATGAGCAGCCACCCATTTGATGGCCCTAAGACTCTTAGAATGTGCTAATTTTTTGTGAGCATAAGTACCTTATGTTGGATAGAACACCCACAAAAAATCAGCACATTCTAAAACTCCTAGGGGCATCAAATGTTAGATGTTTTATCGAGCGTTCGTTGTCACCGTTAATATGAAATATTACATTTGATGCCCCTAAAAGTTTTAGAATTTGTTGATTTTTTGTGGGTGTTCTATCTAAGATAAGGTGCATATGCTCACAAAAAATCAGCATATTCTAAGACTCCTAGGGGCATCAAATGGGTGGCTGCTCATTTCATCGAAATAGGCTGCCAGCCTATATCCCGTATCCTCTATATATATATATATATATATATATATATATATATATATATATATATATATATATATATATATATATATATATATATATATATATATATATATATATATATATATATATATATATATATATATATATATATATATATATATATATATATATATATATATATATATATATATATATATATAAAAATATATATATATATATATATAGAGAGAGAGAGAGAGAGAGAAAGAGAGAGAGAGAGAGAGAGAAAACGGGATATAGGCTGGCAGCCCATTTGCAACTTTGGGCTATCAGCTAACGGCCCTCCGATCCCCTTCATCTGTCGTCTGGTTTTTATTAAAAAAAATCAATTTTCTTTTAAGTGTTGTACACCTCTCTCTCTCTCTCTTTCTCTCTCTAGATCTCGGGCAGTAGCCCTACCACCTCCGACGACTGCTCCGGCTCTCCGGCGTCCCCTCTCCGGCAGACCGGCACCCCCACCTCCGTCTCCTGCTCCAGCGCCGGCAGATCGCATCAACGCCCACCTCCAGCACCCCCACCTCCGTCTCCTACTCCGGCGCCCCCCCTCCGGCCCTCCGGCACCCCCACCTCCGTCTCATGCTCTGGCGCCGGTCGATCGCAGTCCCCCCCTCCGCGCCTGGCGATGCACGCAGCGGTGCATCAGACGGCTGCGGTGCGACGCCGCACACACCGCACGCCGCACCCTAGCATGCCTATATATATATATATATATATATATATATATATATATATATATATATATATATATATATATATATATATATATATATATATATATATATATATATATATATATATATATATATATATATATATATATATATATATATATATATATATATAACTGATCTTATTGGGTCTTAGCGGGTCTACCCGGTTTTTAACGGGTCGGGTATGGGTTTAGGTTCTAGACACGATTAGTTAAAATGCATATGTGAGCCAACTACGACGACCAATTTGGCTTATTGGAGTGTGCCCGCTTGGATGCTTTGAATCAACATGCAAATATTCCTATCAATGCAATACCATAGTGGTCAATTTGGAGAAATTGGTTTGCCGCTTGGCTTCCAACAAAAAGAGAGATTCGCCATTCACCAGTTGAATATTTTATCATAACATGAGCAAAACAACCAATGACAGCTAGCGTTGTTGTTCTATCATTGAAACATCACCAAACCAACCACAAATCTGAAACAGTAAATAAATTAAATGAAAAACTTCAACAGAAAAAAGAAAATACCAAATGTCATAACAGACAAAAGGTTATTGCTCTGTCCACGGTATGAAGGATGGCTATTAGATTGGTTATCATGTTAGTTGAGTACTCATTTTCATACATTATATATCATAAGGAGAAAACAACAATGTTATTGCTTCAGTTCCAAAACTGTTCTCAGTCCTAATCCGAACGTTATGTGATTGTTCCACGCATGCAAATGGAAGCATCTCGAGTTCCTCCTTCCGCATAAGGGCCGAACTGCTCCTCATGCTACCGGATCAATTGGCCAGAGACACCATCCAAATCAAACCGGAGAATCATCACCTCTTATCACCCTGTGGTCAACTGTGAACATCAAAAAAATAATATAAGGAATACATAAAAACCTACAAAGAAATATGGTAGAGAAGGGGGGGGGGAAAGGAAACAAAAACATAAAAATGTATTAGATAAACCTCAAAGTGGGTGCCCAATTTTGTATACCAACTTAATATGTTGTGTGAGACCAAATCTTCAATTTGATTGATAACATTTTGGCAACCAAAATTTGGAAAAGGATAAAAAAAAAATAGTGAATCTGGCAACTTCTTTCATTTTAAAAAAAAAGACATCAAACCCATCAGAAAAAACCCATGGATTATACATCAAACCAATGGATTACATAGTAATACCAGGGGTCAGCCCACTTTCGGATAACACACAGAATACCCATGGATTCTGTCATTGATAGGTAGAAGGAAAACCCACTCGAAGAACTTTACATATTACGCATCAAATCTATCTCAGTGAAAGTAGAGGGAACCCATGGATTTTATCAGTGGAAGGTGGATGGAAACCCATGGATATATTACATATGAAATTCATCTCAGTTAAAGGTTAAGGAAAATTTTTCAAGAAACCCATAGATTTGTAAGAAATACAGTAAAATTTGCAAACATTGTAGGTGTATAATAGTAGAAAGAAAGATCATTTTTATTTTATTAGTATGCTACAATTGAGACAGTAGAAAGAAATATCATTTTTATTACATCCAACTATAGGACAATTCAATTGATGTTTACACAGCTACATTGGTAAGGGTCAACTTGCCAAGATGCATTGTATCAAAAAAAAATTTCAAGATGTAAATCCCCAACAAATAACCAATGGTTACCAATACTGCAAAATACAAAATGGTGAATGTTATAAAAACAGGGAACATAAAACAATGATAATTAACAGAAGAAGATCAGATCAATGGCTAAATAGACATGTATAGGTATTCATTACCGAAACACAGGGATAGAGGCAAAAATCCACTTGCTTTCACCTATCCAAATGAAAAAGGGAGAAAAATTGAGGGTATGAACCATACATTAATTGGGGGCAGGAAAATTATAGTGGCCTTAGTGAAGACTGAAGTTCAACATGACCCTAAAGTACAGCCTACTCCTTTCAACCACACGGCAACCCAAGGTGTGTCATACAACTGCATCCAAGATGTACATTTGAATATAGACTGATAGTGTCAGTGAGAGTACAGCAGCAGTTATCAATAGCTTTGGCCATCGACATTCGCTACTGCAAATGCATAGCTCACGCTGCTGTCCCTCGTGCTTTTGCAATGGCTTGATTACTCATATCGCAGAAAACGGATTGTTATATTTGTCGAGCAATTGCGTAACATTTGAACCAAAAAGACGCGGGTTTAAGACATCAATCATGGAAAACATACAACCCAATAAATGAGAGAGAGAGAGAGAGAGATTCTTATATGGAGGAAAACACTGATCGGATGGCGCCCACAGATGGTGTTGTCAAATTCCTATAGGTATCACTTGAACGAATTTGCATCCCCCATCTCGATGATATTCATGCCCATACGATCCATGGCCTCGATGGACTTGTAAATAGCACCATGCCTTTTCTCGTAATACGTGTAGTTGAACCTACAACAATGTAATGAGGATAATTCGCAAAAAATAAAAAGGAGAGCCAATGAGGATCCTTTGGAAAATTTCAGGATTGTTATCACCCCATTCGGTAAAACAATATAATAATAGAATGATGCAACATGATTAATAAAATTGCAGTACAATGCTTTTTACTCATACCGAATATCCTTTTACCAGCCTTACACAACAAAAACAGAAAATAGCTATGTAATAAAGCAATGAGAAACATGACCGACGATTCACTTCCATCAAAATACTAAAAGGGGGAAGTGTTCAATGAGGAACACCAGGTCTATCACAACAAAATTGGCCAAGTCTAGCAAAAAGCAAGAAGCTAGGCATTATAATCCATCAGACTCGTGCCGATAGGCCGGATGCTACAAACAATAGTGGATGGATCCATCCACTGACCACAATTTAAATGTACTAAGTCGGTCTTGAATGAATCAAAATAAATATTAAGATTAAAAAAATCAAGAAAAGGCCGAAAAAGTAAACTTCAATGAATCAAAATAATATTCACACAAAAAAGAAATATGCAAGACGGGGAAATAAAAACCCTTTCTTCAAGGACATCAATACACCAATGCAAGTTTTTGATCAATGAATTCGAGCAATTTTAGACATATGAATGGAATATCAAATTAATACATCAATGTGTTTTCAAAAATCTGCCTCATGTGAGATCTTTACTTACTTGAGTCCCTAAATTGAAGCCAAAATATTAAGTTAAAAAATGTAAGAATTTTAACCAAAAAAATATAATAAAATACCTTCACGATGGAAGTTGCTCTTGAAACGGTGAGGTAGCACATATTGCCAGTCCTGATTGTCCTACAGATCGCCAAAAAATGACTTAGAATTAAAATTGAATGGCATGACTTGGAGCATAAAAAATGGAGAGAGGGAGTTGAGCGTTTGCTGATGGAAGGATGCCGACACCGCTGCGACCCGTACTTCTCCGCAAAACCCAAAGCTTAGCTAGAGAGAGAGAGAGAGAGAACCACATATGTGCTCTGTTTTTTTCTTTTTTTGAAGGGTATTTGTGCTTTGTTGCAAGCTCAGGGATTTGAAATCAGGGATTTGAAACCCGATTGTTCATTAAAATCTCACCACTGATATTCAGGGATAGAAATCAGACAAAAAAAAAACTTTTCACCTAACAAAAAATAGAAATAGAAAAAAAATAAACCACTGAAACCCCTTTGAGATCGAGGTAGGGGGGATCTGGAGCCGCTGCTCCTCTTCTTTGCGCCGTGCCGGCCGCTGACCGAAGATCATACCTGCAGTTGACGACTTGGAACTCGCTCCTCGATCTGCAACAGAGAAAGAGGGGAAAAAATAGAGAGAGAGAGAGAGAGAGGGGGGGGGGGTACAATTCTGTGGGGGTTGATTCTTCATATCGAGGGAGGGAAGACGACGGCTTCAACCTCGGCCTCCTCGATCTAAAACAGAGAAAGAGGAAAAACAAATAATCAGTAACCCTAAATCAAAAAGGAGAGAGAGAGAGAGAGAGAGAGAGAGAGAGAGAGACTACCTGCGATCTCAAAGGGGAGGGGAGGCTTCCTGCGATCTTAAGTTTTTAACAAAGGGGAGGGGAGGCCGGCTTCAGATCTGACGATCTGGGGAGAGGAGGGAGAGGGCGCGGGAGTGAGGAGATAGGGTCTCAGCGGTGGGGTGTGATTTAGAGAGAGAGAGAGAGAGAGAGAGAGAAAGAGAGAGAGAGAGAAAGAGAGAGAGAGAGACTACCTGTGATCTCAAAGGGGAGGGGCGATCGGCTTCAGATCTGACGATCTGGGGAGACGACGGAGGGGGCGCGGGAGTGAGGAGATAGGGTCTCAGCGGTGGGGCGTGATTTTAACCGAGGGGTCTGGGGCGGCTCGAGGTGTATAGATAGAGGCGGGCAGCTCACAGGGTACCGAGGGAGGCTGATACGCTTAGGTGGGCGGCTCACGTTTTACGGAGCGTCATGCCCTTTGTCACTCTCTCTCAGCCATTCGATTTAGGAAGAGAGGCAGCAGCCCTTTGATGGATAGAGGGGGTGAAAACGGACGACTGTGATACAGAGCTGCGGATCCTCTCGATCAGAAGAGGTTCAGATCGGACGGATGAGAGGGAGGCTGCTCTCTCTCTTTTCGGGTGGGATTTAGATCCGACGGATCAGATGGGTTTAAGAGGAATGGCGGTGTGTTAAGGTGATTTAAAAGGGGCATTTATAAGTTTTAGTGGAAAACGGACGATTGTGATGGAGTTTCCTTGTTTATCCCCCTCCTCTAGATAAATCTGAGCCGCTTCTTTGTCTTAGTTTATTTGTCCCTCCCACAACCGTTGTCCCTTATTTTTTTTTTTATATATATATATATATATATATATATATATATATATATATATATATATATATATATATATATATATATATATATATATATATATATATATATATATATATATATATATATATATATATATAATAGTGGGTTGTGAGCTGCCGTATTAGAAAGTGAGCTGCGGGTATTTTCACCCCCCTAGAAGTTTTGGAATTTGATGAAATTTGGTGAGGGTGTTGTCTAGGGTTAGATGATCATCCTCATCAATTTTCATCAATTTTCAAAACTTCTAGGGGGGTCAAATGGTCGAAGCAAAATCTATCGTCCGCAATCACAGTTAAATTTTACAAATTTTGCTTCAACCATTTGACCCCCCCTAGAAGTTTTGGAATTTGATGAAAATTGGTAAGTATATCATCTTAGCCTAGACAACACCCTCACCAAATTTCATCAAATTCCAAAACTTTTATGGGGGTCAAAATACTTGCAACTCATTTTCTCCTACTGCAGCTCACAGCTCAACGTAACAGCCTCTCTCTCTCTCTCTCTCTCTCTCTATATATATATATATATATATATATATATATATATATATATATATATATATATATATATATATATATATATATATATATATATATATATATATATTGTAGACACACAAATTGTGTCTAACCCGGACCCAACTTGCGTCCACCTACGCGGATGCGGACCCGACATGCGCTCGGACCCGGACCCGACTCGCGTGCCCCTACGCGGATGCAAACCCGACGCGCACCACGACTCGGACCCGGACCCGACTCGCGTGCCCCTACGCGGATGCAAACTCGACGCGCACCACGAGGCCCAACAAGAAGCCGGGTGGGCCCATCCTCAAGTGGGGCCCACCCGGCCCTATACTAGGATCCGAACCCCATGGGGGGCCGGCCCTATACTAGGACCCGAACCCCATGGGGGGGGGGGGGGGGGGGGGCGGCCCCTACTAAGGATCCGGACCCCTATGGGGTGGCCGGCCTTGCAAGGAAAAGGGAAAGAAAGGAAAGAAAAGAAAGGAAAAGAAAAGAAAAGGAAAGAAAAAGAAAGGAAAGAAAAGTAAAGGAAAGAAAAGAAAAGAAAAGGAAAGAAAGAAAAGGAAGGAAATACCGCCATGCACGGGGGGAGGTTGCACATGACGTCTACCCACACGTGGATCTGCGCCGATCCCTCGATCCGACGGAGAAGAAGAAGAGTCGGGTCGCCATCGATTTTATGTGCAAGATTCGAGATAAATCCAAAAATGATTGAGCCTTAATTACCCCGCCAGGAAAGGAAAGCGGATAAATATTTATTCCCCTCATCAATAGATGAATAAATCCTGGGTAATTATGGGGGAGATATTAAAGGGATTTAAAATTAAAACTTCCCATATCTCTCCCCTCCCCCCTTCGCCTATAAATAAAGGGGGTGGGGGAAAGCTCAAGGGGTCGAAGAAATCGCAAGCTGAAGTCGGATGGCAAGGCGAAGAAGCTCTGCAGAAGAGGAGATGCGCTCTTCATCGACCCAAGGCTTCACAAGGCATGGGCAAGCCTATCTCTTTGGGACAGGCTTAGTCCATTGAAAGTCCTCATCAACGTGAAGACCCTTGCACAAGAAGATCATCCATTCGACTCCGTGCATGAAGAAGAAAGCTTGGAGAAGAAGAACCCTTCGACTCCGAAGACGCCAGAAGCAAAGGCCGGAGAAGAAGATCGGAGCGGCACTACCCCGTCGTCTCCAACAAGCCTTCGACTCCGATCAAGCCCAAAAGCCCGGAGAAGAAGAGAAGCGGCGTTACACTCGTCATCTTCAACAAAGCCTTCAACTTCGATTACACCAAATACGCCCAGAGAAGAAGCCGACGCCACAATCGTCGCTTGGTCGAAGGAGTCGCAAGCTGAAGACGAAGCAAGGAAGGTCTGTAGAAGAGGAGACGCTTCTTCATCAACCCAAGGCTTCACGAGGCACGGGCAAGCCTATCCCTTCGGGACCGGCTTAGTCCATTGAAAGCCCTCATCAACGTGAAGACCCTTGCACAAGAAGATCAAGCCTTCGACTCCGTGCACGAAGAAGAAAGCTCGGAGAAGAAGAACCCTTCGACTCTGAAGACGCCAGAAGCAAAGGCCGGAGAAGAAGATTGGAGCGGCACTACCCCATCATCTCCAACAAGCCTTCGACTCCGATCAAGCTCAAAAGCCTGGAGAAGAAGACCGAAGGCGCTACACCCGTCATCTTCAACAAAGCCTTAACTCCGATTACGCCGAACACGCCCGGAGAAGAAGCCGAAGCCACAACCGTCGCTAGGTCGAAGACATCGCAAGCTAAAGACGAAGCGAAGGAGCTCTGCAGAAGAGGAGACGCTTCTTCATCGACCCAAGGCTTCACGAGGCATGGGCAAGCCTACCCCTTCGGGATCGGCTTAGTCCATTGAAAGCCCTCATCAACGTGAAGACCCTTGCACAAGAAGATCAAGCCTTCGACTCCGTGCACGAAGAAGAAAGCTCGGAGAAGAAGACCCTTTGACTCCGAAGACGCCAGAAGTAAAGGTCAGAGAAGAAGCTCGGAGCGGCACTACCCCGTCGGCTCCAACAAACCTTCAACTCCAATCAAGCCCAAAAGCCCGGAGAAGAAGACCGAAGCGTCATCACCCCGCCTTCGACAAATGCCTGCTCCATCCACGAAGAAGAAAGCTTGGAGAGGATACCCGAAGCGTCGCTACACCCGTCGCCTTCGAAGCGCCGGCGCTACAACCGTCACACGGAGATCGGTCTACCCCCGCCATCTTCAAGAGTACCCTTCGACTCCGATCAAGCCAAAGAAGCCCGGAGAAGAAGCAAAGTCTAGCCGACACCTAAACCGTCAAGAAAGCTAGAAGCATTGAAGAAGTAGCCTACGTCGTTCGAGAAGAAGACCGAGTTGATGCTGAAGCCAAAGCCCACGCAAGAAGCCAAAGCAAAAGCCCCGGTAAAGCCCCTGCCAAAGCAATGCAAGTGCCAAAACCAAGCGACTACGCCGGTCTCGAGCAAATGCACCGCACATTCTAGCCGATACGACGCGAAGTCCGGAAGAACGAAAGCATCGCAAGTCTCCCCCGTCTACGTCCAAGCGCAAGCGCCAAAGCAAAGCAAAAGCCAGAGCCACGCCCAAGCCAAGCTAAAAGCCGAAAGCCAAAGCCAAAGCCGACGCCAAAGCACGATCGACGCCGCGAACCGACGATCAAGGACGCCGAGGTCAAACAAGGAGCGAGGAAGACACGAAGACCGAGGAACGAAGCCAAAAAACCCCCTAGCCGAGAAAGCACGAAGCACGGAAGGGACAAAGCAACGGCGGATACTCCTTAGCCTCTCAAAAACCCTCACCCTATAAAGAACTCTGTCCTGGGCAACCCCTTCAGAGCTCTCACACGAATACCACGTGGAGACGCGGATCAAAGGGACCCTCCAGAGGATCTCTCCCACAATCCCCCGATCAACACTCACCGCACCCAGACTCGCCACACCCGAGCCCCCGGTCCTGGCCACTCTTGTAATCTTGTGTGCTCGCAATAAAGACAACCCGCATCCTTTTTCTGAGCATACATACATATATATATATATATATATATATATATATATATATATATATATATAGAGAGAGAGAGAGAGAGAGAGATGAATGTTTGGTTGAGTTGTGAGCTGCGGGTATTTTTACCCCCCTATGAGGTTTGGAATTTGATGAAATTTGGTGAGGGGGTTGTCTAGGATGATCATCCTCACCAATTTTCATCAAATTCCAAAACTTCAAGGGGGGTCAAATGGTCGAAGGAAAATTTGTTGTCCATAATCACCTTTCAAATCTGCAGATTTTGGTTCGACCATTTGACTCCCCTGGAAGTTTTGGGATTTGATGAAAATTGGTGAGGATGATTATCTTACCCTGGACAACACTCTCACCAAATTTCATCAAATTCCAAAACTTCTAGGGGGTCAAAATACCCGCAGCTCATTTTCTCCCCTGCCTCGAGATTCCCGGTCGACAAGTATGGCAAGTAGCACCCCGACCATAATTATTGAGCACCTGCTAGACGACATGTCACCCCCACGTAGACAGTTTAGTAAGTTACGGGAGCACGTCATCAATGCCGCCCCGTGCGGAGTGCCCCAGCTGTCATCCCGAGACACTATAAAAGGGGACCTACCCCTTCAGGAAATGGGACCAAATTCTGGAGGATGTGTTGCCCATTGCATTCTTGAGTTAAAGCTTGAGAGAGAGAGAGAGAGACTACAGAGGTCGGTATTTTGGGAGGCCGATCCTCTCTGATGTAATCGGGTTGAGTGCTTGTAACTTGTTGTGGCCTACTAGTGTATTCTCGTCCCACCCCATGGTTTTTTCCCTTTGATATTGCGAATGATTTTTTTCACGTAAACCCGGTCCACTCGTGTTCTTTGGATTGTTAGATTGTGCCTTCCATTAAACTGCCTGATTCCAGAAAAAAAAACCCCACAATTATGTAGAAAAGTTTTTATATCCAAAGAGCCCCTATTTGATCTATGCTAACCGAGCTAGTCTTTCTTGACAAAAAAGATAGTTCTAGCTTGAGGGGAAGGAGTTCTTTGTCAGCTATTTTTGATGCAAGTGGGAAAAAGGACTTTGGGGGAGATGTGGGACAACTACAAAATTCAACAAGTGCAGATCTGAAGTTACACTGAAAAATCGGTCAAAGAGTAAAAAAACTAAACGAAGCCTACTATCAAAAGGGCGTGGAAGTGGTTTGCCATATGAGGAGGTCTACATGACGAAACAGTGATCCACTGCCGGACTTTTGTAATCTCTTGATATTGAAATCATATTTCTTTATTATCGATATATTTTTCGTGTTGTGCTTGTGTGGTTATCATCTTCTCTGGTGTGTGATCTTCAGACTCTCGACCTCGATCCCTTACAGCATTGCTTTCGCGAAAGATTTGGTGGTCGCATCTAGATAGCTGGAGACTTCGGTTCCAAACGATTTGTGGGCTCCGTACTTAGTTTAAGCATTAGGACTAGTTTTGTGGTCATGTAGGGAAAAACAGAAGCAGATCGTACACAACAGAAGTAGATCGAGGATCTGCCTGCAAAGATGAGCGGCTTAGATGTAACCTAATCGAACAAGTAGACAGAGGTCAGTGTTTTGAAATGAAAACCGGACCAGACCAAGCGGTTCAACCGGTTTGGACCAGAACCGGAACATGTTTTGATTCAGTCTTTGAATAAACCGGTTTGTATGTTAACCCAGGAAACAAACCTTGCCATTGAAGAATTTAGTAAATATCTATTTAAAAATATAATTTTTAATGCGGTTCAAACAGTTAAATTATCGGTTTGAGCCGATTTGGACCGAACCGGATGCCTTTTTGGTTTGCCTTCCAGTCCGGTTTTGAAAACACTGCCGGAGGTCCGACCGCAGCTCCGACATGGATTGCTCGAATTTTGTAAATAAACTGAAGGAAAATTGTAAGAATTGGGATTTCCTCCCAATTTCTTGGTGGAAATCGTAAAATGCTCGACATCCAAACCCTGGAAGACAAGAGATTATCACCGATCGATCAGTACCGACGAATACTGTAAATAAAAATCAGAGAAAAATCGAATTCGGATCATGATCTGATCCATTGATAGGCCTGGACCAAGATATACTTCCTACTCACACAGGCGGTCAGTGAGTCACACACCGACAGCAGAGCCGGAGAGAGGATAAGGTATTGGTTTGGAGAGAGAGAGAGAGAGAGAGAAGGTTGAAAAATGTACCACGCTGCTTCGATATTCATGTGTCCTTCGCCGGCGAGAGCACCGGCTTGGTTCCTCCTCCCATCGTCGATGAGGAGCAGCGCCGGGCAGCACCTCTCACTCCCCACCAAGACCTCGCCGGCTCCGTCATCTCGGGGTGTGGGAACCCTCCCTCCCATCGTGGCCAAAGCCATCACTAGGCGAGACAACCGGGACGCCCGCCACCGGAGGGTCCGCAAGAAGGTAACCCTCTCTCTTGAATCCCTATCTGCTCTAACCATTTCGTCATTGTACTGATTCTTGAACTCTCACTTTATCTGTCACAATGCAGAGAGAGAGAGAGAGAGAGAGAGAGAGAGAGAGAGAGAGAGAGAGAGAGAGAGAGAACATATGAGTCATATCTAACCCTCCACATTATGAGTCCAAGATATATTAGTATTAATTCAAAATTGAAAATGAGGTTCCACCACTGAATGCTGCTTCTATAGTTTTGGTGTAACTGATGTTGCGTGGCTGCTACTGGTGATTTTGTTAAACATATCACATGAATGTAATGGAATCAAATGTTGACAAATTTCCTATGAAATTTTTTTTAGGATCCGACATAGAAGTTGCCCGAGATTTTATTAGTACCAAATTTCGGTTCGTCATCATGGAATGTCGGCCGAAATGACCGACATTTGATCGAAATATGACATTCCCTCTTTTTTCAGACAATTTTACATAAAAATTGCATCTTTCAACAAAAGGTACCATCTTTTTTTATGAGAAATCATGTATTTTGCCTCAATTCTGATTTTTATTTCATAGCAGACCGATATTTGACCAAAATAGATTTAAATTTGATTGAGATTTGACAAAATTTCCACTTAAATCTTTTCTTAAAAAATTACCACCGACATTTTACCATAATAAGATGCATTTCCTTTTTTACTGACTGAAATCCACAGCGAAATCAACATTTAAACATTCTATATTCCTATATTATCCACATAAGTGGGTGCATCGTTACAAATTGCATAAGGCTCTATTATGCTACCTCTTACAGTTAGACTCACACACATTTCCTTATAATGAAGTTTGCTTATTTACCCAAACATTAGTTTTGAATGCCAGAGTTGGCAGTTGGCAATCCGGATATTAGTAGGGGTCGCCGCAAATTGCTTAAGAATCATCGTGCTAATACAGACACACAAAGACCCTTCTCCTGAAGTTGGATGACCTTACCAACCCTAGCACTTGATGAGATGTCAGATAATCCCCAATTTCAACTTACTAAACCTGGAGTCATTATTTCCAACACTAACTTAAAACCCACATAAAGATAAACCTACAATGTCAAAAGGTTTATATAGGTTTGGAAATATTATTATGCTATGCCTATGTAAGTTTAGTGAAATGATGAATGTTGTTTCACTTCAACTCTGGCTATAATTTATGTTTTACAGATGAATGTGATTCTCAATATTAAATGTTGCCTTCTATCCTCTTCATCTAGACTCTTTCCTAGTCTAGGAAAACCTTGGTGGGTTGCTCCATGGTTGCACGACCTTCAACATATTGTAACTTGGAGTAGTTATTTTCAACACTTACTTGAAACCCACACAAACATAAACCTACCATGTCAAAAGGATTATAAAGCTTTAAAAAAAACTATCCTACTCAATATGTTTAGTTAACTTTGAATATTTTTCACTTCAACTCTTTGACATATAATTTGTGTTGTAGAGATGAATATGATTTCCAATATCAAATCTTGCTTTCTACCCTCTTCATTTGGACTCTTTCCTAGTGTAGGAAACTTTTTAGGGTTGTCTATGGTTGCATGAGCCAAAATTGTTTAGGTAATAAGATAGGTCTCCCTACCCGCCAACTAGATTTATAGGTTTCTCGCCAGACCCCTCTCTTGCCAAGTTGCTTCGGTCAGGGTTCACACTATTTTAAAGGGTTGTCCTCAGGTTGTCAGTTGGACAAAGAATTCTTGTTAATCTTTTGTAAAGCTTTCTTAATTAGAGTGTTTCTCCATGGTCAACCCCATGGAATGACGTGGGTGATGATTCTAATGATGTATGTTTAGTAAAATTATAGTTCATATTATTTAATAAGCTTCCCCGTAAGAAGCACTGACGCTGGTACGAGGACACGGGTACGACACGACATGGGTACGCTAACACGACAAATCCTAAAAAGGACACGAATACGACGGGGACACGGCAAAATAAATTAATATTTTTTATTTGTATTTTATATGTGTTTATAATTCACAAATATCTCAATAGCCGAAAAAACCTCATAGAAAACAACTAAAATGAAAATTAAATGCATACTGAAGTGCAACCATTAGTTACACCCAGTCGATCGGTGAATCACACACAGTCCTAAATGGCATGGAAAATAACGGTTGTGTTTCAGTTTTGGCTTCAACCTATCTGAAACCTCAGGATCAGATAGGTTTAAGCCAAAACTGAATCGTAACCGTTCGTTACGACCAGCCTGACATGTGAATCACACTCAGTCCCAAATGTCATGCAAAAGAACGACTACGATTGAGTTTTGGCTTCAACCTATCTGATCCTTTGAGGATATAACCTCAAAGGATCAAATAGGTTGAAGCCAAAACTGAATCACAACAGCGTGTGACTCGACCCTATATCGAACATCCCATCAACCTTCCGTGTCCGGCGCGTGTCCAGCTCCCAAAAGCACGTGGGACCCGATACGTGTGTCCGGTGCGTGTCAGACGAGCGTCGGTGTCCGACACGGGTACGGGGGGTCTGGGGAAATGTCCGTGCTTCCTATGCTTCCCCTAATCACTATCCCTATGACCACCTTTACTTACTAAGTCATTTCATGGGCATTCTTATTTTTTTTAATTTCCATACTAAGAGCCTATGTTGTTGGGAGGAGTTGCATGCTTGATGGGGTGACAACTCATGCAGTTGGAAAAGCATGAGTTGCCATTCATGCACTTTGAAAAGCATGAGTTTTAACTACCATGCGGTTCCAAATTGACTGTTTGGTTCTTTTATGGTAAGTGTTTGTGGGAGCCGGTGGCATGCGGTGGTGGCCAATCGGCAATGGCCAGCGATGGGTGGTGTTGGTTGGGCGGTGGTGGTGGGCGGCCAAGCGGCGAGTTGTGATGGTCGGGCATTGGCGATGCCTCCCGGATTACTACTACTCCTGCAGTTCGTACACACATTCTTTTGGGGTGAGTTGTTCCACACTAGAAATATGAAAATATTTTGTAGTTGGCGCTGGTGACCGACGGCGCCACCCGAGTTGCAACTTGTGCAATTCGTACACAGCTTTTTGTGTAAGTTGCTCCACAATAGAAATCTCAAAATATGGTGTAGTTAGAACTCCATGGTGAGTTTCAACTACACATCATGTTTGTTTGGTTGCAAGGAGTTGCAACGTACATTTTGCAACTCACACAACCAAACAGTGGGGTTTGGCGTAGATACAAAAGTTGTTACTCACCTACTCATGCAGGTGCAAGTTGCAACAACTCCTAACCAAACATGTTTGTAGCCTGCCTGAGTTACCCATTGCTTCTAACCAATATCATTCGATATTCGCATTATTTACTATATTCTAAAGAAATAAAAAAGTTATGATGCATGTTCTATTGTAAATCTAAAGCCACACTTTGATATAATGTTTGCTCCTGCCACCATAAAATTAGAAAAAGACAGAACAAGAATATATGACATGTGATAACTAAAAAACCTTTGATGGCTGCTCCATACAAATGCCTCGAGAAATGTGCGCAACATTAAATTCTAGAAAGACCATTGGGTGGATGACATCACTTTGAACACCCTCTTTTCGGAACTCTACGATCTATCGTGGGACCAGAATGCCTTGGCTCGCTTGCAAACTCTTTGTCTTCGTACAACCAGTTCCACGGCTTGGTCTGTTATATTTAGGAGAGTAATCCCACCAGAGCTACAGTCTCAACTGCAAGATTTGTATTTAATCCTAGACAATTTCACTGTCAGGCCTTCGCCGGACTCCTCCAACTGGAAGTGGGACTCCTCGAGAGTACTCTTAGTTAGATCCTTCTATAGATTCTTCAATTCTGGAGGAATCGTCTGCCCTATTGCAGGGCACTTGTGGAAATCTCAATCCCTGCTAAAGACTAAAACCTTCATGTGGCTGGCCATTCAAGAGCGTCTCCTCACAAGGGTTAACATTCGTCGGAGAAATAATCTGGACTTCCAAGATTTATCTTGTGTCCTTCGTGGTTCCAACAGGGAAGATGTTAACCACTTGTTCTACATTGACCCCTTTCAAGAAGCATCTGGAGACAGCTGAAAGTTCGTTTAGCCATTAGAAGCCATCCAGGGTCCATCCGCTCCTTCTGGACTTTATGGATGTTAATGTATATACCGGGTCGGGTTCTATGTACAGTCGGGTCGGATTCTATGTGTATACATGTACTTATATATTGGGCTTTAGTCCCTCAATGAGAACCATTTCATTCTCTCCAAACCCTAGCCTTCATCTCCTAACATGGTATCAGAGCACTAGGGTTCTCTCGTGCGACGACGGCAGCCACCTTCGGTCTCCCCCTCTGGCCTCCCCCCACCCGGCAGCCCCCCCGCCCCCTCCCCTCCACCCGCCGGCCCCCCCCCCGACCCCTCCCCTCCACCTGCCCCCCCCCCAACCCCCCTCCCCCGACCCCTCCCCTCCACCCACCGGCTCCCCCGACCCCTCCCTCCACCCGCCCGGCACCCCCCAACCCCTCCCTCCACCCTCCGCCCCCCCCCCCCCGCCCTCTCCCCTCCACCCGCCGGCTCCCCCGACCCCTCCCTCCACCCGCCCGGCACCCCCCAACCCCTCCCTCCCCCTTCCGCCACCCCCCCCCCCCCCCCGACCCCTCCCCTCAGCCCGCCGGCTCCCCCGACCCCTCCCTCCACCCGCCCTCCACCCCCCAACCCCTCCCTCCACCCTCTGCCCCCCCCCCCCCCGCCCTCTCCCCTCAGCCCCCCGACCCTCCCTCCATCTGTCCGCCCCCCCCCCCCGATATCTCCTCCCCTCCGCTCACCCCAACCCTCCCGGCCCCTCCCTCCGCCCGACAGCCCCCCTCCAGCCCTTCGATCCCCTCTGATCGCCTCTCCCGGATCCCCTCTCTTTTGAGCCTCCTCCATGGCTTCTCCTACCATGCCGTCCGTCGTTGCGATTTCTCCACCTCTGAAGGCGGTCGCTTTTCAGTTGTCCTCGGCCAGTGACTTGCCTGATTGGTCGCTCACCGTCGAGGCCGCGCTCTCCAGTCGTGATCTGTGGGGTCACATCACCGGTGATGATCCTCCTCCAGCTACCTCCTCCGGCTCCTCCTTTGTCACCAGCAGTGCCGCATCTTCTGCTGCGACTGCTACCACGGCAGCCACGGTTGCTGCTCTCACGTGGCGTCGCCACGATCAGGCCATCCAGGCCTATCTTCTGGACTCCGTTGCTCGTCCGCTCCTTGCTCCCATCGGCCGCCTTCCTACAGCGCGCTCGATATGGGAGTATCTCCGGGATCGGTTTCTCCCGCGCGGCGGAGCACGCCGGCATCAGCTTATTTGTAACTCGCAGTCTGCCCAGCAGGGGGAGCGTACGATTCAGGACTTCTTCAGTCTGATAAGTGCCTACTGGCATGAGCTGGACTCCCTGATCCCGGAGCGGTGTGGTTGCCCACGCTCTAGGGATTTCTAGCGTTACCTCGATGAGGGCCACCTGCACCAGTTCCTGGCCGCGCTTCGACCGGACTTTACTCTCATCGCTGCTCAGCTTCTGCACCGTGAGCCACTCCCTCGGCTTGAGGATGCCCTGCTCGCCTTGGTCGATGAGGAGACTCGAATTCAAACTCAGGGTACTCGTCCTCCTCCACTTGCTCCTGGCTCAAACAGCATCCTGGCAGTCGGGTTCTCCGATGAGTCTGTTTTCTGTCACTACTGTAAGAAGCGCGGACATATGAAGCGTGAATGTCCCACACGTCCTCCACGCAGCGGGTTTGGATGAGAGAGCATCACGCTGGGCTCCTGTCTCCCGGGACGATCGACGCGGCGGTCGAGGTGGACGGAGTCGTGGACGTGGTCAGTCCTCCTTCCGCCACTTTGGTGGCGCTGCTGCTTCTGTAAAGTCTCCAACGCCCACTGCTGCTACTACTGCACCGTCTCCACCTGAGCCAGATCGTCTCCAGTGACTTGAGGAGCTCCTACTTCGCCACATCGCCTCGACCAGCTCTTCGCCTGCTACCGGCCTGGCTGCCTCCTCTGGTACTGCTGCCCTTTGGATTTTCGATTCGGGTGCTTCCTGTCATCTCACATATGACTCCACCGTGCTCACCGCCTGTTCTCCTGCTTCTGCACACATGTAGGTTCGCACTGCGGATGGTACTTTTGTACCTATACCGCAGTGTGGATCCATCACTCCTACCTCGGACTTCACTGGTCGTCTGATCCTATCCCATGTTTATCATGCTCCTCTTCTTAATATTAATTTGATCTCTATTAGTTCTCTCTGTGATTCTGGACTCACTGTCACCTTTACCTCCTCTGCTTGTGTTGTGCAGGATTCGCAAACGGGACGGAGGATTGGGCAGGGTTGTAGGACGGGGGGACTTTACCAGCTGGATCATCTTCATGTTTCTCCTGCTTCTATTGAGCCAGTCATGTCAGTCACCTCTGATGCCGATCTGTGGCACAGAAGGTTAGGTCATTTGTCCAGTGATCGACTTAAAAGCGTTTTCCGTTCGGGCGCTTTGGGTCGTGTGTCCTTCTCTTCCCTCTCTGTCTGTACAGGCTGCAGATTGACAAAGCATCTGGCTCTACCATTTTCGGCTAGTGCTTCCAAATCTGCAGCTCTTTTTGATTTAGTACATTCGGACATTTGGGGCCCTGCTCCTGTTGCTTCTTTTACTAGTTTTTCATATTATGTCAGTTTCATAGACGATTACTCTCGTTGCACCTGGGTTTATCTCATGCGTCGCCGCTCCGAAATTCCTCGTATTTACCAGACCTTCACTACCATGCTTTACACCCAGTTTGGTCAGCGCATTAAGATGTTTCGGTCTGACTGTGCCCAGGAATATCTCTCCTCCGAGATGCGTGAGATCCTTCAGACTCACGGTACTCTTCACCAACAGTCGTGCCCACACACCCATGAACAGAACGGAGTCGCCGAGCGCAAACATTACCATATCCTTGAGACAGTGCGAGCTCTCCTTCTATCTGCTTCTGTTTCACATTCCTACTGGGCCGAGGCTGTTTTGACCGCCGTTTACCTCATCAACATCACTCCGTCCTCCACCCTCTCTGGCACTACCCCGTACGAGCGGCTTTACTCCACATCTCCTGACTACTCCCTACTTCGCACCTTTGGGTGCACGTGTTTTGTTCTCCTCCCTCCCTATGAGCGCACCAAACTCTCTGCTCGGTCTGTTCGGTGTGTCCATCTGGGGCTCAGTCGGGAGCACAAGGGCTATCGTTGCTATGATCCCGTGGCTCGCTGGATCCGTGTCTCTCGTCACGTTTCTTTTGTCGAAGACGTCCCGTACTTTTCTACCGAGTCCCGGGATCTTCCCTTATCTCCTACGTCACCCTACACGCCTTTACTACCTCTCACCATCCCTGTTTTACCTCCGTATCCTGCACCATTGGATGTGTCCTCTCCAGTTGGGTCTCCCCCACCCTCAGTACCTACACCTCCACCCCCACCCTTCCCTCCCACGCCTCCCTCACCTCCTCCACCATCACCTATTACTTGTGTTTATGTTCGTCGGTCTGCAGCTCCTCCTCCAGATTCGGTTCACACTGGTACTCCCTCGCCTGATGCTGCTGCTCCCTCCTCACCGGTCGTGGATCCTGCTCCTGTTCGGCGCTACCCGGCGCGCGAACATCACCCTCCTGACCATATGACTACTCTCCGGACAGATTTGGCTACTCTGTCTTTACCTCTGACTCTCCTAACTCCTCTGGCTACTCTGCCATTGCCTCCTATTCTCCATCTTATCAGGCTTTTCTTACCGCACTTCACACCTACCGGGAGCCCCAGTCATACCGTGAGGTAGCTTTACACCCAGAGTGGCGGCAGGCCATGTCAGTAGAGCTTGAGGCTTTTCAGCGGACCCAGACATGAGATTTGGTGCCTTGTCCCTCAGGCGTGGTGCCTGTTAGCTGCAAGTGGATCTTCAAGGTCAAGACTCGCCCTGACGGAACCATTGAGCGACACAAGGCCCGCCTCGTTGCTCGTTGCTTCTCCCAGGAGTATAGGATTGATTACGAGGAGACGTTTGCTCCAGTTGCTCGGATGACTACTGTGCGCACCCTCTTAGCTGTGGCAGCTGCTCGAGGGTGGCCTCTCCATCAGATGGATGTCACCAATGCGTTCCTTCACGGTGACCTCTCCGAGGAAGTATATATGGCTCCTCCTCCGAGCATTTCAGTTTCTCTAGTGCACGTTTGTCGTTTACGCCGTGATATCTACGGGCTCAAACAAGCACCTCGGGCATGGTTTGAGCGTTTTTGCAGTGCAGTTCTGGCAGCTAGGTTTGTCGAGAGATACTCTGACTACGCTCTGTTCATCCGCTCCTCCAGTCAGGGTATTGCTATGCTACTTCTGTATGTGGATGATATGATCATCACCGGGGATAACAGTGCTACCATAACTTCCCTTCAGCGTCACCTTTAGAGCCAGTTTGAGATGAAGGATCTAGGCCCTCTTCGGTACTTTCTTGGCCTTGAAATTGTCCGGTCAGCTCGAGGATTGTTGATCTCCCAGCAGAAGTACATCTCTGATATTTTTGCCGAGGCTGCTCTTACTGATTCCCGTACTGCTGACACGCCTATGGAGCTCAACTTGAAGCTCCTCTCTACCGATGGTGAGCCTCTCCAGGATATCTTTCGTTATCAGCGGCTGGTTGGGATGCTCGTTTATCTCACCATGACGAGGCCTGACATTGCCCATGCCGTTGGTATTGTCAGTCAGTTCGTTCAGTCTCCTCACTCGGTTTACTATGCCGCAATCCTTCGGATTATTCGGTATCTCCGTGGAACTATCACTCGATCGCTGTTGTTTTCCTCCACATCTCCACTGGTTCTGCGTGCTTACTCCGATGCAGATTTGGCTGAAGATATTGCTACTCGTCGATCTACCACCGGCTACTGCGTGTTCCTTGGTGATTCACTCATTTCTTGGCGCAGCAAGAAACACGAGTCTGTTGCACGCTCCAGCACCGAAGCCGAATACCGAGCTATGGCTTCCACCACTGCAGAGATTGTCTGGCTTCGACGTCTTCTACTCGACTTGGGAGTCAGGATTTCTGGGGATAGACCTCTATTCTGTGACAACCGGAGTGCCATTCAAATTGCTAGCAATCCGGTTTTTCATGAGCGGACCAAACACATCGAGGTTGACTGTCATTATGTTCGACAGGAGTTTCTTGCAAACATCATCTCCCTGCCGTTCATTCCCTCGACAGAGCAGACTGCTGATTTTCTCACCAAGCCCCTGACGATTGCTAGACTTCGTCATTTTATAAGCAAACTCTCGGTACATGATCCACCGTGAGTTTGAGGGGGAGTGTTAATGTATATACCGGGTCGGGTTCTATGTACAGTCGGGTCGGATTCTATGTGTATACATGTACTTATATATTGGGCTTTAGTCCCTCAATGAGAACCATTACATTCTCTCCAAACCCTAGCCTTCATCTCCTAACAATGGAGATCTCGTAGAATCAAAAAACCACTTCTATGTGCGTGGTATTTCATGGTCATATGCGTATGCTAGGGAATTTGGAGAGAACGGAATGCAAGGATCTTTTCAGGCAAGGAATCATTCACTGTTACCGTTTAGCCTTGGCTAAGAGCTGGTCCTGCAGGTTCTCTATTAAGATGTCTGCATAGATAAGCTCTTTCCTCTGTTATCTTTGATATTCCCTTGTAACATTTCTCTATTATTAATAATATAGCTTGAGGTATAGCTTAACCCCATCCTCTCCTCCTCGAAGAAGAGTTCCCCGAAAAAAAAGAGTAAAACCTTTGATGTAGCACCTGTTTTTGCTCTCCCTACTACCACTTCAATCCCACTTAAAATTAGAAGATGTAAACCATAATTATTTAAAGCTAAAAGCTATGATGGTTGTTTATTTTGTGAGTATAAATCCACACTTTGCTATTATTTGTTGTTTTTCCCCTTAAAATTAGAAATATATAGAATATGAATATGTGACATGTGATGACTGAAATCTTTGATGTTGCACCCATTTGCCCTTTTCTACTCTAGGGGAACCTTAGAGGGTTTTTCCCTGGTTACACGAGCTTAAACTGCATATGTAACAAGGTAGGTCTCCCTACCCCCCAATTGGACTTTTATGTTTCTTGGAACTTGGAAGACCCTTATGTTGCCTGGTTACTTGGTTAGAGTTTCAGTACAATCTTAGATGGATGTCCCCAAATTGGCAATCGGTCAGAGAATTCTTATCAATCATTTGTGGAGCTTTCTTAATTAGAGCGCTACTCCAAAGTCGGCCCCATCTTTGAGGGCGTGGATGATGATGATGTATTTTAGTAAAATGATAGTTCATAACAATTTAATAAGCTTTTGCCGATCACTAGAAGTAATATCAACACATTTCCTTACTAAATCGTTTCAGGATGGCTCTTATTCTTGAAATCCCATGGTCAGCTTAGCTACCCATTGCATTACTTCTAATGGATGCTATATGATATTACCATTATTTATTATATTCTCTACAGAAAAAAGTAGATTGCAATTCTTTAAGGGTAAAAGCTACGAAACCTGTTTGTATTGTATAAGAAAAAAAAAATTATTGTTACTTTTTTTGCTTTTACCACCTCAAAATTGGAAAATATGGAACAAGAATCTATTTGACAGGTGATAACTATGATGTAGCACCCATTTGTCCTGTCCCTATTATAGACTCACCCCCATCCCCATCCCCTTTTTTGTTTTCTCTTTCCACCTTTGCACTTCCTGTAGATTATCTCCTTGAGTTTGGTCCCTCCTTTATAGATCTCAGGAAATAATTCCTTTTAATAGCTAGTCATGTTTTTTCCTTTTCAAGTTGCTGCTAGAGTGCTTCTCTAGTTGAGCTTTTACTATAGCTTAAAGTTTGTATGTTGTATCTCTTGTCCATTTTCACTTCCTTTCTTCGAGATCACTTTTCTGGTATTGATGGTTAATTTTCTTAATATGTTTCTTTTTGCTCAGGTTGAGGGTACCTCCGAAAGGCCAAGGATGTGTGTTTTCCGCTCCAACAAGCATCTATATGTCCAAGTGATTGATGACACTAAGATGCATACCGTAGCTTCAGCTTCGACAATGCAGAAACCTATTTCTGAGGAGTGTGATTTCTCTGCTGGACCCACAATTGTAAGTTCAGGGAACTTTTGGCTAGTATCTTCCCAAGTATCTGCTTATTTGAATTTACAGAACTTTATTGTTTATTCGATACCTAAATTTTCTGCGCGCATCTTCGCTCTTGATCAATCTGTTCTAGAATCATGTTGGTATACAGATTTTTGTTTCGAAATTTTATACCTAATGCACACTTTGCTAGTCTTACCATAAATTGGTATATAGGGCACTTACAAACAAAGAGCACAACCAGCCTAAGAAAAATCAGCCAATAATTCATAGGAACACACTCTGCCTCAATATGCTCACAAAAGAAAAAAACATCACCTATGCCCTATCCAACCTCATCTTCCGTAACTACCGTATTCCAAAACTAGATCTTTACTTCGATAGTGATGATTTCTTCCTCTCATTTTCCTCCCCGGATAACCTCATAATCAACCGCTAAGGGAGTGTCTTTGTCCTCCACCGAAAGATGTAAACAAGAATCTCCAATAATCTCTTATTTTCACTAAGTGGATGTAAACTGAATAAAAAATTTGAGCATTACATAGTTCTCCGCTTCACACCCTAGTTCCTGACCCCAATTCTGAAGGTTTTTATAGGATTGAATCTTCTTTAGGCAATTGACGCAGACTATTCGTATATTTCTTATAACCTCCAGGTTCTAAATCACTTTTGAACACACAAACCAAGGCTCACTATTTGTTATCAATTATTCTGTCTTACTGGTTATCAACATATACAGGCAGCTATATGGGTGCCCATAATTGTAGGATTCTTTTGGGTTCTTGAGAATGAAGAATTATAATTTTATTGGAAAGTCATATTTCGAAGAATTTGATACCTTGTATGTTTTTCTTCTACCTCTATCCCACCTAGTTTACTAAAACATTGTTAGGTAAATAAATTGTATTTCAGATATTCTAGGGATGTATTTAGCTGGCATAGATGGCCTCGACTTGGAGTTTAACATCCGTAAGAAATGATTCTTTTATGGGTTAACATACCAAGTTTGCTATGATTAATTTTACATGTCTATGGTTTTTATAAGCTATTAGTTTTTATATTAATACTATCATTTCCCACAAAAACACAACTTCCAAGTTTTCTTTGATATCATTTTATCAATGTCATTATTAGTCAAGTCATTCCCTCAAGTTGGACTCGAGTGTAAGAATGATTGACAAGAATTTTGACAGATTGTTAACATGGCATCAATCATCTAAGATTGGTACGAAAACTTGACCAATACAACTTGGCAAGAGAGGGGCATATGTCAAGAACATAAAAGGCTACTTGGCGGTTAAGGAGACTTACCTTGTTGGTTACGCAATTTAAGCTCGCGCAACCAAGGAGCAACCGTTCACTGTTTTCCTAGGCTAAGAAAGGGTATATAAAGAGGTTAGGAGGAGAGATTGATGTAAGGAATTGTTTTCATGTCTATGGTAGAAATTTTAAGCCAAATAACTGGAACAACATTCACAAACTTTGGTTTCTAATATATACTAATATACTTAACAATATGTCCATGCAGCTACACATAAGATCGAATAAAGTCAATGCTGAATCCTATATATATATATATATATATATATATATATATATATATATATATATGGGAGTTGGGAGAATTCAAGGCCTTCACCAACAATCACACCAGTAACAAAGTAACAAATAATAATAATTGTACTTCCTTGGAAATCCCTTGTTAGCCTCTTATTTCAAACATCTTCCATCCTCCTCGTTCAAAGGTAGTTAGTTGTAGCATATGAGTTCAAGCCTAATCTTAATCATAACCATAATCGTAGCCATAACAATATGTCAATAACCATAGCCGTAACTATCAGACGATTTATTTGGTTTCAAAGAGCTATCTATGTTGTTACTGCAATTCTTTCTATATTGCATTATATGTTCTTCTCTCACCAATAATTTTAGGAGACACCATAGCAATTACAAATATCAATAAAGATTCCTTTTATAGTTTGAGTTTTTTTTTTTGCGAGCGGCTGTTTACCAAACATTAACCCTCAAATCTCAATCTTTTAATATGGGCTATTTTAGTTCAAGCCAAGTCTTGAATTGCTCAAATTTTGAATCTTTCAAGTTTTTTTTAGGGTTTGGCACCAAAGGAATACCATGCCTTTCCATCTCATGAGTCATGGCATCATCTATAAAAGTATAAATCACCACCTTAAGCAATGAAAAGATACAAAATTATTTGGAAAATACTCGTCATTTAAAGATATACAATAAATATCTTCAAAATATTAAGTTATACCCAATCCACACTACAAGCCTAGAGTTCACCTTAACTTGCTCCAATCTCTCTAGCACCCTTGCCACAACACCATTGGTTTGCTTCTTAGTCTGATCTCACCAACGATATGAGGTCAAAATAACTTGACTCTCCAGCTCCTGATAATCCTCTTTTCATCCCCAAGCCTTTATTTGCATCCCTTACTTCATATTCCCTAGATTTATGAGTGATCTTCTGCCACTTTGTAGAGAAATCTTCTAATATATGGAGTAACTTGTTTGCAACCCTAACAGGATTTTGATTTTTAAAGAAGGTTGGATAGAGTGGATTTAAATGAAATTGCCCTCCCAAACTAACGAAAGCAATATACCCTTCCAACCTACCAGTTCTCTCTACCACCTGGTTCCAATCATATGCTTGATAGCCTTCGAAGGGGAAAGCTCACTAATTTGACCAGGTTTCCCTGCTGGATATAACCTATGAATTTTGCTCCTTTTTCATGAAGTGAACCTTGCATGCTCACCCCTCTAGCAAACTTTTATTCAAGTTGAGATGTAGGAGTTTTCTAACTCCAAAACAACATATACAAGGTTGCAAATTTACTAATTATCCTATCTCAATATCATCTAATGCCTAGTATAACTTATATAAGTTATGTATTTCGAGTTTCAGGTCTAGTTGACTTAAAACCAGTCAAAAGGTTCCCTCCACTTCAGTATTGCACATCCTATGCTATCAAAGTCGGGACTAGTCCCCGACTAGTTGCTGGGCGGCATTTTGCCGACCGATTTATTTTGATTTTTTCATTGCTGGGCGGTAGCCCGACTAGTCCCCGACTAGACCCGACTAGCCCGACTAGTCCCCGACTAACGACTGCCGACTAGTCCCCAGGCAGCATTTTGCAAGCAAATTTTTTTTTGAAAGGAGTCTTTGCAAGCAATTTTGTTTGGATTTTTTTACATTGGCTCAAAGTCTTGAGTAGCAAGACTCACAACTATGGCTCTTCCCTGTAATCATCTGTTGAGCACCTGAGAATCTCCGATAAAAACATAGACAAATAATTAGTTTATTTGTTGATATTCATATAACCCTATAATCAAAATTGGGGTTGTTCACTGATTAAACATCATCAAACAAACATTGTGATGAATTCTTAGTTCTGAGTCTTTTGGCATGGGCATGAAGCCAATACAACTGTGTTCTGTTAGACTGTTACTTATGTATTTATACCCATGTTGTGAAGTGTGAAGGTATGTATTGTTATTAACCGACTAATATCATATACTTATTGACATTTATACTAGTTCATATATCATATATGTTTAGGGAGGGGGGGAGGGGTTAGAATAAGTTTTGGCCGACTAGTCCCGAATTAGTCCCGACTAGTCCTAGTCGGCCCTTGACCGACTAGGGCCGACTACCGACTTTGACTGCATAGTGCACATCTTGTTTGATACTTAACATTATGAAGTGAAAACTATAAGGGACAATGAATCCCTTTCTTTTGCTTGATACTACTACAAAAATAGCCCTTTAGGGAGCTATATATAATAGATATGTAGTTTGAAACCCTATTCAGTCACCATTGGCATAAAAAAGTTGTGACACTCCTAAATCATTTTTTTTTTTAGAAGATTGTCGTATTTTAGTTTACAAAGTCTACAAATTAACCTCCTATTCCTCGCGAAGCACTTATAGGCAAGGTTTAAAATCACGGTATCGGTCGCGGTATCGGTCGGCCCCGAACCGGTATGTACCTTCCGGTACGTACCGGTACCGGCCGATACGGACCGATACCGGTTGAGAAAAAAAACTTAAAAAAACCCAAAAGACCAAAAAAAAAAAAAAAAAAACTTTAACCTGTCGGTACCGGTCCGTACCGGCCGTACCGGTCGGTACCGGCCTGAACCGGTCGATACGGACCGGTACGTACCGGTACCGGCCGATACGGGCCAGGTATCGGGATCGGATGCAGTACCGGTCTCGAACCGGCCAAAACCGGTACGTACCGGCCGGTACGTACCGGTATCGGCCGAGATTTAAAACCCTGCTTATAGGTCATTGATAGAATACTTTGGCTGGGAGAGATAAGCTTCCATGGAAGCCTTTGAAGGCAAGTTCAGAAAAAAAGAAAATCTACATACCTTTTGTCTTGGGGATAGGGCAATGAATGTTGTATTCAACATTTACCAAGAAACTGTCATGGAAGGCCTTCATACCTCGTTGACGACAATGATTGACTTTTATGACTTCTTTAAATGTATAGGGCACAGAATATTGCTGGTTTAATTAATTGACTAGCCATTGTCGAAAGTTGAAACCACTCTCTATCATTGCTGCCCGAAGTCCAACTCATATTCTTGCATCTAATCGTCTCAAAGCATCTTCTTTATGTCCTTGTCTTCAAAGCATCTTCTTTATGTCCTTGTCTTCAAAACTTTTCATTCTTGGACTAGTTGGTAAAAAAATTTAACCACTCTCTTACATAACTCTTGAAGTTCCACAACCCTTCGACATACAAGGATGATACTTTAGCAGATCCTCTCATTCACATGCCTATGGAATAAAGAGAAACCTTACAATCCGTCACCAAGCTCTCTCCTTTCTAACCAACCACACCATATTTTTTATTTTTTTGCTCTATTATCAAAATGGGCACCATTTTTAATCCATCATATGCCTATAATCAAAATTTTGTGGTATTTTTACCCTCTTCCTTTAATGCGGACCTATAGCACTGTGCGAGATTAAAGTCGGGGTGGACTAAATTTGATAGAAATTAGTAATTATGATGTAAAGGAAGTGTCACTAATTCAATCAACTCTTCTTGAATAGAAGATTACAGATGGAAGAAAATAATATTTCAGATTAAAAAAGGCCAATGAATATGATAATTCAATCGTTACATCAAACTGACCTTGGGTTGCTAATCAATTGAGGGTTGTGCGGTAGTTTAGGTGTTTTCAGTTAATTTTTTTTAGGATTGATTCAGGGCCGGGAATCATTTGACATTAAGTGATCTCTTTAGTCATGTGAGGTTTAAGTAGGTCATGCGAGCCTTAGTATCTTGAATAGGAAGTGTCTAAACAAGTGTTAGTTTGATCATAGATTTGCTTAGGAAATTGGGACTAAGTTCAGATTGACCTTGAAGCCTTTTACCCATACATTTAACTCAGATTTGCAGTTCAACTTCCACTGATTTCTCTTTTCTCCACTGATTTCTCTTTTCTCCATTATGTAACCCATGATCAAAATACCAATTCTTTAACTTTATTTGATGATTTCTGGGCTTTTGTATTAAAGATGTCTCCATTTTTTATCCATTTACATAGCTTAGAGAGTTAGTATGTTTTTTGCATCCCTTATCCAATGATCTATTTGATCCAACTCAATCATATATGCTCATTTCTCATACATGTTCCTTCATCTAAATTGAAGTCTCCCAGGTAAACCACCTGCTGGTGCAATTCAACAGAATTTAAGATGTGCCAGGAATTTCAAAGAGCCTATGACTGCAACCATAACCTTAAAAGTCTACTAGAATCCTAGATCTAAACCATTGCCATCTGTATTATCTACTAATCTTAAACTTGTTGTCCCTAGAACTAATTGTTACACTCTTGAGCCTTTTATCGACATATTGATAGACTTAACTTGAATCTCATCCCAGGGTTCTCAACCCTCAACTTAAACCCATCACTCCACATAATTTCATAGGCCCACCACTTCTCACACAAATTTCTTTTTGTATGTTTGTCTATTGTACTTGGCTCACCAACAAGTAGTGCACTGCTTAATCTTTTGAAACAATTAAATTATTTTTGTCATAATACAATCTAACATATTGTTAGACTGGATGATTAACACAATCCAAAAGAATCTTTCATACTTGTAGTTATTGCACCATAACCTCTATTCTCTAAGGAGAAGCAGATGGCATTTGGAGGGTTTAGCTGAACCTTTTCATTAAGTAAGTTTAGGAGACTATTGATAGTACTGGACAAAAGACCTTTCTTATGATTATTTCAAATAATTTGGCTTACTGAAAATTGGCATTGAAATCTGAGAACTAGAAATACATATGGCGAATTTTGAAAGATAGAACACAGTATGACCATTGCCTGTCCTTACAGGTGGGGTTGGACACCATTCTTCAATTTTGTGAGAAATTAGTAATTTACTAATGCCAAAGACTAGTTTCCCTTTGCATTCTAAATTGATGCCAAGAAATAAATGCTGAAAATATTGGTATTAAAAACTCATCCATTTAGAGCTTTCAAAGATCTAAATGTTTGAAAACTATAGAACACAACTAACAGAGATGTTTAATTAATTCAAGTGCATATCTTTCTTGATGCAATCGATTGAATGTTCTCAAGAGTGGTGGCCTCTTGGGTATATCTTGTATAAAAACCGAGACTTTTTCAGAACATAGCTCACAAGTAGATGTTCTTAAAAAACGGTTTTGACAGACATTTTCTTCATTAGAGAAAAGGTCCACTTTTTTTAAGTGCCTCTATTATCCTTATTCTTTAGAGCTTTTCTCAAAGGGCATTTGTCCATTCTTATAATTGTAACATAACTGTACTCAATGTCTAAGTTTTCACAAGGTTAGGTATTTTCACTATGCTAAGTTTTCGGATGGAGTTGAAACTTTAGGTAGGTTTAGATGTAAAGAATCTATGATAAAAGTTTAGAGGTGATCCATCCATTGAAACATGAAGATATCAAAGGATTACCATATATGGATTGTACATTCTAGATTTGGATTTGAGCTGGTTGTTGGATTTTTGGCGAGGGAAGGTGGTGGATCATGTGTGGTAAAAGTGGGTGAATGATATAGGCTTGTTATGGCTAGGTTGATGAATCGTTGTGGCTGTGGGCGGTTTTATCGGTTGTTTATTTTCAGGTTTTTCCAAGATAACAAATTCCAGTTTTTCGTCGACGATTTCAATGGATCTGAAAGGATTTTGGTAATGAGAGAGAGAGAGAGAGAGGGGGGGGGGGGGAGGGATAAGGAGAGGCCCGGGGGAAAGAACCTAGGCTTCATCACCTATGGTTTGTGTGGCTTAACCACCAAGCAAGGGGTTGCATCCTTTCACAAAACACAATTGCAAAAGCAAATTTTTATTAATTCATAACATTGAACATAAAACGGGCATGTGGGCCTTTAAATTACCCACCATGTCAATACCGAATTTGTCCCCATGCAATATGGGACTAAAAACCAACTCAAGAATCCAAAACATGTAGGTTGAAATAACATAAAAGTAATTCTTAAAATTTCCTAAAAAATAAAAGGAAAAAAAAAAGTGCAACTGAGCCTCTATAAAATTGGGCCTATCAAATATGGGCTAAGCATGCGGCTCAAAAGCTGTGCAAAGCCTAATCTATTACCTTGAAAAAATGTGCACGCCTGATCCTGTTCCACATCAGGCATATTGTAGGGGGAATGTTGTAGATTGTAGAGTGAGAATATATGTTCTAGAGAGAATTTTGTGGGGAGAGTGTTGTTGTAGAGAGAATGTATGGTAAGAGAGAATATAATGTGAAATATCTACTTCCCCTCTGCTGTTTAAAAAGTGAATTTAGTTCACTTTGTTTTTTAGAGGCTTTGCCTATATTGTCTAGTTCTACTAATTGTAGACTTGATACAAGACATGCCAAAGAGTCTAAAGTAGTCCAAAAATATCAATGAGTTATTACCTAGTGTAGGACGCTTTACTTACCAAACTTACCCAAATGGGCTGGTGTGGCTGAACTTGTTGATTACATAATCTCTGATTTCTGCCTTCATGTTATGCGACTCGACTCTTCTATCATTGGAATGTAAGTGCACTGGGGATAGAAGAATGCCTATGCTGATTATTGAGTTGGATCATTGGCAAGGTATGGATGATTCATGATATGTGGAAATGTGGCTTCCTTTTAATGCTATGGTACTTGTACAAAGATTTGTCTAAACTGTTATTGCCATAGCTACTATGGAATGGCTATACACCATTGAAACCCGGAACCGAACTAGTTCGGTTCTCGGGTTGGGTCAGGTATACCCAAGCCCCAATCCGTATTTACTCGGATCCACGAAATTTAGAACCACACCAACCCATTTGGTCAAAAGACCCACCCAAACCATCCCGACCCATTTTGGTCAGGCCCACAAAATTTAGAACAGAGACTGATTGCACGTTAATAATAAGAGTTGGGTAAACTGTTTGACATTCTCATACCTTTTCTCATTGGTAGTAAGCATCGGAATTCTATTCATGATACTATCCATCTATAGATTGCTCTTGTTTGATTCCTAAGTCTTGGATTTCCAGTGTGAAATGATTTCCAAGCTTGAAATGACTGAGATATTGCAAATGTTTGGTGGCAGGAGATTGCGAAGAGGATCGGTGAAGCCATAGCGAGATCTTGCTTGGAGAAAGGAATAACAAAGGTGGCTTTCGATCGGGGTGGGTACCCTTACCATGGAAGGATAGAAGCCCTTGCTGATGCTGCCCGAGGAAGCGGCCTTCAGTTCTGAAGCCGCTGAAAGTTTCTCCTATTGGAAAAAGGGTCTCGAAAGTCTGTAATTTGTTTCCGGCTTGTGTTAATGGTAATCAAAGTGAGTCGAAATCTTGTGTTTTTTTTTTTTGCTTAGAGAGGAATGGTTCCAGACTGCAACTCTCAGTAAATTGACCCCAATGTATATTTGTCTAAGAAAAATCAATTTGAAAACAGGCGTATTTATAAGTGTAAGAAAAGATTTAGGCGCACCCAACAGTGTGATAAAAGAAAAGGGTCCGAGGTGGAGGAGTTCTTGGATGGGATGAGCATGGCCGGAGGCGTGGGGTTGAGAGGGGAGGTGTGGTCCATGTGCTGCTCTGCCCATCGGATGGGCTGCAGGGCAACATGAGAGGATGGCACTGCAAGGAAGGATCGATGGTGTTGAGGTCTGATCACAGCTTGATCTGATCGGAACACTCTCAATCAAGCCTCTATCAAAAAATAAGTAGTCTTCTTCTGACCCCAATAGATGGGACAATTAGACTCAGATAATTGTGATTATAACGAAGCCAACTCTCTCTCTCTCTCTCTCTCTCTCTCTCTCTCTCTCTCTCTCCAACTAGTCCCTCAATGCAAATGTGCGTTAGAAGAGAGATAGGGGTTTATTGTATTTTTGTTTATAGAGGACAGTGTCATGCAGATGCAATTTTGGGGACAGGCTCTGTTGGTGGTGTTTTTTAAAAAATCAATTTTTATATTTAATATTTAGTTATTTTTATTAAATATTTTATTAGTCATTTTCTATAAATATTTAAATGGCTAGCAATTAAATCAATTATAGTCATTTGCATGTGAGCGTTACAAAAGACCAACCATTGCTTAATGGCTAGCAATTAAACCACTTAAATCTATTTGTATGGGAGACGCTGTATTTTTTGAATGGTGCTTAATATCACCATTATGTCTCTTCATCTATAAACAAAGACTAGTGGGGAAAAGCAAAATATACAAAAAATATCATCTCTTCTTCCTCCACATGATGAGCTATTGTTTTGGGGTTTTCAATATTTTTCATTTTAGTTGTTACTGGGTTCTTGAAAGGAAGATTGGGTTCACATGTCCTTCTTGAAGACGTACCGACGAGAATGATGGTGGATATCACCGGGGTCATCGTATCTCTAGGAGCGCTTGCCGGGAGCTCCATACGTGGAGGGCAATTACGTTCTTAGGACAGTGTCTAGCGCGCTTCGATCCCAGGCCACCTCTTTCTCTTTTTCCTTGTTAATTTTATTATATATAAATTTATGTATTTAAATGCAACAATAGTTTTAGATCTGAAAATAAATATCATAAAAACTCTAGTTTTAAAGATAATTATCCAACAATCTAAAAACGTAACAGTAAATATAACTTGTTATTAATTTTTCTAAAACTAATTTGTTGTGTGATTACGAGGAACACCCATTATTGAAGCCGTCAAATGTTCGTCGAGGATGGGATTCATCATCTTCCTTGCTCATGTCAAGGTTTGCATCGTAGAATGCAACATGAGGTAACATTTAAACCATAGAGATCTATGATTCTACAGTAAGTCTATTCTTAGTATCCTAGAATGTTAACAATGGATAATAAAAGAAATACAGAGTATGGGGTATAAATGTATCATCTTTATTTCTCAGCTTTGAGGCCACAAGATCTGTCGGCATTGGCAATTCAAATACAATTAGTCTCTACAAACAAGATAGTAGTGGTAGTAGTACAGACAATCATCAAACATCTTCCTTTGGATAAAATATATCAGTAATTACAAACAATTATCATCCTTGATGATTCAGTCATCAGATCAATTTTACACAACCCATTGATGATCGCTCGACGATCTGCATCCCAAACCCGTCGGTGGCATCGTGTGGCTATGCATAAGTTGGGAATGGGCTTCAGCAATATGCAATGCACGATCAACGGTCTGAAGCGCAATGATAGGGGTTGTTGATCAGCGCCAGTAGTGGTGAGACATGTTGGATCCGGTCGGTAGGCGCACATTGATCAACTCTGGCAATTTTGTTAGGGTGACAACTGTCTCCATGGGATCAGGACTCTTGAGTCTTGGCGGCGCTAAGGAAAACAAGGGGAAGGAGTTGGGTTAAATTAAAACCCTACATTCTTATTGGATTACCATATTACCCCTAGATTCTATACATTAACAAAGGGTTATTGGCCTGGTGGTATGTTTTGCTTAAGTGCAACGTGGTGTGCACCACCTCACACCGAATTGGGCCTGACAAATCTATCCAGCTGTCCAGACATCTTAATGCCTTATTTGGGCTAGGGTCCTTAGGAACATGTTGTACTGAGACCATTTAGATATTTAGACTGAAACCCAAAACATATATAACCTAATAGTATAATACTAAAATGGAAGCCTCTCTTCTTTGTTGTGACACGTGGATATCTTTTAAAAAGCCAGAATCATTATTCCGTGTGAACGCGGCTCACTTTTAAATTCTATTAAAAACCTACCATAAATATGATAAATACTCATTTAGTGACATTTAATGGTCATTTGATGTTAATATCTCTCTCTTTAATAGATGAATCACACTCACTTCAGACTTCACACTTCTTCAAATAGTTACGATGTCGTTTGTATCAAATGTCGTACATCAAGCCCATCCGGGCTTTGTCCGGGTTTCTTACTAGTAACCATGCAAGCCGAATTCTATTAAGTCACTACTGTTAAAATATAGCAAACCTGAACAGTAAATACCTTGACCCTTGGTAAGTCTTTAGACCATAATGTGGGAAATCGGACTTGGAATCGAGTTTTGATTGCGGCTATAAAATCATAATAGAACAACCTACTTGATCCAACCAATTAGGCCAGACCAGACACCAAGTCCTAATTAGCAATTAAAGTCGTCATCTACCTTTATAATCTCAACACGTACGTCAAAGGACGACCTTGTATGCACTGCTTGTAAGCCCCACTCATACGGATGTGCTCATCAATCAGTAGTAGATCGACTTCTGACTTTTCACCTTCAACTGTCATCCTTGATCTTGATCATATCCATATTGCTGCCCAAGTTAAGATGGTCGGCTCAACAATTCCATTGTGCCTGGGCATCCCCATTCATATACGATCGAGCTTAATGACATTACCATCGATGGGTCCTCATAGGCCTCCTGTTCTATCCCAGAACGATGTAGGAGATGGCTCTCTCTTTTTGCGTCATGGAGCCATTAAGAGCCAACGATTGCCTTGCCTTGCCGGGTCCAATGCTAACTATGGAAATTAAGAATGGGCAAGAGAATCAATTATCGGACTACTATATTTGTCTTTCATTTACTTTTCGAATTTCAAACGTATGCATGTGTTACTACTAATTAGTCAAGAGGCAAAACTGGATCCCAACACTAACGATGACTTCCGATGTGCATGTGCATGTGCGGCACAGATAAAACGTAACAAGATCATGCACCATCTTCCTCCTTTGCCTAACACATGTTAGCTCATGGGCCTGAGTGGCTTCTGATCGATTTAATTTAGTACGATGGGTATGAAATCACATCGTTCCTGCTCTTCCTCCATGGTGAGGGATAATTTTTTGTATTCTAGACTAAGAGAACTAAATTAAAACACATATTTCTCTTTGTTTAAAAGTCTTGTTTCTATAGCAATCGTGCTTTAGTGGTTATAGAGTACTATAATCTGTTGAGCTGAGTATGAAATCGACTATGCCTTTGTTGCTACAAAATAACTTTCAACTTTGAAGCTGTGAGACTGAATGAAACTCGGTCATTGAAAATTAAAGTCACCAACTGAGAAATTATACTCGCATGATATTTTGGCAAAAGTATGAAAAACTAAAGCTTGAGCTTTGTTACTTTTGTTAATAACTCGATTAAGCTGGGGGTGTATTTATCTATACATCATGAGTTGGATTGCTATTCCAAACTCATGCTTGACAAGTGACGAACACATACTTTAGTTGAGATGTAAATTATGTTCAAATCCATACATATCAGTTTGACACATTGTAGGCCAATAAAGGCCATGTAGAAATCGGTGGGCCCTATCTGATTTTACAAACCATATTTGTTTCTTATGCTTTACTTTGGCACCATAAGATATAATGTAAAATATGGTTAGTTTCAATTTCCTTATCCATTTCTTACTTGTATTTGCTTAAATTGGTACGTTTGCTCAATTCCATTTCTTACCACCACAAAAGATAATAGGATATAACATTGACATTGATATAAATTAAAACATATGATTTTATTATCATTCATCTAACTTATATGCGATTGAAAACTCTCAGAGAAAATATAAAAATAAAGATCATCTCTATCTTCATGAATTTTGCTAATGTGAAGTCATAACAATTATTTTATACTATCTTGAAGGATTTAAGTTACGATATTGTAAGTAATAAATATTTTAATCAATTTTTGCCTAATTTTTTTCTTACTAAATAGAAGAAAAATATTTAGCGTTAATGAAAATTAACTAGTTGTTTCAAAACATTCTTACTACATGATCTCCAATGATTATTCTATTACGTAAAGTATCAAAAAAAAAAAACTTGTCAAAAAGGCATATGTGTCTAAGACTGACTGATATTTACGCAAGCCTAGTGTTCTGCCACTTATCTGGATATGGCCGTTACAATATAGAATTTCACTTGGATATATAATTCTAATCTAGCTAAAATCTAATTATAAAAATATACTTGTGTATGTGTGTCCAGTCTGTAATCCCCATTATCTAAATATTTTAATATATAGTCTAAATTATCTGGCCAATTATAAAAATATAAAATTTATTTTGAAATATCTCAAAATATGGGGGTGCCAATAGAGAAATAAATATGGATATATATTTTTTCACAGAAAATCACTTTAGAAGTTAATAGAGTTTAAAATCACTTGTAAGTTGATCCAAGTAAGTCGACTCACTCTTATGAAAGAAACTAATGAAACATCTATATTTTTGTGATGTGTGTTGTTCTACAGAACAGTAAAGATGGAATCACCCAGGTGAAGACAAAGTTAACTAACTACAAAATTAAGACCTAAAAGGTTAAAGTCATGAGATGACATTAATATCCACTTCTTAAAGTGGAATCAGTGTGACTGATTAATATTAAAAAGGTCTATCTAGGAATTATGTCCTAGAAGCGTCGAGGTGTAACATCCGCCCCAAACATATAAGATTTTGTCCGCTTTGCCCGTGCCCGCACGAGAACTTCCCAGGGTGGTCACCCATCCTGGTACTACTCTCGCTCGAGCACGCTTAACTACGGAGTTCTTACGAATTTCGTAGCGGCGCACGGTTTTAAAACGCGTCTTCTATGTTTGGGAGGGGAAATTATATAAGTAGCTCAGGATCTCCTTCTCTCCAGGCGATGTGGGGCTAACTCATGGCCTTGTACACCTCACCTCACCTCACCTCACCTCACCTCACCTCACCTCATCCATCTTGGCATTCCCGTCTCAGGAGTCTTGGCTCTTAGCTATTGGCCTATTGGATCTTGGTCGTCACAATCCACCCCCCTTATGACTACACGTCCTCGTGTAGGGTTAGACCCCCCCATAGCGAGGAGAACCGGCTCTGATACCATTTTGTAACATCCGCCCCAAACATATAAGATTTTGTCCGCTTTGCCCGTGCCCGCACGAGAACTTCCCAGGGTGGTCACCCATCCTGGTACTACTCTCGCTCGAGCACGCTTAACTACGGAGTTCTTACGAATTCCGTAGCGGCACACGGGTTTAAAACGCGTCTTCTATGTTTGGGAGGGGAAATTATATAAGTAGCTCAGGATCTCCTTCTCTCCAGGTGATGTGGGGCTAACTCATGGCCTTGTACACCTCACCTCACCTCATCCATCTTGGCATTCCCGCCTCAGGAGTCTTGGCTCTTGGCTATTGGCCTATTGGATCTTGGTCGTCACACGAGGGGGATAGCGTAAAGCCCATATGAAAGATCACCAAGGTAGGAACCCAACCTCACGGAGGTTCAATGGATAGAAACAAACCGCATTGGTGATTATGAGGAGCACTGATCTCACCACCCATCCCTAGGGCGAAAGTGCTCATAAAAGCAAGGGGTTAGGTTAAGGTTATACTCTTAATAAATCCAAGACCTATGAGGCAGGGTGCTACCTTGCTCGCACCCTTAGAGGATTCACCGACATGTGTGGAGTCGTGAGGGTCGCGACAAATGGAATAGGGCAATCCCTAAAACACATATGAGATATCTTGCGCATGGCCGTGTACGCGCAAACCCGTTTAGAACTCCAATCTTTCTATACTATGTGTGTTTTTGAAGAAGTCTGATAAATGGGCCTGGTTCAAGGCGTAGTCCACCAAGGACCCACAGATGGATCCAATTATCACTAAGTGGAGGTTCAAACCGGAAGGTACCTACACCTGTTGTATAGTATAAAGAATCCAGCAAAAATCTTTTATTTTGAATTTAAAATTTTGAATATTCATTATTTGATGTTTTATTTTTAAAAAATATGGGGGATTATTGGTGGTGTTTTTTAAAAAATCAATTTTTATATTTAATATTTAGTTGATTTTATTAAATATTTTATTAGTCATTTTCTATAAATATTTAAATGGCTAGCAATTAAATCAATTATAGTCATTTGCATGTGAGCGTTACAAAAGATCAACCATTGCTTAATGGCTAGCAATTAAACCACTTAAAGCTATTTGTATGGGAGACGTTATATTTTTTGAATGGTGCTTAATATCACTATTATGTCTCTTCATCTATAAACAAAGACTAGTGGGGAGAAACAAAATATACAAAAAATATCATCTCTTCTTCCTCCACATGATGAGCTATTGTTTTGGGGTTTTCAATATTTTTCATTTTAGTTGTTGCTGGGTTCTTGAAATGAAGATTGGGTTCACATGTCCTTCTTGAAGACGTACCGATGAGAAGGATGGTGGATATCACCGGGGTCGTCATATCTCTAGAAGCGCTTGCCGGGAGCTCCGTACGTGGAGGGCAATTACGTTCTTAGGACAGCGTCTAGCGCGCTTCGATCCCAAGCCACCTCTTTCTCTTTTTCCTTGTTAATTTTATTATATATAAATTTATGTATTTAAATGCAATAATAGTTTTAGATCTGAAAATAAATATCATAAAAATTCTAGTTTTAAAGATAATTATCCAACATGCTCAACCTAAACTTTCACACGACGCTGTAATCCATCTACATTGCAAAGGATTTTCTTCTCCTCCGTCAAGTTCTTTATGCCCATCATCTCACCTGGGTTTCTATTTTCACCGCTGATGCTCGTGGAGCTTGGAAAGCGATCATAGGATGGATGGTAAGAAACTAAGATGAAGTATAGAATTTCAAACTTCTGCACTAGGGATGGCAACGGGTCGAGTTTGGGATGGGCGGCCCTATCCCAATACTATCCTGTTACAAAATACCTTAATCCAAACTCGTCTCGGATTGGAGAAAAATTTTTGTGGACAGTCAATAAGTCTTCTAACATTTGATACGCCTAGACGTTTTCGATTTTAATGATTTTTTATGAGAATAACTTGGCATAGGTAGCACACCAACCAAGTTTCATCAAATTCTGAAACATTTAAGTTGGTTTCGCACAAGAAATTGTATGTATATATATATATATATATATATATATATATATATATAGGGTCAGGATCGGATAACCCATCAAATTTTGACCCAGCAAATAACCTAGCACCCTTGGATGCACCTAGAGGTTTTAGAATGGGCTGATTTTTTGTAGGCATGTTGTCTATGGTATGTTGATCATCCTCACAAAAAATCAGCCCATTCTAAAACCTTTAAGTGCATCAAATGCGCTCTTTAAATCAACGGTTAAAATTGATAATCGAAAACCGTTGATTTGAAGAGCGCATTTGATGCACTTAGAGGTTTTAGAATGGCCTGATTTTTTGTGAGGGTGATCAACATACCATAGACAACATGTCTACAAAAAATCAGCCCATTCTAAAACCTCTAGGTGCACAAATGGTGCTGGGTTATTGCTAGGTCAAAATTTGCTGGGTCAGCCGATCCCCACCCATATATATATTTATATATATATATATATATATATATATATATATATATATATATATATATATATATATATATATATATATATATATATATATATATATAGAAAGGGGCATGTTATAATGCGGCATGCGGTACGTGCGGCACTTTACTGCAGCCGTCTGATGCAAGTGATGCTTGCATCGCATGCACCGCTGCGTGCATCAAACGGCTGTGGTACAGTGCCGCACTTACCGCATTATATATATATATATATATATATATATATATATATATATATATATATATATATATATATATATATATATATATGAGAGGCATGCTATAATGCAGCATGCAGTAAGTGCGGCACCACACCGTAGCCGTCTGATGCACCCGTTGTGTGCATCACATGCATGCAGCGGTGCATCAGACGGTTGTTGTGCGGTGCCGCACTTACCGCATGCCGCATTATAGCATGCCCCTATATATATATATATATATATATATATATATATATATATATATATATATATATATATATATATATATATATATATATATATGGGCAGGGATACTCTTACTAATGGAATCTTACTAATGAAAGTTACAAATCGCCTTTTACCTAACTTAGAGGTTTCAGAATTTGATGAAACTTGGTGGGGATGCTCTCTATGGCAAGTTGATCATCCTTACCAAAAATCATCAAATTCTATAACCTCTAGGGGCATCAAATGTTAGAAGCTTTATCGATCGTTTATTTTAACCGTTAATTTGAATAACATCTTTGATGCCCCTAGAGGTTATAGAATTTGATGATTTTTGGTAAGGATGATCAACTTGCCAAAGAGAGCATCCCCACCAAGTTTCATCAAATTCTGAAACCTCTTGTAACTTTCATTAGTAAGATTCCATTAGTAAGAGTATCCCTCCCCTATATATATATATATATATATGAGGAATGGGATGCTGCCTATCAAAGCAGCGTGTTTTGCTGCTTTGATACATTGTTTGACCATCCTAGAAGTTTTGGAATTTGATGAAATTTGGTGAGGGTGTTGTCTAGGGTAAGATGATTATCCTTACAAATTTTCATCAAATTCCAAAACTTCTAAGAGGGTCAAATGGTCGAAGCAAAATCTGCAGATTTTAACGGTGACTGCAGATTTTGCATATTTTGCTTCGACCATTTGACCCTCTTAGTAGTTTTGGAATTTGATGAAAATTTGTGAGGATGATCAACTTACCCTAGACAACACCCTCACCAAATTTCATCAAATTCCAAAACTTTTAGGATGGTCAAACAATGTATCAAAGCAGCAAAAAACGCTTCTTTGATAGGCAGTATCCCATTCCTATATATATATATATATATATATATATATATATATATATATATATATATATATATATATGAGTAGTGATACATTGCGGCCGGATAACGTGCGGCCACCCCCTTCGGGGGTATTTTCGAATTTTTTTTTTTTTTTGGGATTGATCACTCACCCTTGGATTGGACACAAAAAATTTCAGCCCAATCCAAGACTTGTAGGCCGTCCAAATGTGTTGATCTTTTATCGGTCGTTCATTTTTTTTGCCATTTTGATCAACACATTTGGACGGCCTACAGGTCTTGGATCGGGCTGAAATTTTTTGTGTATCCAATCCAATGGTAGGTGATCAATCCCAAAAAAAAAAAAATCCGAAAATACCCCCAAAGAGAGTGTCGCACGTTAAGCCCAGACGTTATCCGCCGCAATGTATCACTACTCATATATATATATATATATATATATATATATATATATATATATATATATATATATATACGGTTTTGCTCACCTACGGGACGTCCCGCACGGCAGTAATGCGGGACAAGTTCTGGGCCGTCCGATTCACTTCGATCGGGCGGCTGGAATTCATTCAGACCAAAAATCCCGGCTGTTACTGTAGCGCGCATAGTAACAGCGAATATTTGGTCTGGCTGAATCCCATCCGTTCGATCGATTGATCGAACGACCGATACCAATTTTCGCTGTTACTGTAGCGTGCACAGTAACAGCGAAAATTGGTCTGAACCGTTCGATCAATTGATCTGACGGATGAGATTCATTCAGAACAATTTTCGCTGTTACTGTGCGCGCTACAGTAACAGCGAAAATTGGTTCCGTCCGTTCGATCCATCGATCGAACGGATGGGATTCACCCGGACCAAATTTCCGCTGTTACTGTGGCCGCCACAGTAACAGCCGGGGTTTGGTCTTGGTGAATCCCAGCCATCCGATGGAAGGAATCGGACGACCCAGTTTTGTCCCGGATTTGTTCAGTGCGGGACGTCCCGCAGGAGAGCAGAACTCTCTCTCTCTCTCTCTCTCTCTCTCTCTCTCTCTCTCTCTCTCTCTATATATATATATATATATATATATATATATATATATATATATATATGTGTGTGTGTGTGTGTGTGTGTGTGTGTGTGTGTGTGTGTGTGTGTGTGTGTGTGTGTGTGTGGGGATCATATGCCTTAAATTTTTGCCTTTCATTCTTTGCCTTCGATTTTGATTTGATGCCCTAGTGTTTAGAACGTATTGATTTTTTATGGGTATAATCATTCTACCTTAGATAGAACATACATAAAAAATCAACACATTCTAAAACTTTTAGAGACATCAAATATATAATAAAAATTAATGGATAAAAATAGACGGTGGATAAAGCTTGTAATATTTGATGCCCCTAGAAGTTTTAGAATGTATTGATTTTTTGTGGATGTTCTATCTAAGGTGTGATGATATCATCCACAAAAAATCAACAAATTCTAAATCCTCTAAAACATCAAATACCCTTGAAGGAAAAAAAATGAGACAAATTTAAGGCACAGGATCCTAACCCTACATATATGGCTTAAAACTTTTAAGCTATGGCAAGTCCAACTAAATTTAATATATATATTAATTGACACGTGTATTTAATCAGGTTGGGTTTAGAGTGGAGTAAGCTAAACCTGATCCATCCAAATCTAATCTGATTTTTTCAAACAATTCCGAACTCATCCCTATAGGATCGAATCAGATCGGGTAATCCATTAATCCCGTTTAATTGCCATCTCTATTCTCCACCAATGGTATCAGCATCAAACATGTCATAAGAAAAAACATGCTCACTTGCATTTAGGAAACATCCCTCATTCAGTTTATTTTTTTCCATTTTAAAAACCCCTCGATCGTTGATGATGATCCAAACAATTATTTGGAATGTTTTAATCTCAAGAACACCTACAAAAATTCGAAGCTCGCTAGAATGACAGATTTCATCACCCAAATGAAACAGGTAGCATGCTCCGAATCAGAGCATTAAAACATTTTGTGATCTCTTTACGATAGAACAAATTCAAAAGCCTAATTCGTCGCAGCCTTCACCGCTTTCTCTGCGGCGTCATCCAAATCTTCTGCTGTGATCAACGCCATCCCACTCTCCTGCACGATTTTTAAGTAGCATAAACTTCATCATCACTCACCATGGGTACAAGACACGACCGACAGTTCAGGCATCAGAAAATAAGGAGCATGATCATAACTGTTCACCTTGAGAATTCTCTTTCCTTGATCAACATTTGTGCCTTCTAAACGGACGATGACTGGTACTTTCAGCGCAACCTGGAATATATACATAAAAAAAAAAAAAAAAAGTTGACATCATCCAACATTCGCAAGAAAACAAGAACAGTTTTTCTCATGATTAGAAACCCTAGTAAAGCTGGAGGTTGAGAAACAAGTTAACTTCCTCGAAATTGTTGCTTCGTCACTTTCTTTGAGAATGAGAAAGATATAAGGTGGTTATTTTATAGGTTATAATATGTAACATGTATAAACTTTTAGTTGATCATATTCACATAAAATATAGACCAATTAATGAAGTCTTAGTTCCAGATAGTGTTGTCACAAAAAAAAAAATCATTTATTTCATGCTAGACACAAGGGTCATGGCAGAAATCAATTATCTTTGCCTACAGCTTCGGACCATTTGTGTTCAAGGACTTGATTTTAAGCCGTCGGCAGCAAAGCTTCAAGTTTAAAACCCTCAGCTATGTCAAGGACAGAAATATTCGATTTCAATCATTAAAAACACATTTACCTTTCGGCCCTTAATGCATAAAACATCCCAGGGCTGAAAATAACATAATAAAATTCTTCTAACAGGGCTCTCTTTTGATAAAACCCAGCACAATTGAAATAATCTCTACAATAAGGAAGCGCTGATATTTATGCAAACACCGGATCTCAATATGATGGGCAATATAGTAGAAGCACACAAGGCTTTATCCAAACATCCAGGAAGAACCAAAATAGCACATAGGACAGTTTTAAGTGGAAACCTTCAACGGGGAAATCCACGAGACTTTCGCCCAAGCCCAGAAAATCCACAATAGAACTGTGGTGTTACACAAGTTCGTGGTAATGCATTACCACGCCCAAAACGACTTGGTGCTCCCACAGTCGACACATCATGACTGTTGTCGCCCTTTCGCACAGGACTCCACCTATCCTCTAGATGCTCCATGTTGCAACCCTTGTACTCGACACCTCAAGTAACGATTGACACTTCAAAGTCAATCTTCCGTGATCTCTCAATTGGATGCACACTTTTGACTGATCGACCAACTCGGACACTTCCAAGTTGAGGCTAGGAGCTTCGGATGCGTCCTAAAACTTGTCTCGCTGATATGCTTCTCAATGAGATTGATTCAAAGAAACATTTCTCGATGAAATAAAAAACTTCAGCCACCGCAAAAGTTCCCCCCCCAAATCAATCAAGGATGGGAGCGAGGGTAGGAAGGGATTTCACTCCAAGATGGTGGAAGTGATTGGGGCAATTTCTAATCACTCATTTGAACAACCCAAAATCCCCAAATCAATCAATGAAAAACATCTACCTCTTCGCTAGGATCAAGTTTCCCTAATTTGAGTATCTCTATCTAGCTCTTAAATATATGCTATTTCACCTGTCCTAACTGGCAAAGAACACAATTTATATAGGGTAAACATCCCCATTTGACCACCCTTGGATTTAGCCACTAACGGTAAGATAAATGCAAATAAAACTGAAAACCAGTTTAACTCTCGCCTCAGTCCCAACGTGGTTCGGACAGCGATCTGAACTACTTCGGCTAAGGGCCAAAAAGCATAGGACCTGAACAATCTAGTCCGAGACGCTTGCTCCAAGTGGTCGGGATAGCGGTTTGAACAACTTTGGCTAAAGACTAAAAAGCATAGGACCTGACCAATCTGATCCGAACATGAGTTTTTTGAATGGCCTCCAAGTGGTCCGAACCCCTGTCCGGAACGCTTCAGGTGCACGGCGAAGCGGTCCGAACGCCACTGTGGCAACCCCAACACTAAGTAGAATCTTAAGTGCGGATGCCCTGTGGTGCTGGCCCGGATGATTTAATTAAGTATGGTAAAATGCGATAAGATAAACCCGGAATATACCAAGCCACAATAAAACATAGGTTTTTGATATAAATATAAAAACAAAATAAATAGAACACCGAAAAACGTGAAATGATCGAAAATAAAAAAATCACAGGTAATTCCATATTGGATTTTATTTTAAACGCCCTTTTTTTTTACATCCTACCCATTACACCGGACCATGAACACTTCATACTGGCTAAGTCGGATTTTCTTGTCTTCAAGTTCATTCTGTGCCGCTCTTCAACATTTTTATCGACTATGGTTGCACGGTCACTACCTAAACTCACATAATATATCTCAGTCTTAACGAAAGTGGTTTGTGCACACAACTTTTGCAAAAAAGCTGGATGCTCTCAAATGATAACAATCTCCCCTTTGGGAAAATTTTGTACCAAAACTTTACACCCCATCTGCTCTCATATAAGGCAACAAAATATAAAAGTATACCCTTACACTAGTTATAATGTCATTCATACATGTTCGGTGATTACAATAGTCTTTCAACTCTGTACACCTAGACTTTCACCTATGTGTGCCAACACATGTCCACATGCGTTCTTAAAGTGTCTGCAAGTGTCCAAGACGTATCCATTGAAAAACTACCATGAAAATTTTGTACACGTACGAGATATGTCTAACACATGCTCAAGTCATGTCTAACAAGTGCCGGACACTGATACGGTACCTCTAGGGAAGTGTTCATGCTTCCTAGATCGTAACTCAACCTCGGTTTGGGAATTCTCAAACCCACCCAACCCAAGTGGATTCGTTGAGTTGGCCGGTTTAATATTTCCGTTACAATATCAGTCTACTATATTTGAATACAATAATTTATTTTTAGGATTTTTGTATATTTAACCCTAACAAAGTTGGATATTGCACACAAAATCTATCTTTTACAAAATTCTCTGGGCACCCTTCACATCTCTAATTTTTCATTAAAAAAAAACCTTGAAGCTAATATTTTGACCATTTTACAGTTGGACTATTCGGTGTTTGTACACATGAGCACTAGCGACAATCGGGGCTAAACTGGTCATAAAGTTGACCATATGGGTTTTATTTTTTTCGTAAAATCGCTATATGCAATCGAGGGGCCATAAGAGGAAGCAAAATGAGCCTGCCTGGTTGCTGCTCGCCAAATTAGACTAGAACATGAAGAAGCAAGCCTGCTACATATGAAGGGTTCTCATAGATTTTTTTAAAACATAGGGGGGTTTCTGCATTATCAAACGTTGCTATGAGTAAAAATGTGCAAAAATACCTTTATGTTTTCTGATCAATCTTCATTAATTTTGTATAGTTACCTCTCAAAAGAACTTCACATACTAAATGGTAAGACAACTACTCGATTAGCATTTAAACATATCAAATTTCGCAAACAAGCTCCCAATAAATCATTATTTTTTATATAAAAAGTTTGTATGTACTAATATAAAAGATAGAAGTATCAATGTCTCACTAGATGTATTGAAACTAAATGCATAAGAGGCATACTAATAAAGAAATAACAGAAATATAGAATAACAGAACATATAATTTGAATTTACATAATGCATACAATTTTTGAATTTGGTCAAATTATATTAAGAGGCGGCATGAAACTTGAATCGGGAGGTAGCGATAGTGGTCTGAGCTTTAGCACGTGGCCGGAGAGGGGGAAGTGGGGGCAACGCGAGCAGACGAGTCTAGCATATGGCACGTGGCATCCGAATTTGACTTCTACCCCTAACTTACTTAGATATTCCAATCATCGTTCATAAAGAAACCAGAACCTATACCATGCATCATATCTTTCACTTGACGTTTCATCTTTTTTTTTTGTCTGGTTATCCTACGTGCCTATTGTTTGTATCAGAGGCCTCGGAATATCTTGAGTGCAAAAATGCTATGTTGAAAGAATTCAATGCCTTCACAAAAGTCATACTTAGAAGATGGTGGATCTCCCAAAGGACAAAGAACTAGTATGATGTAAATGGGTATTTGTTGTGAAGCATGAGGCAAATGGTTCAGTGGAAAGGTTTAAGGCAGACTGGTAGAAAAATAGTACACACAAACGTACAGACTATAGAGTTGACTAAAAGGAGAAGTTTGCACCTGTAGCCAAGAAAACTTATATTAGAGTTTCTCTCTCTCTCTCTCATGTTCACTTCATTAACTCGATGTAAAAAAATGTACTTCTAAATGGAGAGTTAGAAGAAGTTATATGCCATCATCAGGCTTTGTACAACATGGCAATGCAGGAAAGTGAGTTACTAAAAAAATACATCTATGGCTTATGGCCTATTTGGTTGGGAGGATTTGCAACCTGTACATTGCAACTTCTTCAATTTGGCCAAACCCCACTGTTTGGCCGTTGTGAGTTGTAACCAGTGTGTTGTAACTAGTGGAACCAAACAAACAGCTGTGTAGTTGCAATTCACTATGGAGTTCCAAGTTCCAACTACACCATTCCTCACTATCATCATCACTGCAACTGTCGGCTATGCTATCAAAATCGGGATTAGTCGGCGACTAGTCCCCAGGCGGTATTTTGTCGACCGACTAATTCAGAATCTTTCATAGTTGGACAGAATCCTAACTAGCCTGACTAGTCCCCGACTAGCGATTGGGACTAGTCCCTAGGTGGCATTCTGCAAGCATTTTTTTTTTTTTGCAAGGATTCTCTGCGAGCAATTTTGTTTGGATTTTTTTACATTGCCTCGAAATCTTGAGTCGCAATTATGGCTCTTCCCTATAATTATCCGTTGAGGACCTGAGAATCTGAGATAAAAACATAGACAAATAATTATTGTTTATTTGTTGATATCCATATAACCATATAATCAAAATTGGGGTTCACATATTAAACATCAGCAAACAAATATTATGATGATTCTTAGTTCTGAGTCTTCTGACATGGGCATAAAGCCAATACAACTGTGTTTTATTACTTATGTATTTATACCCATGTTGTGAAGTGTAAAGGGATGCATTGTTATTGACCGACTAATATCATATACTTATTGACATTTATGCTAGTTCATATATCATATATGTTTAGGGAGGGGGGAGGAGTTATAATAAGTTTTGGCCGACTTGTTTTGAATTAGTCTTGACTAGCCCTAGTCGGCCCTTGGCCAACTAGGGGTCGACTACCGACTTTGGCAACATAGACTGTCGGCAACCGATGTCACCATCCACCCGCCATCGCCATTACCTGCCGTTGCCACCGCCAACCACCATTGTTGTCGGTCGTGGCCACCGTTGCCAGCCCGCAAACGGACCCCACCACCTCCTGTCGCCGGTGGACAATCACCGCCAAGACCGGCCGCCTTTTGCTAGTCACCACGTATTGTTCGTTGACGGTCACCGCCACCACCATCTCCCACAATCACTAACCACAACGCAATAGTCGTTTTGTAACTACATGGTAGTTCTAACCCATGCTTTTGCAATTGTAGTATTGTCAACTTGTGTTTTCCAAGTGCATGGATTATAACTCCACCAACCCCACCAACTCCTAAGCAAATAGGCCATTAAAGCAATCACCTGGGGGCTTAGTTCACAAATTCACCAAGGTAGTTCAAAAGATAGGTCATCGATGATGTCAAGCAGATGATACTTTTATTTGCCAAGCGAAGTAAGGATGCTATAATAATGTTAATTGTTGATGTGTATGATGTAACCATTATTAGAAACTGTCCATCCGAATTTTAAATTTTGAAGAAATGTCTTTCAACTTATTTTGAGTTAAAAGGATGTGAGGTGACTTAAATATTTCTCAGATATTGAGGTGCTAGGTCTCAAAAGGGTATCTTAATTTTCCAAAGGAAATGCATTTTGGATTTGCTTAAAGATACAAAAAAAACTGGCTGCAAAACTAGCCGATACACATATAGACCCTACAAAAGCTAAGTTAGCATGATGGAGACTTATTATAAGATCCAAGACAATTTCAAAGACTAGTTGGAAGACTTTGTATCTATCCATGACCAGACACTCACCATGGGTTCTATGTCTGATGGTTGAGCAAATTCTAAGACACTTGAAGTGCCTTGCTAACAGCCCAAAGTTTTAAAATCAAGTATCGGTCACAGTATCGACCTGGACCAAACCGAGTCAACTCGGTCAAGTTGACTCGGTATCAGCCAGTTTGGCTTGGATTGGTTTCGGCCATTTTTTGATAAAATAATAAAATAATAAAAAAAAAATCTGCACCCAACCCATACGACTCAGTCATATCGGCTGATCAAGGTTGACTCAGTCGATACAGACCGATATGACTCGGTACCGATCGATGACTCGGTTAGGGCCAGTACAAAACCGAGTTCTACCGGCTGATAGGACTCTGTATTGGCCGAGTTTTGAAACCATGTAAGAGACTTATTTGTTGATCATGTACACCTAAGAGCAAAAGTTCAGACAAATACAAATGGAACTGGATTTGTAGATGAGAGGCGCCCTACTTAAGATTATTGTGCATATGTCAATGGAAACTTAATTATTTGGAGCAGTAGAAAAGTCAGTGGTAGCCAAATCATGTGCTCAAGCTGAAAATAGGGCAATGTTGTTGGAGTAGATGAAATGTTGTGGGGCAAAATTGTGCTGCTATAATTTTTCTTCTATGAAGCACAGACACGGGTACGGCGACACGACACGACATGGACACGGCGACACGACATTCCTTCAAAAATGAAGGACACGACATAGCTAGTACATGGCAATTAATATTTATAATTTTATATAAATAATATATAATACATGAATACTACATAGAGATGCTTAACTTCGAAGAATAATTCATAAAACATGCTCCAACTAGATGGGAAATTACTTTATGGTTATGTTTAAGAAATTTCAATGGTAGCACAATACCCCAATTTGACAACTACTAATTTTTTTTCTTTTGGTAATTTCAATGATTCAATCTAATCAAAATTGAATTGAAGAGGGCAAAATGAAGTTTATTTACTATGGGGTCGGGTTTGGCACTATGGGATCCTCACTAGAGGTCATAAGGGTAATGACAATTATCCAATAAAGTTTACAAAATCCACAAAGTTCTAGAATTATTGCTAAAAGATTATTGTAATATTTGTAAGAAAGACCCTATTAATTAAATCCTATGATGTTATAACCTTAGAGGATATAAGTTAAAGCCAAATCTTAATCACAACCGTCCATTACACCAAGCCCCAAACAAATCATCCAACTCATCCATGATCCCATGCAAACAACGTCCCTGCCGTGTCCCAGCCGTGTCCGGCAGTGTCCTGGACAAAAAAAAACCATGACACTTCGGAGCCGTATCCGACACGTGTCCGACACGGACACAGGGTCCTATAAGAAGTGTCTGTGTTTCATAGTTTTTCTTTATAGTTACAAACTTATATCCTTGTACTGGGACAATAAATATTGCGAACAATCAAGTTCAACATGATCGGACCAAGCATATGAAAGTGGGACGACACTTTATACGAGAACCAGTAGAAAGAGGAGAGTTTGCCTTCCATTTGTGATCTCAAAGACCACTTGGCAAATGTACTCACAAAAAGAAATCTCTGGTTCTCACTTAATGGGTATTGTAAGCAAATTTAGCATGAAAGAAATATGTGCCCCTTGAGGGGGGCTGTAGACAGCATTATAAGGTTGACTTACACATGTAAGTGTATTTTGAGGATCTAAATTATGTTATGTTTAATAATATGTAAAGGGACCATGAGCGGTAAGTATTGCAGTCCACAAATCCTATCCTGCACCTTCTCTGTCTCTCCTCTTATTTTATCTCGCAATAGTCACATTGGATGATATCGGCATAGTCTAAATTCGTCAACAAGGATGGTCCCACGAACATGGTGATGGATACAACTAAGTGCCCACAAGAAACAAATTTTAAAGGCAATAGCCATACGACAAACCTGTTTAGCCGCATTGACAATTCCACTTGCTATGACATCACATTTCATGATTCCTCCAAATATGTTGACCAAAATTGCCTTCACTCTATCATCAGACGTTAATATCTTAAATGCTTCCACCACCTGACAAAAATATAGCAGGGAAAAGTTAATCTAACCACTCGAGAAGAAATCTTTCATGTTGCAGTAAGCACACAATTTTAACATCTATCAAATAAACAGAAAAGAGAAGCAAATTTGATAAAGCCGAAAAAGATTGGACTAAAAACATGCTCTTAAAGAGAATGACCTAGATACCAAATTACTAGTCTAGCACAAAAAATTAAATACTAATAAGAACCTTTACCAAACAACTGCACAGATAAAAAATGACTAAATGATACAATATAATTACACCTGGCCTTCTGATGCATTCCCACCAACATCTAAAAAATTGGCAGGCGTACCACCATGCAACTTTATTATATCCATTGTGGCCATCGCCAGTCCTGCACCATTAACCATGCATCCAATTTCTCCATCCAACCCAATATAGTTCAGGTCTGCTTTGGCAGCAGCAACCTGAGGAAGTAAAGAGAACATTAAAAGAAACTTTAATTAACAGCAATAATATCTAATTAGAAAACAGAATTTATTAGGCATATAGACAGAAAGATTTATATTAAGTGCAATAACATATGTCAAACAAAAACTACCATAACTAGGCATGTCAATGGGTCGGATCATGATCCAAATCCTATCCGATTAACCTGGGTTTCGTAATAGTTTTTTTGTCTGAGATTCGTCAAAAAACAATCCTATCCGATTCGAAATATAAATGGATCAAATACAAATATATCCTGATCCGATCTGAATAAAATCCAAACCGATTATATATATATATATATATATATATATATATATATATATATATATATAATACCTCAAGTGCGATCCGTTGGTGTGATCCACTTCGTGTGATCTTGATGAGCAACATATGCACTGAAGGGACTGCAACATACGTAGGGAAGCACAACAACATGTGAATGTTAGCGACTTGGCACCGTTAGCTGTGATGCATGCACCGCCCAAACAAAGCATCACAGCCATACAAATTAAATCGGGTGACCCACAGTGCTCGGATCGCACCAACAGATCGCACTAGAGGGGGACTATATATATATATAGAGAGAGAGAGAGGAATGTTAGGATGCGGCGTGCGGTGTGTGCGGAGCCGCACCGCAGCCGTCTGATGCACTGCTGCGGTGTGTGCGATGCACGCAGCAGTGCATCAGACGGCTGCTGCGGTGCGCCGCACGCACCGCACGCCGCATCCTAACACCCCTCTATATATATATATATATATATATATATATATATATACAGTGTTGTCAGGGCGCAGTAAGGAGCGCGCCTCGAGGCGAGGCAAGGCGCAGGTATGCGCCTCGGGCGAATTCTGGCGAGGCACGCGCCTTAGGCACAAGGCGGTCGAGACACGTGCCCTGATGCATTTTGGGTTTTAGTCTTCAAGTTTTGTTTTTTTGTGATTTTGGGTTTTCGGGTGATTTTTTCTGGTTTGTTTTCAATTTTTTTTTTTGGGGTTTTTTTTTTATTTCGATTCTTTTTGGTTTGAATAAAAGAGCCCAACTCTCATTAGAACCCGACTCTTTCGTTTTGTTACTCAACATTGTTTGAGTTCTCATTTATCAGTTATCACTTATGAGTATTGTATGCATTTAACTTATGAATATGATGTTGGCATGTTGCATAATAACTTGTGAATTATTATTCTCACTCAAATTGTTCATTTGATGGCCATTAGTTATGAGTTATAAGTATTGTATGCCTTTATTGTGTTGATTTAATTGAATAGTGGTTACATTTCTCTTTTTTTCATGAAATATAATTTTTTATAAATTTTAGATTTTTTACAATTATTATTAATTTTTTAAAGAAAAAAATATATTTTTGCGTCTTAGACACTAAAGCGTGCACCTTATTTGCGCCTTGCGCCTCAGGCTCCAGTGGCACCTTGCACCTCAAGCACGTCTCGTCGCCTTAACAACACTATGTGTGTGTGTGTATATATATATATATATATAGAGAGAGAGAGAGAAATGCTATAATGTGGCATGCGGTAAGTGCGGCACCTACCGCATGCCGTCTGATGCACCGCTGTGATGCACGCAGCGCGTGCATCAGACGGCTGCGATGCGGTGCCGCATGTACCGCATGCCACAGCATAGCATGCCCCTATATATATATATATATATATATATATATATATATATAGGATACGGGGTATAGACTGGCGGTCTATTTCGACGAAATGGGCAGCCACCAGCCGCCCATGTGAAACCCCTAGGAGTCTTAGAATGTGCTGATTTTTTATGAGCATAAGCACCTTACCTTAGATAGCACACCCACAAAAAATCAGCAAATTCTAAAACTTTTAGGGGCATCAAATGTTATATCTCAGATTAACGGTTACAACAGACGTTTGATAAAACTTCTAACATTTGATGCCCCTAGGTGTTCTAGAATGTGCTGATTTTTTGTGGGTGTTCTATCTAAGATAAGGTGCTTATGCTCACAAAAAATCAGCACATTCTAAAACTCTTAAGGGCTTCAAATAGATGGCTACCCAATTCGCTGAAATAGGCTGGCAGCTCATCTCTCTCTCTCTCTCTCTCTCTCTCTCTCTATATATATATATATATATATATATATATATATATATATACATATATATATATATATATAGGGGCATGCTATGCTGCGGCATGCGGTGCGTGCGGCATCGCACCGCAGCCGTGTGATGCACTGCTGCGTGCATCGCATGCACGCAGCGCGTGCATCACACGGCTGCGGTGCGATGCCGCACGCACCGCATGCCGCATTCAAGCATTTCTCTCTCTCTCTCTCTCTCTCTCTCTCTCTCTCTATATATATATATATATATATATATATATATATATATATATATATATATATATATATATATATATATATATATCCTCATTATGCATTGTTGTTATATAACCTACATTATGCATTGTTGGTCTATATCTTATATTATGACTTGTTATAAGCAGTGTAAACAGCTATCCCGATTCGGATTATCAGTAGAATACGGATTCAAATTAGGATTTCTAGGATCTGTCGGATATCGGATCGGGTTTGGATCGGGGGTAATTGGATCGAATATGGATATACCTTAATCCAGCCCAAATCCGACCCGTTGACAGGCCTAACTATAGCCATCGAGCCTTGTCCCATCTATTTGGGGTAGTAAAACATAAAATACCAATTAACAAAGTTATTTCATGATTAATTCATAAACTCTTTTGCAAAAACACAAATTAACGGTTCCATAATGCCACACCTCTCTAGGATCCTCTTGCGATGAATCACGGAGAGCAAATATCTCTTTCTGCCGGAAAGCAGCATTATCATCAAAGTTCAACTTTGCATCAGCCGCTACTAGCTGCTTATCAGATGTCTCAGCAATTGGATTTATCTAACCAACACAAGTGTTGAATGTTAAAAGAAGGAGAAAGGATATTTAAAGGATCAAAACAATAACTGCAAGTTATCACAAAAAAATAATTGTAGCAGAATAAAAATTTATGCACCATAATACCTCCAACATTGTACAGTCACATTCACAGAAGAGTTTATAAAGCTGCTTCACTTGTTCAATCGAGGAATTTCTGTCTGCCACTTTTGGTGCCAAACCATCGACAACTTTAGCTGCATCTTCATCTGTGATTCCCTTGAATACATCAATGGGGACCTAGAAATTGAAAAAATATGGTTAAAATACTTCTATAGAAGTCAATTTTAGAAAAAGAAACACAACTGCATTATAGAAGTGTACCGAAACTAGTAACAATGTCATTTGGGTATATACTGCATAAGCCAAGGGAATGAGAGAACCTTAATGATCATGTCAGGAAACTTTTCTGCAAGATCTTCAATGCTGGTTCCTCCCTTTCCACAAGCTATGATGATCTGGGAAGTGATACGCTACTCAGACACAGCATTTGTCACAGAAGATTCATTTTCATAGAATGCAAAGCAACATGGAGACCACATAGGACTTCATAAAACGAGTAAGCAATCTTAAGCAATAAGTTGTTCATCCATGATGTTAAAGTCTTGAAAGACCTTGTAATGCTTATATATGTTAATTTGCACACAAATCTCCCTCCTTCTAACATGATTTTAAAGTCAGGTGGAAAACCTTCCCAAATCAACTTCTATTGGACCTTCCTCAAGGCAGCCCTACCTTCATGAAGAGGCTGACCACTCCAGTGCCGTTTGCCTTCCACCAAAACTAAGATCTTAAAAGCATAGACCAGTCCATATGAGTGAAAAGACGGCCATCCAATGGAGAATACAGGCCTTCACTCTAAAGCAAGTCATTTTAGAGTTAGCTGTGGCCATACAGCCTTCAAAACTCCAAGTAATGATACATTCAAGCATCCTTCATGGCACAATCTTATGGACTGTTTCTATTTGGTTTGTTTTTGTAAATCTTGTCAAGAGCAATATTCTATTACAATCGTGATGTCCTCTCCACAAGTCCTCCAGCTCTAACACAGACATGTATCTAGTTCACTCCATTCCGATATCCTACAAGAGGTTTTTGTGCCATTGGCCCCTCTATAGTTTGTCATCTTAAATTTGAATCAAGAACCCCAGTATAACATTCTTTCCCTACCAGACTCAACGGTTCCTAAAAATTGCACACCCCAATTTTCTTTGACATCAAAAGAAGGTATAAAATGAGAACCACAAAGTCTTTTCCAGTAGTATGGGGTCACATATGGAGCAGTGAGCACTACTTTGCAAGCAGGCTCCACGAAAAGATAGAACAGAAAAATTCGTACAGTTGTAACTGAGCATCAAACCACCTATGGAGCATACAGACTCCGTTGTGAACCAGTTGGCAGTAGGGGGGGCACGGCAGTATACTCAAAAGAACAGAATGGAAAGTAGAGAGTGCGAAAAAAGAAGATAATAGTAATCGATTATAAAACAAAAACATGTTATAGTGCCAACCATAATAATGATGACCAACGTAATCAAGTAACTACATATGCAGTCAGCACACTTCTGGCCGAATATGTGGGGGCCTCATATGCGACCCAGGGCACATAGTGCACTATGGGGTCACACATGCGACTGTAGTGTATTTGCAGCGCTTAGTATTTGGTTAAATATATGACCATTCTGTGTTCACTTTTCTTTTCATCCCCACAACCCTCATCCCCATTCCTACCCTAAACATACGTAATGTTGTCAAGGAGTCGCCTAGGTGTCAACTAGGCGATTTCGGCCAAAATCGCCTAGACGGGACATAGGCGGGCGGAACTTATAACCCTACCCCTCCACGCTATTTTTATTTTTTTGAAGGGTGCTCCTCACTGTTTCCTCCTTGAACTTGAGCTCTGCATAGTACTTTCTCAAAGAGAAAAACAAAGAAGGGTGAGGAGGTATTAATGGTCACCGGCAACATGTTTGGCTCTTTTTTTTTCCTTTTTTGTCATAATACTATTAGCACAAAAGATGTACCACCCTTATTGTCATAATTTGTACACAAAACATTCTAAGTCAATGAAGTGTCTTAGTGTAGTAGTCAGTGTCAGAGTGAAAGCCTTCATGATCGCATCTAGCTCAACAAGCCTTAATTAAAGATTCAAAGACCATCACACACACCAGCCCAAGGTATGTGGCTTTATTTGCATTTGGGGTTGTATGAAAATTTGCTCAGTTAGAGGTTTAGCCAAATCCGAATTCCGTTTACATGTTTAGCGTATCAATGTTTTTCCGATTCACGCTTTTTTAAATTGCATTTCAAAGATTTTCAAGTTTGTGAGTTTACATATCTATGTTAGTTTTCGGACTTGATTCTTTGATTTTGGATTCTTTGATTTACGCTTTTCGAAACAACTCCTTTCGTGTTCACGACGTTTCGCGCAACAAATTCGGACTTGACTCTCGGTTTACAGATTCATCAGAGTTACCATGTGCACGTTTGCACAGCCTTGAGTCTCAAGTGGGCCCCAGTGCACGTACCTTCGTGTACATAGGTTGCTCTTGACGGAATCATGGTGTTTCACACTTTCCGAACAAACAATTGTTCGGTCTGTGTTGCCTAGCCGTCCAAACGGAGGTTCGGGCGCCGAAGATCGGATCCGAACGGTGTTATCCCGTCCGGACCAAGGTGGTCTTCTCACACATGTTATATGAACCATCATTCGAACGCCTAAGGCTGGCCTTCAGACTTGTTTGAGTCTGGCCATCCAAACCATTGTTCTGACTACTGGCAAGCGGTCCAAACAGCCATTCGGACAACTTATGCCCAAACAGAGCTAACCGTAGGTTGTTTGCTTACTTGGGTTGTTTTTGTCCATTAGATGGGCATCCATGATCCAACAACTATCAATGGGTGGGGATTGATCCCAAAGTATATATAGGCCTTTAAAGAGCATATTAGGTTAACTATGATATCCTTCTCTTGGATATTTTGGGGAGAGATTAGAAAGGGATTTGGGGATTTTCTTGAACACACCCAAATAGAGTAAATGACATTCCTCTTCTTGGCGACTTGATCCAGCATCGATTCCTCCTTCGATTGAAACTCGGATTCTTCCTTCCACAGTTTGGACATTCAATCGAAAGAGGTAAATGAGCTAGCCTTTGATCTTCCAATGCCCTTTCTTCGTTTGCTTTTTTAAGCTTTCTTTCTCTTGCGGGAGATCTCTCTTTCGTGGGTCATATCCAAAGAGAGCATCAATCGCGAATTTATCCATTGAGGGCAATCAGGGTTGTTGCTTCGGATTGCAAACCCCCTCTTGGTTGGTGCCTTGAGGTCGTGCGGTGTGTCACATTCGTGCGAAGCGGGATCCACTAGCGATCGGTCGTGGGAGCATCGAGCGTGGAAGAGCAGCAAGGGAAGGAGAGCAGTAATCGTGTGTGCATTGGTCTCGACTTGGAGTTGTGCATCTGACCTGTTGTACCTTCATAATCATAGTAGATTTGTGTAGGGCTCTGGGCTTGCTCGGCGAGGTTTTTCCCGATTGAGTTTTCCTCGTAAAAATCCCATGTGTGCTTTCTACGATTGTTGTCATGTTAGGATATAGCCTCGTATGTTTTCACCCTTTGGACTATTGCATGCAACCCTGAGAGCTTGACAAAGGTGAGCGAGAGAATATGGGGAGCACCACGTGCTTGTTCTATTGCTTAATCTATCAGAGTAGTTTTCCGCACTTTGCGTTGTGAGAAAATTCATCTGGATCATCCCCGTAAAGGAATTTTCAGTTGGTATTAAAGCGGGTTCGCTTGATAGTATAATTTTCAATTGGTATCAAAAGATTATCAAATCTAGACTATACAATCTAGATTTGGTTTTCAGTGCAATTGGCATTCAATTTGGGAATAGAATTGGGCCTTTTAGTATGGGAGGATATAATAGGCTCGGGTAGCGTGGTTTTGGATCAAGTTTCGATGGGAATGGATGAGAAAAAGGGTGCAAAATTCAGGTCAGGGCAGCTTAGTGTCATAATCAAGTTATGTATCTTTTTGGGGGATTTTGATGATGAAGAGTGGTGAATCTTGTGGAGAAAAGATGGGGAAGTTATAAATTTGCTATGGCTAGGGATTGATGAGGTTTATATGATATTCAGACGGTTTTAAGGGATGTTTATGAGCCAACAGACTCTTGGCCTGGTGGTACTTCCTCTCTCCCACGTTGGAGAGGTTCTCTGTTCGACTCCCAGTATCAATGGCCACCGTGGACGAACTTTCCCTCAAGGTCGGTGTGCCTTGTTTGAGCGTGTGAATCCTAGTTGATGTCAAGTTCACAGGATTATGGAATTAATAAATAGATGTTGATGCCCCCCCCCTCTCTTCGGACCTCTTTGAGCCTTTGATCCAGCGCCCTGTCCCCTGACCGCCTGGCCAATCCAACAAAAAAAGGGAGATGACAGGATGTTTATGATCAAATCTTTATGGGATCTGAAAATAGGTAAGAGGATGAGGTTTTGATGGATCGGGATAGATAAGGGTGATCAAGGGAGATGATTACCAGGGCATCTCACACCCTACCAATTCGCCGAATAATTCACTTGGAGGGGGGTGTCTTGATCCGTGAGCAGTTTCCCGACTTATTGAGAGCTCCAAATTCGCCGAATAAATCCCAAACTTTCCTAAATTGTTGAATTTTTAGTCATATTTGATCTTAACATCTTGTGAATAACGATGAGATATATTAAATCTTATGGATTTTTTTAATAACAATGGGAATTATTGAATGAAATTGTTAGATATCTAGTTACTATCAATTTATTACTTTATATTTTATTTTTTAATTTTTATTGCCCCAAATTTTCCCGAATTATTGTCGAATTTCCTGTATATATTCCAAACTTGAGGTCCACCGAATAATACACAAACCCCACCTTGGTAAATACGATAGCGATCATAGTCACAAAAAACATCGACTTATTGAAAAAGTCGCGTTTTAAACTCGAACTTGACATAAGCCATAAAATTGCCGAATTTTTATAGCAACTTATTCAAGTTACCAGAATCTCCGACTTTTATCCTGACTTTATCAATAAGTCGTGATTTAATCGACGACATTGGTGACAATGGATCTTTTAATAAAATGAAGAGAACATAATAGTAGAGAATGAAACAAATTTAGAATTTGATGCTTTTAATAATTTGGTGAATTGTAACTAGGATTCATAGAAATTTTATATTTTGATCAATGACTTTCGAACGTATTATGTTTGGAATTCTTATTTTGGCATGATATTGCACATATATTTATGTGGTTTTGTAGATAAATATTAATTGGGAAGTAGATGTTTTTCTTATTGATGGCTTGTTGCCTAGTATTATTATGTTATATTTATGAATTGAGTGTCTTATTTACTTAAACATAGCCCAAAAAGTTACAAGAAATTTTAAATATATCAAACAACTATATGTATTCTTGAGGTTTTTTATTTTTTTCCTACTTTCCATTTTTTTTTCAAATTCCACACTAACCGATTAAATCATGAACTCGATCTTTTCCTCGATTTTTTTTCCGTTTTTATTCCGAACTTTTCGATTTTTGCCGATTTTTTCGATCTTTACACGAGTCGAATTATTGCCAAAACTGAACTTGGTGACTATGCTTGCGACCACCCGTCGTCGACCTCTCATTGGGTACCCTAGGCCTCTCGCCATCGAGGAAGACAAGCCATGCCAACCCGCTTTAAAGTAAAGAGCTTCATAATATTTTTATTCATCAATAACATTATTCAAAAAAGAGGCTTAGGGATCCTCTTATAGAGTATACACTCCCATGCAATTCAATTACTTCTAGGGCTTTTACTCCTAGTACACTTAGGACTAGGAATCCTAATACAACTAGTAAACATTATAACATGGGTTTTGACATGTGCAAAAGTTAATTCAAATTAACTTCGAAAATAAATGACAAAACACCAAATAAAGACCAATGAATCCCAAACAAGTGGACCATCAAATCTGGGTTGAGGCTAGCCTCAGAATCCATGCATGACATGATCTACTCCCTATCATTATTAGTCTTTTTGGGCCCTCAATTAGTGTCTAGAATCTTATTTTCATTTTGAACAGCAAGCATAGATCATTTATATTCACCTTCAAATCCTACAAGCATGTTTAACTCTTATTTCTAACTCATAACAAATTCTATCTAATGATTAATTGCCCCTAAACCCCAACCACAAAGCATACATACGTCCTAATTAATTGACTGAGCAAAAGCTGTAATCGTACAAGAAAAAGAAGGTTTGGTTTTTGTTCATGGTCTTATTAAAAGATGAGGGTTTTGGGTAATGTTTAAAAAGGCGAAAGGCGTACCGAGGTATTTTTCTTTTGGAGAGGCAAGACGTAAGCCTTAAGGCACACCGAGGCGTAAGTCTCGAATTTTTTCGAGGCTTTTTGGTAAAATTTTTTTTTTTTAAAATCATTATAAATACTATTATTGAATGTGTAATAATAATTGAAATAGATATGCATAATAAATCACAAGTGTTAAAAATATCTTATATGACACGATTGAGGACTCCATCGAGCAATCTAATAACAAAATAGAAATTCAAATTGCTCAAACACGCTTAATTCTTTAATATTCAAGATAATAATTAAAGTAGCAACTAACAAGTAATAACAAACAATAAAATACGAATATAGGACTAACATTGTCAAAATTAAAAAAAAAAAAAAACAATGACACAAATAAATGAAAATAATACAAAGAACAAATCATAGAAAAAACTAGTAGAAGAAACAAGATCATGATCCATACCTCTATCTAATGATTAATTGCCCGTAAACCCCAACCACAAAGCATACATACGTCCTAATTAATTGACTGAGCAAAAGCTGTAATCGTACAAGAAAAAGAAGGTTTGGTTTTTGTTCATGGTCTTATTAAAAGATGAGGGTTTTGGGTAATGTTTATAAAGGCGAAAGGCGTACCGAGACGTTTTTCTTTTGGAGAGGCAAGACGTAAGCCTTAAGGCACACCGAGGCGTAAGCCTCGAATTTTTTTGAGGCTTTGTGGTAAAAAAAATTTTAAAAAAAATCATTATAAATACTATTATTGAATGTGTAATAATAATTGAAATAGATATGCATAATAAATCACAAGTGTTAAACATATCTTATATGACACGATTGAGGACTCCATCGAGCAATCTAATAACAAAATAAAAATTCAAATTGCTCAAACACGCTTAATTCTTTAATATTCAAGATAATAATTAAAGTAGCAACTAACAAGTAATAACAAACAATAAAATACGAATATAGGACTAACATTGTCAAGATTAAAAAAAAAAAAAACAATGACACAAATACATGAAAATAATACAAAGAACAAATCATAGAAAAAACTAGTAGAAGAAACAAGATCATGATCCATACCTCTAATCTTGATCTCTCACTTATAGTTGGTAGACAATCCACAAAGAAATAAGAATACAACTTTAGAATCAAAATCAGAAAAGAAATGAGCACTAGATAATGATTTTGGATTTTTAGAGGCAAAGGGTTTTCAAAACCTAAAAAGATCTAAAAGGGTTTATGAGGTTTTAATGGGTGAAAAAAGGGTCCATGGGGACTATTTAGATAGCAAACCCTTAGTGCCCCCCCCCCCAAACCAAACATTGGCGTACGCCTTGAGGCGCGCCTCGGACAAAGGCGTACGCCTCTTGATGTAGAGGTGTAGGCTTTTTATATGTGGCTGCTGAGGCCAGCCTCGCCTTGATGCACAGGACCGCCTCGCCTCGAGGCCAACCTCGAATGCCTTTTTAAACATTGGTTTTAAGATAATTGTGCTCTCATGAAAAAGAACCATAATCTTCACGATATCATTTGATGAAAAGGTGATAATTATAAATTTTGTTTTCTTCTTAAAATTTTGTTTTGGGTAATTTTATTTCATCACAAAATACCTTGAAGTCAAGTCATTAATGCACTCAACTATTAGGCTCGAAACAACTTAAGCATGTCCACATCCATATCCATTGTGCTGACCAATAGTTAAAGTATGAAAATGTTTTCCAGAATGAGATCAACAAATTCTTATCCATTTGAATGTTCTGTTGGATATTTGGACATCGTAACCTCACTTGGATAAGGCAGGATCTAACATTGCCATAGACTAGCTAGAAAATAATCAGTGGATAATGTGTACTCCCATAGGACTAGGAATAAAATAAGGTAAAAACATGTGCCTTACATGAACTCACAACATGACGTTTATACTTTACATGACCTCTTCAATGAGCATGGATGCCTTTTTTCACTGGCTTGCATCAAGCTGTGAGTGTGAGGTGAGGCGAACCTTACATTATGAACTTCTAGACAAAAATGTACGTGAACAGTCACAATATAAGTGATTAAAATTGTTTCAGCAGAGGCTAAATAACAAGTCCTAGAATGAAAAAGTGAAAAACAGAGTAGACTCGAAGTACAAAAAGAAGAAGTACTTCTTGTAGAATTGATAAGCATTAAATGGCAAGAAGGCAAGTTAAAATTTAAAGAATAGTATTGATCTTATTATTTCAAACGAAGAGCTTATGTAAAAAGATACTCATGTCATATATTATGGAAAAACATCATGCAAAATTGATACGTAAAAATAGCAGTTGATTGGAAATCGTACTGGCCCAGCAGTTGTACGATCAAGAGTAATGGCAAAGTACATCTCATTAACAAGTGATAGTTTTTGACACAAGTACACCTGTGAAAAAAGGAGAGGCAATTAATAATTTTAAATAGAAGTAAATAAACAAGTTTCAACAAACTGAACTATCAAAAAACACTATCTGCAGAGAAACACTTCAGAGAGGCACATCACAATTATTACTACAAACCATATAATCATGCTTGTAGTCGCATCAAAATATAGGTCTCTCCAGCAAGCAAGACTTTTTCTTCAAGTAGCAAGTAGTGACTCAGTTATGTTAAATACTTAGAGCTATGTTGTAAAGTTTGCTCTAGATTGCCAGGAATAAATTGCGAAGCTATAGTCAGTCGCATATCCATGCCATTTAAAGTTCACACTTTCATTGGTAGATAGAAAGAATAATTACCCAGCAGGGGATAGGGGAGTTGGTAAAGCATTTGATACTTTGGTGAGGAGATTGTGGGTTCGATCCCCCCCCCCCCCCCCCTCTCGAGTTACCCAGGAGTGCATAGGGAAACTTCTGAGTAGGTCGGTGCGCATTCCAGAAGAGATTAGTCCAAGCCTAAAGTGGCTCCATTTCTTTTAATGACCTTTGACGAGGATTTCACGTAAACTGACTAAATGTCACTTTCAAAAGCAAATGTCACGTAAAACTAACATTTAAAAAATCAACAGACAATTTATCGAACGCAAACTGCCGATAAAAGTGTCGCTTAATTTTACAACTGTCAATTTACATGATATTTGGTTTTGAAAAGTGATATTTAATCGATTTACGTGGCAATTTGGTTTTGAAAATGACATTTTTGGTTATTTGTAACTATCTGTAAATGCCACTTAATTCGATAGAATCACTTAATTATGGATCACTCTTATATCCGGTTTTTTTTTTCGAATTTCATAGTCACAATGGATCTAGTTTTCTCGAGCTTAATTAGTAGATTCCAAAAATATAAATTATTCAAAATTTTGATAAGTATATAAAAAGTTATTGATTTTTTAAAATGAAAAACACAACTCCCAAAAAAAACTGCCAGCACATTCTTGAATCCTTTTAAAAATTATGACAAGCACACTTGGGTTTATAAATGGGTTCCATAGATGGGTAATATGAGCCTTTGTAATCAAGTATCTTTTTGGCATCTAACAAATGTTGTACTGGATGAAGGCCATGTGTAGGGTCTTGCAAGGGGCCTGCCTATATAACGGTGAGACACGAATCATTTTCCTTAAAAAAAACTTAGTATAATTAGGGATAAATGGGGAATCATACTTATGATTATTGGTTCTTCTGATCCTTGTGTGGGAGCCAATGGGGTTACTAAGAATTACTGGCTAGTTACTGAAAAAGAGAATAATGATTATGGACACTATAATTAGTCCCACATACAAAATAAATTCCAATAACCTAATAGTGTCAAAACTTATTAGTAAGAAGCGAGTGCATCAAGTCAAGGCAAAATATGGTCAGCTGACACAGGAAAGCCTGCAGAAAAGTAATAAACACCAATGCATATTGAGAACATGAAAATGAGGTGAGTGCACTATAACTAGTTGGGATTTGGGAAGAAGTGAGGAAGCACTTCACCATGATATGTGTTAGATTGCCATGATCTTACGTGCTGACATATGTTTCTCTTGGGTCAGTTTAGGAGTGGATATCTTCTGGACGTGTCTGAACCAATCTTCCTTCCAGAGGGGTGGTTGGTTATGCTTTCGGGCCTAATGACCTGGTTTTGTCTCAATGGGGGGAGGAGTTCTGCCCCATGCCCTTTCTTACTCACCTCTTTGGAACCTCTTTCATAGAGGGTTTTGATTGTAATGCCGAGTGTGGGGATGATTACTTTATACACCCACAAGCATCATTGGATGCCCCAACTTCCTCACAAACAGTTTTGCTGGCCTTCGATCTCTACCTGCTCAAGATATGATGCCCCTTTGATTTTTTAAGCTACAATTCATATGAATACGTCTGTATTTCAAATGGCATGGAACTCAATCTACAAACCCTTAAGCACTCTTCAAATATATAATAGAAACAAAAATGCAAGCAGTGCTGGGTGGAGTGGAGGTAGAGAACGGTTAGGATGGACATTGGACAGTGAAGGGTAGTAGAGAGAAAAAACATATGGTAACTAGACCCATCAATGGGTGGTCATGCAGCTGTGAACAACTATTATGAGAAATAAAGAGTATAAGAGAAAGATAAGAGACAGAAGATTAAGGGTGATCTTGTGCCGATACATGGCCTAGGAGGCGAGGACCAATAAAATTGGCAGTCATCAAACTTCGTAAAAGTCATTCAAACAAAATCTGGCTATGCAGCTCATTTTAATATATGATAGAATATTGACGGAATTATAATAAAATACTTACCAAGCAACCCCTGACAATGCATGTCAAATCATATTCAAAACATTGTAACCTCAAATGGTGCCAAAACTTGGTGGATTAAATCAGATTGATTAAGACCTAAGATAAATATAGAATGTGAGGTAGTAGGAAGTTGATAGTATATATAAAAATGATCATTATCTTATAAAACTGCGCACCCCAAGGATGATTGACTATTAGCAAACAGATAAACAAGTATCACAGCAATAGACAATTAAAATTCATAGTGAAAGAGACTTAAGTAATGTCACGTAAAAAAGAACAACAATCTCCAACCTTGCTCACAGTCTTTCCTTGAGGACCAGTTTGTTTAGTGACAAGAATCTGGCCAAGCATTTTACCTGCACAAGAGAATGGAAATACAAATAAATAACCTTAAGATATGAATTCTGAACAAATTTTCCAAAATGTATTTAATTTGCTAGCTGCCTGCAAGTGTTTTAGAAAGGCATGCTCAAAATTTTAAAAAAAGAATTCTCAAATTTATCAATCTTATGTAACTGTAAAAAAAAAACTACTAACTCTATAGATGGGGATAGGACCCATGTTTGGAAAGCTTCTACTTGATTTCCTGTTTTTAGATACTGGAAGGTGTTATCAATGATCCGCTTACAAGCAAGGACTACTCATGTATTTTGTACAACACCTCTCCTTTTTGATGCATTGAAGCACAAAGATCAAATAAAAGGACATCCAAAAAGGCGGCGAAAAAAATTTGAGGGGCTGATTGCAGTAATTTTCAGCAATTAATGGGTCCTATTTATTTTTAAAAGGTTTTAGTCTTTTTCTTCTGTATATATAGCGAACCTTTGAATGATTGATTAGGACAAAAGATCACTTCAGGTACGTAATGACCGGGGAAAAAAAAGGCATGTAAAGTGATTCATCAACTTAATTTGGAAAACGATGAGGATTTATATATGATATGGCAAAAAAATGATCTTTTAGTGAAGTTTCTTAAACTATTCTGCAATTTCTACTAAAACACATCATCAGATATCTGCAATAGCTAACAGTTCCCCCATATTTCTCCCTCCCATAGTCTTTTATCTTCTTTGGGGAACAGCCTACTATTGGACACCCAATCAAACAATGACCCGTCTTGGAGTCAATTGTGCAGTGTTTCTTCTTCGATTCTTTTGATTGTTTTTGGTAGTTTGTGCCTCCTTACTAGTTTAGGACACCCTAACTAGAATTTGCACCTCCTTACATGTCTATAACACTCTAAAATGAACCTTTTGCAAAATCATCTTTGTTGTTCCTTTTGATTTTCATCAAAAGGACAGCAAGAGCCCAAGTACAGGGCTATGATTCCCAATGCCTAAGGGGTGAGAGATGAGAGATCTTCCCACTAAGTAACCAGGGCAATTAGGGCTTTGGAAATGCAGGTCAAGCAGGTAATGATGAGTTTGGTTTTCCCCTGAGGGTTTACTTGATTCCACCCTTCCAAATAAATAATTAAATGTTGAAACTATTAATCACCTCTAGGAAAGCCATATTGATTATAACTCCCAATCCATTTCGAAGGTCTATACCTATCAACTCGACTCAAGCCAAAGAAAACAAAAAAATAACCCAAAAGTTGAGCAAAACTGATGCAGTACACTCGTGCAAGCCTAAACTAGCATGTATTTCAAGAATAAGCAAACAAACTTTAATAGATAATTTAAAATTTAAGGATTGACAAGCTCGCACCAATCAAATATTTAAAATTAAATATAAATAAAGTGTCACGATTAAATAGACGAGCACGGCAATTAGTGCTCGGCTATCTAGTATGCTGAATAGACGGCGACTGTTTGGGAGTTGAGGAACTCTCGAGAGGCAGGACAATCCAATAATCAAAGATGGAGTTGAAGGACTAAAAAGAGATACAACTAGAATCATGCTTCTACCTCGCATCAAGTGGTATCAGTGTTTTAAAAAAACTCACCCCAGGGTACGCCTGGGGCAAGCCTCGGGGCGAAGCGGTCCTAAAACGTCTGGGGCAGCTCCAGCTGGTGCTTTTTTACTATAGGGCTTACGCCCAAACCACTAGGGCGTACGCCCAGGCACGCCTTTTACGCCCTAATGGCCTGAGCTTATGCCCCACTGGAGTTTGCCTGCATAGTTGAAAAAAATGATTTGATTGCTACCGTGTGATCTTTTAGATGCGTCTTACTCTCTTGGATGACGATTATGATAGTTTGGGAACTAAAGTTGTTTTAAATTTGTTCTATATCATGTATGGAATGATAAAATCTATAGAATATAAACATTGATAGTTTGAATTTTAGTTATAAACTTATAATTAAATCTTAAATGATATTGAAAGATAATGATAAGTTCATTTTTATTATCGTTTTTTATATATCTGTGATTTATCAACCAAGTTTGTACGCTTAAATACTTTGTTTGCTAACTTTGCTCATAGTATTTTTTTATTTTGTTTGTTTTTAATCTATTTTCACTCTTATATAATATTTTTTATATTTTTAAAAAAAATAAAAAAATAAAAATTCATGGGGCTTACTGTGGGTGCAAAAATTGTACTGGACCGGACCAGACCCGCCTGGGCCCACGCAACGGCCCAAGTAGGCAGCCCAGGCCCGTGGAATGCTCTATAGGGCCTGCAAATCAAGCCCTCTCTTATTGGGCCCAGACAACGACCCAATAGGGGCCTAGCAAGGAGGCCCAGAAGGGCCAGAACCAGTACCCGTCATCATTAACATATCAGGCACGTGCCTCAACTATAAAAGAACCCCTTTAGCACCAGGAGAAGCGGTTGGTCATTGATCAAAGAGGAGAGGATTCCAGAGCTAGAGCCAGAGCTCACTTCTCCGAGTTCTCCCCTTCTTGTTCTCTTCTAGTTGCTCTGTGCAACCCCACTGTACAAAGCTTCTCTCGGCCTGTCGAGAGAACGCTCCCCCCTTTATATTCATTATAGTGGAAATCAGGTGACACCTCTCGCCCGAAGACATAGGTCGTAAGACCGAACTTCGACAACAAATCCTCGTGTCTTCTCTCTCTTTATCTACTCTCTAATCTCTCTAACTCTACAAACCATACAATTCAATCAAGAATTGTGGGGCGAGGTTCCCGATCAAGGCGGCACGGAAATTTCCCCACACTTACGCCCCGCCTTATGCCCCCGCTTCTGAAAACACTAAGTGCTATCAAAGCTTCGTGCATGCGCTAGTGCGCTACCGCCAACATCAAGTGGCATTTGCCTTGGTTTCAAGTAGTATTTGCCCTACTTTCGAATTTGACGACAATTGATGCAGCCTATGCAGGGCGGAAGCATGAGGATGGAGATGAACAACGTCGATCTCCAACATAACCTTGGTATCCACCAAGGATGTTCTTCAATCCACAAGAACGATAAGCCTAGAAATCCATCAAGGTCCTGATGGGAGTCCACCAAGAAAGGGAAGATAAACCTCCCTAATGTTCAGTAATCATCAAAATTGCCTTACAATAGAGGACTAAGGGCCTTTATATAGAGAACACAAACGAAAAAAACTACAAATCTACTACGACACGGATTAGGACTCCTAATTCTTATAGGAGATGCCAAACAATTATAAAATAACCATTATGTTCCACTTTGACTAATGACTAATGAAACCCAAACAAATACCAAACAAACGGACACGCCCGAAGAACACATAACATAAAATAAACCAAAAATTTGGCTCTGGAGTTGAATCCATGCAAAGCAACTTATTGCATGCATGGAACCAACTAGGGGTGGCAGCGATGCGGTTTACAATCGAAAACCGCAATAGGTTTTGGTTTGCCAATATATAATAATGTCACGGTGCGGTGCGGTTTCGGTTTTTGGTTTCAATGTAGCGATGTGGTTTCGGTTTTGACTAAAACCGTATAAAACCGCACCGTATAGGCCATTATATTGATAAACCGCGGTGCACCGCACCACACCGCACCGCATGGTCCGGTTTAGGTTTTACATAAAGGTACACCGTTGTGGTGCGGTGCGATTTCGGTGTGCTAGTTCGGTGTTGCGGTGTTGTTTCAGTTTTGCCTGCAACCGCACCGTTGCCATCCCTATAACCAACTCAGTACCATGGTAATCTACCCTACATCAAGCTCCACTTGAAAAGAACTCGCCTTCAAGTTTATCGTCAGTAATTGAACTCTCTCATCATGATATGAACATGTACCACCTCTATGATACCGATGTGAGAGAACAAGATGATTAAGACTAATCAGATGATGAGTAGTCGAAAGAGATGACCCTGAATCCCATGCACAATGGAAGAAAATTGATATTGCTTTGTCTACCTGCCGTAGATATTGTCGATAGGACCAAGCGAACGATGTCGCTCCGTAAGGGTAAGGAATTTCATATGGCGCCAAAGAAGATGCAGTCACATGCCAAGTTGTTGAAGTAGTAACCTCGATAGTGCATGAACTGCCTCAAGAAGGATAAAGTCAATGCTAGGAGAAAACACACCATGAAAAATCATGTCAATTGTCGAAAGATGATCAAAGCTTTGTGGTCCCTCTGCAAAAGTGATGACTTCCTTAGGAAGCAAAACATCATCAGTCATAAGAGATGGGTTTTTAAACTCTGACTCGCCAACATGAGAAACTCCCAAAAGAAGCTCTAGGTCTTCAATTTTCTACTGAATCTTGATCTACACTGGATGAAGGTTGGAGATGATCAACAACTACTCGCATATGACCGAAGAAATTAGTTGAGGTACTAGACGTGACATGAAACTTCATAGTAGCTCGCTTTAATTGTTTCTTGGCCTTGAGAGCCATATGGTAAACATATGTTACACTATAGACATGTATAAAATCTGGTTATGGATAGCAAATTGAGTTACATGTTAGTTAGCACTCCCTTGTTCAAAGTAGGGGATGATCGATCCACAAATTACCTTTTCTTATTATTTCCACTTACTTTTCGAAACTCTTATTTTCTTCGTATTTATCCACTCAAATTATCGATTTATCATTACCAGTGTTTTCAGAGGCGGGGGGGGCGTAAGGCGGGGCGTTTTGCCTAATGTGGGGCGGGGCGTAAGCCCCACGAATTTTTTATTTTTTAATTTAAAAAATATATAGAAATAAAAAATATTATATAAATAGTGAAATTAGATTAAAAACAAACAAAATAAAAAATATTATGAACAAACAAAATATTTAAGCCTACAAAATTGGTTGATAAATCACAAATATATACAAAACGATAATAAAAATGAACTTATCATTGTCTTTCAAGATCATTTAAGATCTAATTCTAAATTTCTAACCAAAATTCAAACTATCTACGTTTATATTCCATAGATTCTATCATTCTATACATGATATATAACCAATTTAAAACAACTTTAGTTCCCAAGAATGTCATAATCGTCATCCAAGAGAGTAAGACGCATATAAAAGATCACACGGTAGCAATTAAATCATTTTTTTTCAACTATGCAGACAAACTCCAGTGGGGCGTAAGCCCAGGCCATTGGGGCGTAAAAGGCGTGCCCGGGCGTTCGGGGCGTACGCCCCAGTGGTTCGGGCGTAAGCCCCACAGGAAAAAGCCCCAACTTGATCCGCCTCGGGCGTTTTGGGACCGCCCCGCCCCGGGGCGCTCCCCGGGCATACCCCGGGGCGAGTTTTTTAAAACACTGATCATTACATATATAAGGCCATTAAAACTTGTTCCACCTTTGTTTAGAAATGAATCTCCTACTTTGTCACCTATCAACTTACTACTATCACATCACAATGATCACACTGACAATTATTAACAATTCTTCTATGACTCGTCAATTGACCTTTTTAAGTCGCTATCTATTTTTTTCAAATTCTAATCCAAACTAATAAAGCTTCAAAAGTAATGCATTATGTACATTTGAGAAAGTATAATGATATTGTGAAGATAATTTCTCGCATCATTAATTCATTTAATGCTTAATCCTAATACCTATAATAAAACCAAGATAAACAAATGGAAACTAAAACCTAAGATAATAAACAAAATTGAAAGAGAAATCATATATAATTTGCAACTTTATTCCTCGTACCAGTTATATCCTCCACTTCCTCTACTTTCACAATATGAACTCCACCCTTAAGGCCACTTTTGAAGGTACCCAAGCCTCTACCACCGGCAAGAATTTGGCTTTTGACCACGACCTGAATCAACACCATAATATTTAACATTTCAAAGTTGATCAAACAAGATTGCCTTTTTCTCGAGTGGTAGCTCAAGAAAAGATGAGCACATACCAATATAGTGTGACATCCAAACAAATAAAATAGAATGATATGCACATGAGAATGACGAGATACAAAATTAAAAGCTCTAACAAATGATCTGATGCTCTAGAAATATTCCAAAACAAAGATACATAACGTATAGCATTTTCCAGTATTGGAAGTGCCAAAAAACGAGAGAATGTGCTTAGTCCCACGTCCAAAAACCATATCCTAGTATGTAACATGGTGATGATGTGACCTCTACACCACGTTATTACTGTGTATTTTTCTTTTCATATTATGGCATGGCCTGCTCTCTAAACTCAATCAGCAAATAGGGATCACATCCTATGCTTCACTAAAAATTTGCTACTTTGTAGACAAAAGAATGCTTATCTACAGATAAAATTCACTACATAAAGAAGACACGTGAAATGAATCCATATCGAGTATTTGAGGATGCTAAGAATGTCACATCATTTTATACTCCCAGATATCTTAATTTTTTGTCTACCACAACAATACAGATGTGGTGGTTCAACTAGCCTCACAAACCATCCAAGCAGGCATGGATGGTTTTCTGACCGCAGCACCAAATGTACAAGACACTACATCTCCATACTAAGCTCATAACAAGAAAACAAATACTTGTAAGGGATGTCAGTGCATATGAATTATATGACGTGTATCCCATGGAATCAAATGTCGACAAATTTCCAACGAAATCACCGAAATATGTCTTTTTTTCAAAGGTTCGACATAGAAATTGACCGAATTTTTAATAGTACAAAATTTCCTTTCGACATAACGAAATGTCAGCCGAAATGACCGACATTTGACCAAAATGACTGACATTTGACCGAAATGACCGACATTGTCTTTTTTCCAAACAATTTCACTGAAAATTTTTATCTTTTTTAACAAAACAAAGCTCATCTTTATTGGTAAGAAATTACATTTTTTTCTCAATTTTGATTTTTTTTCATAATAGACAATATTTTACTGTCAATTTTATCCTGAAATATTGCTGAAATATTCAATCTTTTTCATATCAAACGAACAAAATCGAAATCTGACCGAAAAATGATAAATTTTCATCGAAAAACACTAAAATTTGACCAAAAAAACGAAATATTTCCACCGAAATTTGTCTTTCCATTTTACAATTTTTTCACCGACAAATTACCGAAAAACAAAAATTTTCCTTTTTTTGGCCAACCGACATGGACACCGAAAAAGACATTTAAAATCTTGGTGTATCCATATCTATCTTTAACCTGATATGAATTTAGATGGGACACTAGATCTGGATTTGGATGTAGATTAAAGTAATTTTTTATTCATATTTGCATTCCCATAAAGGATGTTTCTATGAATCTGGTATGCAACTTCCAATTCATATTCCTAATCCTTGTATCTCGAGGAGTTGTACATTGGTTTCATGGAATCCATCTCATCCTATGAACACAAATTTCGATGTCCAGTACTCCAGTGGTATGCACTAGCTAACAAGGCGAAAATCGTATGCATCATCGTAGTGGACCTAATCCATACCTCATCACTAATTGATTCCATAGTTTACAACTCAAAAGATCACATATAAGGAAGATGTCTCCATTTTAATAGAGACCATAGATTTGCTTATAGAGAAATGGCGTAGAGCTAAACTTTGTTCGTGTGTGTGTGTGTGTCAGTGAGACATGTGACGTGTCTTTTCACATTTCCTGTGTTAGATATTTATATGTTTGGATCAGAAATTAACAAAGAGAAAAGTCGGTAGAAGAGCTTCACGATGTGACCCAATTGGGCATGAGAAATTAGAGGCAGCAATTCATGAGCCCAATACAAATCCATATAGAAGTGCATAATTAGAGGATGATTTTCAAACTTTCAGATGATACGTACAAAATACCCAATTCAAACGATGTTGAATTACAATTGAAATGCTCGTCATCACTCTATCCCTTCCTTCTAAAGATTGATAAATACACCAAACAACCAGCATGATAACCCATACATATACCCAATCAAGAATTGGATTTATTACCTCATTTTCATTAGGAAAAGCATCTTTAATGGCCTTCTTCACCTCCTCGGTGGAGGAAACGACGACTCCCTTCGGAACATTTATCCCGTACTTGCTCATCAAATCAGCACCCTGCTCCAAAAGAAGCAACCATGGAAAGTTTGAGATCCAACCAATTCATAGAGTTTAAAAAAGATACATCCAGAATCGAATAATTGCTGGGAATCCAATAAAAAAAACAGGTAATTATACAATTCAATACAAGTTCCCGAACAACAGCAAAACAAATAGAAGAAACGTCGAGAAATCCATAACAATAATACAAAGGAGTTGGTCGGATCAAACGGAATGGGATCAATATACATCGAGATCATATACAAAAAAATTAAAAATTTGAGAGAGAGAGAGAGAGAGAGAGAGAGAGACCTGGTATTCATGGATGTTGAGGCGGCGCAGCTGCTGCTGCTGCCACTGTCCCGCGAAGGAGAGGGATCGGGAAACGAGCTTACCAAGCAATCCCCTCGGCATTCTTCGACCCGACAGGATCCTACAGCAAACCTTCGATTCGAGGAGGGGCGGGGAAAAAACCCTAACCCTAGATGATTCCCTTCTGGTCGTCTCTCTCTCTCTCTCTCTCTCTTATGAAATCAGGCAAAAATGGTAAAAGTGCTATTCAGCCCGGACTAGCAGGGGGACCAGCAGGCAAAATAGTTTGAAATCAACCAAAAATGGTTTGAGAAGTGCTATTCAGCCAGAAGCGTCTCTGTCTGAATGGTCAACCCAAATGACGTGGAGTCCGATTACAGCCTCACTTTGCCCGCTGGTCCGGGCTGAATGGCATTCACTGGTAGTGGGCCATCCGGGCTAAACGTTTCAGGCTAAATAGGGGTGACAATTGACATTGGCAATGGGTCAGGTCGGGTCGGGTCGGATCGGGTTGATATATAGGTACAAGGACAAAGCACCTAATCCAAATCCGACACGTCTAATAAATAGGTTGACCCGACCCGTTTAATCCGGTTAATAAACGGGTTGAGTCACTAGAACCCATGTAAATCAGTCAGATTGGGTAAGGTTAGGTCAGGTTGGGTCGGGTTTGATCGGATTGGGTTAGGTTTGATTGGATTGATCAGGTTAGCTCGGGTTGGGTCAAGACGGGCTGTTGACGGGTTGACACGACCGATTTAGTAAAGGGGTCAAGCTGGGTCAATTTGTTATAAGTATAAACCCAACCCATTAGATACACGGTTAATTGGATCATCTCGTTTATGACTTGAACCCAGTTAGGCCAAACCCAAGCCCTCTAACTTCGGGTTGGGTTGGAGGATTGAATCAAGGATTGCCACCCCTAGGGCTAAATAGTATTTTCCAAATGGTCTTTAAATAAAATAAAATACTATTTGTCCTGAAACCCCGAATTGTCAGCCAGAATGACATGTCCGGATCACATCCGTCCGTTGCACCCAATTCCGATCGAAGAATCGCACTCAGCCCTGACCGGCAAGCAAAGGGACCCTGTGATTGGATACCATGTCATTCAAGACCAACGCTTCGGGCATAATAGCATTGCTCTTAAGGAAAGGAAAAAAAAACAAACGGTTTTGGGTTAAGAGAACTTTTTTAGTGTGGGTAAACAATATCTCCCTCCTCATAAGCAACTTTTTAAAATTAGAGAATTCATTTAAAATTAGGGGACTATTTTGGTACCAGTTCGTTTGAGGTTACGACCAAAGTTTATAAGACAGATTGGAGCCACAATCGAATCACAACCATCACCCAGGCTCGTTCGGTGGTGGTGAATCGCACTCAGCCCCGATCGGTATGCAAAAGAACAGTTGTGATTCAATTTAGGCTTTTGTGTCTTATTTATTTATTTATTTGGGAAGGGGGGGGGGGGGGTTGTAACACCTGTGGTGCTAAATTTGGGAATAATAAAAATCCTCCCTAGCCCTTTTTGTCTTTTACAGTTAGACTTTTCTCTAGGTCTTTTTCCTGAAAAATTGGTCACAAACCTATGAGATATTGTACGTTCACTTTCTTCATATCTTCGAGCACATCGCAATGGTTCGTTCCGTGCAACAATCGACTGTATGCGTAGTTAATTTCAACAATCTTGTAGTTAAACCATAGAATATCTATAATTAGCCAATCTTTGGTATTGTTTTGTTTACCACATAAGATCGGGTGATTGGATCTGGAGACACACAAATTTTATCGAACCCGAACCCGACTCGTGTGCACCAACCCAGGGACAAACCCGACACGAACCCGGACCTGCCAGACCCGACCCGAGCCAAAGGAGAGGTCAGGTGGGCCCATCCTCAAGTGGGGCCCACCCGGCGTCCCTTTGGAAAACCGTGCCCCCCCTACCCGTGGGTAGGGAGTGGCCGGCCAAGGGAAGAAAATAAAAGAAAAGGAAAGAAAGAAAAGGAAGAAAAAAAAAATGAAAAAAAACCGACATACGCGGGGGGAGGTTGTGTAAACGTCTACACAAGCGTGGATCTACGTCGATCCCTCGATCCGACGGACAAGAAATGAAGCCGGGTCGCCATCGATTTAATGTGCAAGATTCAAATAAAATTCAAAATGATTGGGCCATAACTACTCCGCCAGAAAAGAAAAATAAATGAAGGTTTATTCTCCAATATATGAGGGAATGAATCTTGGGTAGTTATAAGAGAGATAATCAAAGGATTCAAATAAATCTTTCCATATCTCTCCCACCCCCCTTCACCTATAAATAGAGGGGGAGGGGGAAGGCTCAAGAGATCGAAGATAGAAGCAAATAAGCTCTGCAAAGAAGGAGACACGCCATCAATGACCCAAGGCTTCATGAGGCTCGGGTAAGCCTATCAACGTGAAGACCTTGCACAAGAAGATCAACCCTTCGACTCCGTACATAAAGGAGAAAGCTCGAAGAAGAAGAAACCTTCAACTCCGAAGACGCCAAAAGCAAAGGCCAGAGAAGAAGATCGAAGTGGCATCACCCTGTCGTCTTCAACAAGCCTTCGACTCCGATCAAGCCCAAAAGCCTAGAGAAAAAGATCGAAGCGACATCACCCCATCGTCTTCAACAAACCTTCAACTCCAATCAAGCCCAAAAGCCCAGAGTAGAAGATCGAAGTGGCATCACCTCATCGTCTTCAACAACATCCAGATCGAAGTGTATCACCCAGTCATTTTTATCAAACCTCGACTCCAATCAAACCCAAAAGCCCGGAAAAAGAAGATCAAAGTGGCATCACCCCATCGTCTTCAATAACATCCGCTCCATTCACGAAGTAGAAAGCTTGGAGAAGGACACCCGAAGCGACACTACACCCGTTGTCTTCAAAACAAAGTCTTCAACTCCGATCACACTAAAGAAGCCCGGAGAAGAGGAGAAATCAAGTCGACATCACAATCGTCGAGAAAGCCGAAAGAATAAAGGAGAAGTGAAGGTGTAGCCATCGCCGTTCGAGAAGAAGATCAAGTCAAAGCAAAGTAAAAGCCAACGCGAGAAGCAGAAGCAAAAGCACCGGTAAATCTCGTGCCAAAGCAACGCACGTGCCAAAGCCAAGCAACTACGACGGTCATGAACAAAGCACCGCACGTTCTAGCCGATATGATGCGAAGTCTGGAAGAACTAAAGCATCGCAAGTGTCTACCCGTCTACGTTCAAGCGCAAGCGCAAAAGCAAAGCAAAAGCCAGAGCCATGCCAAAGCCTATGCCAAAACCATGATTAACATCGCGAACCGACAATCAAGGACACCGAGATCAAGCCAGAGCCGAGGAAGACGCAAAGACCGAGGAGCAATGCCAAAAATCCTTAGCTGAGAAAGTACGAAGCACGGAAGGGACAAAAACAACGGCGACAAATCCTTAGCCTCTTAAGAAACCCCAACCCTATAAAGATCTCTGTTCTGGGCAACCCCTTTAGAGCTCTCGCACGAAGTAACGAGGAGACGCGGATCAAAGGGACCCTCCCAGAGGATCTTTTTCATAATCTCCTGATCAAATCTTCGCCGCACCCGGCTCACCACCCCCGAGTCCCGGCCTCTGTAATCTCGTTTTGTGCAATAAAGACGACCCGAATCTTTTTCTGCACATACAGGATCACAGCTAGGCTGGATATATTGGGTGAGGCTCTGAAAGAGCTTTTTAACGAGCCTGAGCTTGGGGTCGATCCAACACCCTAGTGATGAGTTTTTGTAATTTTATTTTTTAGAGTATTTCCTTCTTTTTGGAAGATTCGGAAGTTAGAAAATTAATTATGTACCAACCGCCGACGCATTCGCATCAATGAAACCTTTCCATCGAATTCTCCCGGACCCTATTCTGAATTCTACTTTCATAGTTATGGCTAATTATTCTTTTTAGCCTGGTTAGTAGACGAATCACACCAGGGTCCGACCTAGCCTGGTTTTAGAGCCCGAAACCAAGGACGTTTCTCTTGCCCTTATAATTATATATAGGCTATTCGGTCGCCCTCCCTATGTTTTTGAAAATTAAAATTGGGATAGGAGGATCAGGCAGGATTTGGGGGGATAGAATTAAATCTATTCTTTCCTTTATCCCTCCCCCATGTTAGGAAAGCTTTTAACCACCCTGATCTCCCATACCTCCTTACTATAACCGTAGCCCCCCTCCCCTCTTTAATATGAACCGAGAGAGAACGGGAGAGAGATAGAGAGAAGGGAAAGAACGAGAGGGAGAAAGGAATTGCAGTCGCACCGATGACCCAAATTCCGGTGAGCCACCCTGTCAGGTCAGCCCCTCCATATCTCTTCCTCTTCTCCTCCATGCGACCCGACCTGTGCGACTACCTCTCCTCTTCCCTCACCCACGAACCTGACATCACCCTCTCCTCCCTTGGTTGCGGTCAGGCGGGAGGAGACACCACCTACTACCCCCATGCCCCACCGGCAACCCACCGGTGTGCCCGAGCACCGCCCACCGGTTGCAGTCACACCCCCCCTCACAACCCCCCCGTCTGATCTCTTGAGGCTCCGACGAGAGCACTGACCGCCTCCTCCTACGCCTCCTTTGTGGGGGTGGTGTTGGAGAGGCAAGCTGATATCTTGCCGATGCCCCCAAGCCGGTCTCCCACTGTCGCGCAACCATTCTCCCCACCTACAGGTTCTTGTGGGGAAGAAGAAAGGGGTGGCAGATGATCGTTTCTGAATCGTTTGCAGTAAAAGGTTACATACCAATATCTCCTCAAGGATTGTGACTATTTAACTAATGTCTAATTTTAAGGGATAAAGCAATTAAAGAGATAAAGTGTCACACCCCGATATTTTATGGATTTAGGCAATGCGTAGGATACTGGGTTGTGAAAAGAGTTACAACTTGATATAATTTCAAGCTTATAAATTGAGCAAGAATAAAGCTTTACATTAATAATTCTTCAATTACAACATCTTTCTAACTAAAAGAAAATAAAGTAAAATTATTTATTCTTTAATTTCAAGTATTCTTTAAGACTTTGCATTGCCTTCGGGTTCCACTCACAGCTCCTAGCGAGGGTCTCCAGCTCCAACTAACTTCATCTCTATTGATATACTTTCCAATCCTACAGAGCTAGGATCTGCAACCAGGGGTGAGTCTTACAACACTGACTCAGTAGGTTAGTGACACTAAACCTTTTAACTGAATAAAACATACTTAGAAATGACTAAAATATCACTTAATTATCAATTGAGCAATTGTCCCGGTTAAGATCAATTACCAGGCTGGTCTCCCTACCTGAGGATGCTTTTAGGCACCAACCAGGGCTAGCCTCACACCCAGGGCGTTTCAGGCAAGCCCCACACCTAAGGACGCTTTTAGCCGAAGTAGGGCTAGCCTTACACCCAGGGCGTTTACAAGAAAACCCCACACCTTACTGGTCAATATACTAATGAATCAACTATGGTACCATAAGCATTTCCAATATATAATTTAAACAGTAAAAGACAATAGTTTCATTCCCCTACCTAGTTTCAAAAGACCATTGACTTTCCTCAAAGATTATTCATCAATTTGATTGTCTTGGGATGCCAAATATAGTTATTAATGTTTATTGTAATATTCTATAATTTGCTAACCAAAAATATAGGGCTCATTACCACAAGTATGTGGCCGTAACTGAAATCAAATTCCGAGTCTAATTGGTGAACTTATGGTCTAAATATAATATAAGGGTAAAATGGTATTTTTTCCTAAAGGCCCTGGTTTTAGGGTTTTATAATATCGGTGAGTTTGTACCGTAACCCCAAATATGTGGCCGCAGATGGAACTCAGTTCCGAGGTCCATTGGAAATTAGTTATGACATTTACCCTATAGAGGTAAAATGGTAAATTTATTTTTTAAGTGTTGGTTCTGAACTTTTAGGTTTTTACGGTCTCAGAAGGTGTGATTTATTATTATAAGTCCAAGTCCACTGACGGAGCCCAATTCGGAGTTCGAATGCCCAAGTTATAGCCAAAACACCCCTAGGGGTAAAATAGCCATTTCATATTTATTTTCTGATAGGTATAATCTCTATTTTTTTTCTTATATTTTTTTTCTTATATTTTTTTTCTATAGAGGTTTTCGTCTCAAACGCGTAGGCGCAAACGGAACTCAACTCCGAGTTCGGTGTGACAAGTTAGGAGCTAAATAATTTAACTTCAAGGTCGCAAACTAGAGACGCAAAGGCTTCGCAAAGAAAGAGGCTCACTCTCGACAACCCAAGGCTTCACGAGATACAGCAAGCGCGTCCTACGGGAATGCTTAGCCCATCAAAGTCATCATCGACATGAAGACCTTGCACACGACGATCAAAGCTTCAACTCCTCGCACGAAAAAGAAAACTTAAAAAAGAAGGCCCAAAGTTGATATCACCCCGTCGTCTCCAACTATCTTCATCAACTCCGAAGACACCAAAAGCAAAGGCTGAAGAAGAAGATCGAAGTCGGCATCACCCCATCTTCTTCAATAACGCTTCGACTCCTCGCACGAAGAAGAAAGCTTGGAGAAGAAGTCCCGGAGTCGGTATCACCTCGTCGTCTCCAATCATCTTCAACTTCGAAGACACCAAAAAGCAAAGGCCGAGGAAGAAGATCGAAGCGGCGCCACACCCATCGTCTTCAATAAACATCCGCTCCATTCACAAAGAAGAAAGCTTGGAGATGGATACTCGAAGCAATGCTATACCCCTTGCCTTCAAATGAAGTCTTCGACTCCGATCACACCAAAGAAGCCAGGAGAAGAAGAAAAGTCAAAAGCCGATGATAAACCCATTGCACAGAGATCGATGCTACACCCGCCGTCTTCATCAATAAATGTCAATGCTACAACTATCGTATAGAGATCGGTGTTACACCCGCCATCTTTATCAAGAAAAGTCAACGATACAACTGTTGCATGGAGATTGGTGCTACACCCACCATCTTCAAAGAAGCCTCCGACTCCGATTACGCCAAAGAAGCCCGGAGAAAAAGACAAGCAAAAGCAGATGCTAGAACCATCGGTGCCAAAGTACCATCCCCAAAAGGAGGAAGCCAAAAGAATAAAGAAAACTCAGAGATCGGTGCTACACCCACAATCTTCGTCAATAAAAGCTGACGCTATACCCGTCGCACGGAGATCGGTGATATACTTACCATCTTCAAAATAAGCCTTCGACTCAGATCATGCCATAGAAGCCAGAGAAGCAAAGTCGACACCACAACCGTCGTTGCCAAAACCCACCCTCACAAAGCCGGAAAAATAAAGAAGACTCGGAGACGTCGCTATCGTCATTCGAGGTGAAGATCAAGCCATAACCAAAAGCAAAAGCCTAAAGCCAAAGCCAAGCAAAGTAAGAGTTACACCAGCGCTAAAGCCACGCACGTGCTAAAGCCAAGCAACTACAAAGGTGTTGTAGCTCGTGTGTCCTTAGCGTGGATTCTCTGTATTAACATTAATAAAGATGACTTTGGTTATTGCTTTAATTAGAATACTACTATGGTATATGATAATTCTCATATAATAAAAGGACCCTAGGGAACACAGTAGGCCACTGAGGCGCATAGAGGATCCATGCTTGGGAGACCCAGTGGACCAGTTCTGTGTAGACCTAGAACTAGTTCACAGCTATGGTGATGCTGGTCGCTTCACCGAGAATAAGCTGTTGGCAGGTAGAGGATGTGGTAAAGTCACCACCACGAGAACGTGGGATTCCTATTCACCTGACCAAGCACGATGATCGTGTTGAATAGGAACCAAGATGGTGCATAGTTCAGTGATTCAGACACTGGTGCAGAAACCGTCTTACTACTATAGATAATCCGTCCTTAACCCTGAGGGACCATGTACATTGGGCCAACCAGTTGTGTGGTGCTTTGATGTGCCAACGTGTGCGGACCTTCCATAGTCCAATACCACGGTACGTTGGGTTACCCGGCTGGCGCTTATGTGATATGTAATCTCTACAGGTTATTCGACGTCCAGTGTTGGATGTGTGCGTTTTGATGAGTCAATCTGTCCACACAGTTAACCCAGGTCTGGTGGTTGTCAGTATGACTGATGATGTTCCGGATGCTAGGCATAGCACCGGAAGGTGTGTAGTGTTATAGATGACAAGTCATCAAACCCTAGTCAGATGATCGATCGGGATCTAACGGTGCTCCCCACCGCCCGAGTCGTATCATGGCACCAGTAATAGGAGGAACTAAGGATTATCGGAGTATAGTAGAGAACAGGGTTACGAGGGAGTAACATAAGTATAGGATCACTAGAGTTCAACTCGCGTCGCACTCTGGGTGGCTACGCGGGTTAATCGGATTAGGGCTGATTAACGGAACTTTCGGCGTGTCACCGGAATAGTTAATCAGGATCCGGTTGGAGCTAGAGATCCCGAACCCTGAAGGTTCCACCCTGTCGTTGCATATAGGAATTGTTCCCCGACCTAGTTGGATACGTTGGATGCGAAGTAGCGCGATGGAGCGCAAGCCCGGAGCCAAAGAACCTAATTCACATGTGTTACGGGCCGTAGGGGTATTTTGGTAAATACTGAAATATGGCTCAGAACATATTGAATATGGATCTTAGATTGAGCGGAATAATTCCAGGAGCTCACAAGCGCTGACGGAACTCGATTCCGAGTAGCGCACCTCACTCAGTCTCACTTTCAGTTTTCCGCTTTTCGTGAAGGCGTTTTCGTCCGAACTTCACGATAGACACCCGGAAGACCTAAATCTGATCCCCCCTTGTCCTTATCCATCTAGGGGCCGGCCCTAGGCTCCTTGGAGCCTTGGGAGACCGGCCCTATATAAGAAATAGGGAGAGGGAGGGCCGGCCCCATGATTGTACTCCCTCCCCTCTAAAAATCCGACCCCTAGTCCTCCTCCTTTGTGGTTTCGGCCAAGGAAAAGAGAGGAAGAAGAAGGGAGAAGGAAGAGGAAGGAAGGAGAAGGAAGAAAGGAGAAAGAGGAGGAGAAAATCTCGAGGCTCGCCATTGTCTTCACAATGGATTCTTCCATCGGCTCGAAATCCCTGCACTCAGAGACGGGATTTCGAGGATTCTTCAATTCGCAAAGGACAAGGTGCTATCCGACAGTTTCCCTTGCGATTCAAGTGCGGTTCTTCATCGTTCCGTAATCTCCGGATCATAGATCCATAAGGTATGATGAATCTAAACACCTAAGTAGATGCATGCATGTCTTCCGTAGATCGTAGTATGCCTCTAGGGTGTCCGCACATATGCTAAGATCATAGATTTGCATGTAGATTGTTTTGTATCACGAATTGTAATGAAACATACACCGTATGATCTTCGGATCTTTCTTTTGCTTCCGCTGCGACTCTGATTAGCGGAACCCAATTCCAACAAATGGATCACGGGCAAAGCAACGTACTTTCTATCCGATACGATGCGAAGTCCAGAAGAATGAAAGCACCGCAAGTCTCTCCTCATTCTACATTCAAGTGCTAAACGCCAAAGCAACATCGGAGCCAGACACAAGAAGCTAAAGCTAAGCTGAAACCAAACACCAGAAGCCAAAAGCTAAAGTTATGCTCGTGCTAAAGCAACATACGTGCTGAAGTCAAAGCCAGATGCCAAAAGCAAAAGCAGAACGAAAAAGCACGATCGACGCCGCGAACCGACGATCAAGGACGCCAAGGTTTAGCAAGAGCCAAGGGAGACGTGAAGATCGAGCAAACGACGTCGAAAGCCCCCTAGCTGAGAAGGCACGAAGCACGGTAAGGACAAACGTAATGGCAAAAATACTCGACCTCTCAAGAAACCTAAAACCTTGTAAAGACCTCTGTCCTGGGAAACCCCTCTAGAGCTCTCGCACGAAGTAACATGGAGACACAGATCAAAGGGACCCTCCAAAGGATCTCTCCCATAATTTCCTGATCAAATCTTCGTCGTATCCGGCTCACCACCCCTGAGTCCCCGGATCTTGACTTTGTAATCCTCGTGTGTGCAATATAAGATGATCCAAATCATTTTTTACACATACAGATTTCTGGCATACCCGGTGGGACCATCCTCTCTTTTCATCCGTACATCTGAAGGAGTTGCCTCAAGTATTCGCTATGGTCGGGATGAACAATGATACATTTGTTCTAAGCTTATCACTTGTCATCGAGTCTTCACTACTCCGACACGATGATCCAGAAAACCCGAAGGATGATGCTCCCCCGGTAGTACGTGTCTATAATCGACGTACTCGAACTCTTGTGGACATCTTCACACCAGAAACTGCTGTCGAAGATGCTCGCCAAAGCGTCGACAAGGCCTTGGTGCATGATGAAATGAGACTCGATCATCGAATTTAAGTCCAGAAATTTAGGGAGGTCCAGCCCTGACCCCGAGCCCATTCAGGTTCTCTAACGAGCCTTGCACCCCCTTTGCAAGGAGCAAATGTCCGTCATCATGCAGAAATAAGTCGGTGCAACTACAGCTCCGACGATGACGTTGAGGATGTAGGCACGCAATACCGAGATGTCCTGCATCATCATTATCCGTCCGCTCTTCAGCTCCAAGTCATGCAAATGGGTGAACACATAGCGCAAAGCACTCGGTTGATGGAGGAGGACCATCATATCAACGCTTTGCTCCAAAGGCTAAGTACAAGGGATGCTTCGACAGTCGATCAAACATCAACCCCTCCAGTGGCTACTCCAACACCATCAATGACTCTCACTCCAGTGGAGGTATTTTCTCCAATACCAGTTCCGATGGTTACACTACCACCGACGGCCGTAACTATGACTGTACAACAAATACAGTCATTAGTCACCGACATGGTGCGCTCTCAAAGTGGTGGACTTTCTCCAATCACGGTAGCATACTCGAAGCCTTACACCGCAATGATCTAGCAGCTGCGGTTCCCTATTGGGTTCTAGCCACCAAAGTTCCAATACTTCAATGGGAAAAACAATCTAAGGCAACATATCGCCTACTTTGTCGAAACTTGCAACAACGCCGGCACATACGACGACGAGATAGTAAAGTAGTTCATTCGCACCCTTAAAGGTAATGCTTTCGACTGTTATATTGATCTTCTTCCAAGATCCTTCGATAGCTGGGATCAAATATAGAGAGAGTTCATTAACCGCTTCTATAGCACTCGATGCATCGTCAGCATGGTGGAGCTTGCCGCAATCAAGCAAAGGAAAGACAAGCCAGTGATTGACTACATCGACCACTGGAGGAATCTTGTGCTAAACTCATAGGATTGTCTGTTTGAAGACTCGGCCATCGAGATGTACACCCAAGGCATGCACTAGGACTTGCTCTATATCCTCAAAGGGATCAAGCCTCGGTCATTCGAAGAACTGGCGACTCGGTCTCACGATATGGAGCTCAGCTTAACAAATCGTGGAGACTCGAAGGCCAAAGACTTCCTGAAGGTAGAAGAGAATGACAAACCGACGCCATTAAAACAAGTCGACATTGCCTCAACTTCCAAATCGCTCAAAATCAGGGGTAAGCCGAACAAAGGCAAGGCCATCACAGCACCTTTGTAGCCTCTATGGCCACCGAGGATAACTCTCAAGGAGCTTAAAGCCAAGGAGTATCCCTTCCTACACTCGGAAGTTTCCTCCATGTTCGATCAATTGATGCAAGAAAAGATGATTAAGCTCTTGCCGCCAAAATGATCGGAGCAAGCACATGGAGTCAATGATCCACTCTTCTGCAATTATCATCAGATGGTCAGCCATCCCATCGAGAAGTGTTTTGTCTTTAAAGAAAAGATCATGGCACTCTCCAGGCAAGGGATGATCGAGATTGGCTCTGATAATGTCGTCGCAGCAAATATGACATCAATCATCTTCGACTTCTTCCCACTAGTGCTGATTGCTCCACAACGCACTTCAGCAAGGCTACGCATCGTTTGTCAAGGACCGATAGCGAAACCAACTCCGAGAAGATGAAGACAGCATGCTCCTACAGTACCCAGGGCCTAATCCTCAATGCCTTGGGGGCAGCCACCCCTCGTACAAATGCTCCCTCTTCCAAACGAAGCTACATCCCAGCATGTGCTCAAAGCAAGAGACGAGCAAAGAGACCCTGAAGTTAGCCTACTAGGCTAGCCATCAATTAAGTTCGACTTCTACGTTTTCTACTTCAAGCCTCCTTTGATCCCAATGAAAGAAATCAAGCCAACCGATTGAGGATCAGAAGATGAATCGGTAGAGCCTCCAGAAGAGCAAGTCCTTCCGATCAAAGAAGAGCCTTCGGTCACAACACCAATTCTTCACCCAAGTGAGGAAGATCTTATTAATGAAGACGCATGGGCTATGGTGTCTCAAGGTAAAAGACCATGATAATCAAGCTACATGATAGCATGTCTGGTCAACCACGAGCAAGATCGAGGGACAAGAAAACTCTCCAGAAAAAAGACCTGAAAGGAAAAGAATGAAGCTCCATATAAAAAGGCATCCACATTGCCTCTAGCAAATCCTTTCCAACAAACATGTCTAGAGCCGGTGACACTCCAGGAGTTCTTTCCTAATCGCTTCCTCGAAGCTGATCAAGACCTCAAGGTCTCCTGCTGCATGATAGAAGTTCACCAAGTGCTTCGAGAAGGCAATGAAGAAAGCGGCTCCAATATCAAAAGCATGGAGAGAAGCATCGCTGCCAACGACAAGCCGTTCAATAAGGCCGAAGTACACCTTACTGACGCCAGAAAGTCAAAAGGAGCTACGAGGGACAAAACCTCTCCACTTGCAAAACCAGTGACATCCTCCAGTCAGACGGTGCACAAAGACAAAGAAGCGCCAGCATCTAAACGGAAAATTCACATCAACTTCAAATCAAGCTCAATGACACACATTCCATTGCCTGCTTAAGCTGCTTCAGTCCTGTGGCTCACACCTCAGTGGCTTCGCAAGCTAGGACAATCATCTTCCACTTCAGCAAAAGAATCAGCGTCACCATTATCTGAGGCCAACTTCATCACCTTGCAAGAGATGACATTGTCGTTACATGGTCTGTTGCACGCCTTGAGCTCAACCGAGTCTACTGAGTACACCAGCTCCGAGCAACTCGTAATCAAGCCAGAAAATACTTGAGGGCAAAACGTTATCGAGTTGATATTTGAAGTCATTTGCAATAAAGAAAGCGCTGGACACATCAGTTCACTACCTTTAGCTGTGATACCACATCGCCTGACAAAGACTCAAGCTCACCTCCTCAAAAGTTGCAAAGAAATTATTCCAAATCGTCAAGGCATCAGCTTCAGTCAAACTCCAGCAATCATCAAAACTACAGTCAAGAAGATATTCAGTTCTAACTACATTAAAGCGAATGAAGACAAACAACAACTACGAACCAGTGACGACTCTGCCTACCAGTGGCAAATCCCTCAAAAGGTACTATGCCTAACGCAAGGTTACCCCCATTGCTAAAAAAAAGGGGAATTAAAGGAACTACGTGTGACTTGATCCCTCTCAGTAGGGTACGTAGGCAGCATGTAAAGATTCAGTCCAAATAAAAAAAAAAAAGATAACCATCGTAGCAGAAGATGAGCCCAGAAAAGACGCATAAGAAGTCCGACATGCATAGCCCAGAACACAAAGAAAGTTCCTCAGGTGCTGCAACAGCTTGTCTCTCAAGGCATCTACGCGCTGCAACTCGAAAGGGGGAGAAACCACCAGCTCCCACCGCTTCGTCAACTCCTCTCGCTGCTTTGCAAGCTCCATCTCAAAAGTCTTCACGTCGGGTTCACCACTCTCTCCAGACAGAGCTCCAACTTCTATAGCGACGCGCAAGCAACCTCTACTTCCTTCTACGCCTGAGTCGACTTAGTCACAGCAAGAAGGTGCACATCTACTCTGCACGCAAAGAGTCGTCTACCTTGGAATCCATTAGGCTTATGCAAAAACTCAGGCCGATCCGAAAGTTACCAGTCCCTCAAAAGATCCGAAGAATTGGAACCGCCACTGAAGTCAAAAGCAGCAACCCAAAGAATGACGGATATAGCAGTGACAACCGCATCCTTCGTGACCTCCATAAAGCCAAAAGGATAGTTGGAGCAGTCACCAAGGTTAACATCGGTAAGCAGAAGACAACCAACGCAGTCTGCTCCTAGTCAATGCCTTTGGCATCGCCTTCCTCCTCGTCGAATTCCAGAACGCCCATCTCAATGTTGTCTAAGCCGACGTCGCTACTAGGAAAGTTCTATCCATAGGCTTCTAACAACTTGTGGTCGTCCAGAGAAACATCTTGCCCGCCTCGCTCAGCCTGCTTAGGTGCAACATCGTCAGTCGCTCTGATCTCGCGATAGACCTCCTCAACAATCCAGCCGGTCTTCTGAAGAAGCCCTCGAAGGGGCGAGTCCTGCAAGGAGACGAAAAGTGCAAGTCAAGTCCAAAAGAGAAATGGCCAAATCAAGTTCAGAAAAAAAAAAAAGGTGCCAAAATCGAGAGGAAAAGCTCGTCAAGGTCCAAAGAAGAAAATCGAAGAAGTCGAGGTAAAAAAAAAACAAGTCAAAAAAAAAAATCGGTAAAGAGGCTGTAGCCCCAAAAAGAGACCACAACCCTTTGAAAAAAAAAACAGGAACCACGAGGGGGGCCGCAACAAAAGGGCATAGCCCCCTTCCCCCTCTCCTTTTAAGACTCGCAGCCCCCAAAGGGGCTGCTACCCTCTGTCCGCGCGATCAAAACCCGCATCCCCAAAGGGGGCTGGAGCACAGGTACCATGTTGCCCCAAGGCGGCCACCACAACCCGCGCCCAGCCTTGATCGCCGAACCTCCGGCCGGCCTCCTCATGCCCATCTGAGCACACCCGGTCGCCGCCTGCGCCGCTGTGTGCACCCACGCCCGACCTCCGCCTTGTGCCTTGTCGGTCTCCAGCGCAGCAGTCACCGCCCGCGCCTCCTGTTGTGCCTCCCTCGCACCGTCTGGAGTCCGCAGCGCGGTTGCTACTACTGTTATCTCCGCTGCTCAGACCCCGCACCGACCCGACCCTTGGCCACCTCGACACCGCGCGCCCTATTGACCCGCGTGTGCCATCCCGTCCGCTCGGCCGCCGCTAGCGACCGCCGTCGTCAGCAGCCTGCTGTTGATGCTGCTGTTGTCTACGAAAACTAGAGAAGTAAAAAAACATAGAAATAAGATAAAAAAAAGAAGAAAAAGAAGAAAGAAGAAAAAGGAAAGGAAAAAAACAAAGAAAAAGAAGAAGACGAAGGACGAGCCTCACCTCGCTTGTGATGGCTCCGCCAGCTCCTTGTTACGCCAAGACATCGTCACTGTCTTCGGCCGCAAACGCTCGCCTCCTCCTCGTCACATAGAGCCGCCATCACCATCTTTGGCCGCGAAGACTCGCCTTCCTCCTCATCACGCCAAGCCATCATCACCGTCATTAGCCACGAAGACTCACCTCCACCATCGCACTCCCGCAATGAGAAGACAATGATCCGCCAACGAGATGCATTGCCTTCATCTTCACGCTCTCGTCTCCCCAGAGCCACCTTCGGACTTTGTGCAACGGCCACCGTCGACGTTCACGCCATCTTCGGAGCAAAAGAAGTCCGTAATGAGGAAGATGATCAAAACCCTATCGAGGGTCTTCTCCGCAAGCTGCCGAAGAACCCTTCATCTCAAAGCCGCCAAAGGAGCCTTCGTCTCCAAGCCGCCGGAAGCCTTCATCTTCAAAGCCCTTCATCTCCCGCACTAGACCACAATCCCACGCAAATACGCGATCAAGGCCAAGCGCTATGTGTTTTCTGCGAGCGCACTTGACCTTGAGGGGGCATTTATAAGGTTCGAAATTAGCCCACGGATCGAACCCGAACCGCACGCGAAACTTGGCCCACACACAATGATCTGTATGCGAACCCGATCGACACACAATGGCCCGCATGCGAAACCTGGCCCTCACACAGCGGCTTGCATGCGAAACCCAGCTAACACACACTGGATTTGGCTCAAGCAAACCCATGCAAGTAGGCCCACCGGCCTCTCTTGGAAACCGTGCCTTTTTCCCATGGGGAGGTGTGGCCGGCCATGAAGAAAAAGAAAAGAAAAAGAAAAAAGAAATAAAAGAAAAAAATATCAACCGACTGACAAGTTGATGTCCTGTCACCATGTAATCAGAAAGTGCAAAAATATGGCAACTTATCATCAAAGATTGAGCCATAACAAGTCCATAACCATCCCCACAAAATAAGAAAAGGGATTAAGGTTGTTTCCCCCAAAAGAGGAAACAATATTTTGATGGTTATGGAGAGAGATATTGGATTGATGTAAAAAATTGCAGCCATATCTCTCCCAACCTCCCTTATTTGCCTATAAATAGAGGGGGTGGGGGAAGGCATCAAAGGTCGGAAACTAGAGACGCGAAGGCTCCGTAAAGAAAGAGGCTCGCTCTCGACGACCCAAGGCTTCACGAGGCACAGCTAGCGCGTCCTATGAGAACGCTTAGCCCATCAAAGTCCTCATCGATGTGAAGACCTTGCAAACAAAGATCAAAGCTTCAACTCCTCGCACGAAGAAGAAAATTTGGAGAAGAAGGCCCGGAGTTGACATCACCCCGTCGTCTCCAATAATCTTCATTAACCCTGAAGACGCCAAAAGCAAAGACCAAGGAAGAAGATCGAAGTTAGCATCACCCCGTCATCTTCAACAAAGCTTCGACTCCTCGCATGAAGAAGAAAACTTGGAGAAGAAGGCCCAGAGTCGGTATTATCCCATTGTCTGTAATTATCTTCAACTTCGAAGATGTCAAAAAGCAAAGGTCGAGGAAGAAGATCAAAGCGGCGCCACACCCGTCGTCTTTAACAAACATCCGCTCCATTCACGAATAAGAAAGCTTGGAGAATGATACTCGAAGCGACGCTATACCCGTTGCCTTTAAAAGAAGCCTTCGACTCCGATCATGCCAAAGAAGCCCGGAGAAGAAGAGAAGTCAAATGCCGACGCTACACCCGTCGCACGGAGATTGGTGCTATATGTACTCGTCGTCTTTATCAACAAAATCTGACGCTACAACCATCACACAGAGATCGGTGTTACACCCGCCGTCTTATCAATAAAAGTCGATGTTACAACCGTCACACGGAGATCGGTGCTACACCCACCATCCTTAAAGAAGCCTTCGATTCCGATCATGCCAAAGAAACCTATGGGTGCAAAAATTATATCGGACCAGATCAGAGCCGCATGGACTCGCGCGACGGCCCAAGTGAGTAAGCCCGTCCGGGCTCATGGACCCACTCTGTAAGGCCCGCAATTCAAGCCCTCCTCCTTATTGGACCTGCACAACGGCCCAATAAGGGCACAGCAAGGAGGCCCAGAACAAGTGCCACATCATCACTGCCATATTGGGCACTTGCCTATGCTATAAAAGGACCCCCAAAACATTCAGAAAGGGGGTTGGTCATTCAATTAGAAGAAGAGAGGATCTCAAAGCCAGAGCTAGAGCTTACTTCTCTCCTCCTTGTTCTTTTCTTGTTGCTCCATGCAACCCCCACTGTAAAAAGCTTCTCTCGACTTGTCAAGAGAATGCTCCCCCATTTTTATATTCATTATAACGGAAATCAAGTGGCACCTCTCGCTCGGAGATGTAAGTCGTAAGACCAAACTTTGACAACAACTCCACGTGTCTTTTTTCTCTTTACCTACTCTTTAATCTCTAACTCTACAAACCATCAACATTCAATCAAGGCTGTGGAGCGGGGTTCCTGATCAAAGCGGCTCTAAAATTCCCCCACAATCTTTGGCGTAATCTGTGGGATATCGTTAAAGGTCTTACCCACACCTCTACTGACTCTTACTCAACTTGTGGTGACGAGCCACAAGTCCTCCTTCCAGTCGCGCTCGATGGTGAAGGCTAGCGCCAACCCTCCGAAGGCGATTACTGACTGGACAATCGATGTACTGATCGAAGACGAGCATGAAGTCTCCGCAGCCACCAATCGCAGACATGTCCATGAGTGGCTAGGGCCACAAAGTAGCCAGCTAGAAGGCTGCAACAATCGATAGGACTCGCCGTCCCCGAGGCATCAATCTGGCAATATGATACCAAGGAGGCGAGGTTCTAGGTACGTACCAAATCTTAGTTGTCAACTTCCAGATGTTGAACCTTCTCAAGAAGAACATAGCCCTCGAGCAAGAGAGGGATTCCCTTAAGAAGGCGACTGAAAGAGCGAGGGTTGTGGACCATAACTCTCCAGCCACTGATGAAGACCAACCAAGGACTCACCCAGCTGTGAGTCATCATCTTGGAGAACCACATGTGCCGTGTATCGAGAGGCGTCAGGTATCCACGCAAGCACCAAGGCAAACAGTATGAGATTGCCTCGATGTCAACGGTATACCAAGCTATCACCGAGAAGGATTGCCTCAATCAACAGGGTCCACTGGACGTCCTATCCCTTCGCACACGAAAGCAACAGATCCCCGTGAGCTGCTCAATCGACTAAGGCATACTGCCAACGTGGGACGTCGCCATCAAGACGGCATGCAGTTAATTACCTCGGTGGGGCCACTGCATCCCAAGGTTCTTGTAACCCCATTTCCTATGGGTTGGTAAACACCGAGTCTGCCAAAGTTTAACTGCATCAAGGGAGATCCTGCCATACATTTCCTGGCCTTCAAGCAAGCCATGACACCATATGAGTATGAGAATCATATCCTCTGCCGTATGTTCACGGGAAGCCTCAAGGGACCTGCCCTCGACTGGTACCACACGCTGCCTACCGGTACGGTGGCCACATTCAAAGAGATGGATGAACTCTTCATGGACCATTATCAGCTAAACTTAAAGCCGAAAAAGAAGTTGGATACACTCTACCGGCTGAAGATGGGCTCCGACAAGTCTCTAAGGAGCTTCACTATGAGGTTTCGTAATGAGCACTCTGTGCTCTCCAATCGGTCCCATAATGAGGAGGCCATAATGCTGGCATTTCATAATGCTATCCGGCCAGAGCTCCACGTCTACACTGACTTTATCCGGCATCCTCCCAGTACCTTGGAGGCAATGTTCAAGCACGTACAGTAGGAGATAGAGGTGGAAGATAATCAGCGGGCCAGAAGACTACGCGAGCCCCGCGAGTCTCGTGACTCCCGACATAAAAAAGATAACGAAGCTCTGAATGAAGCACACTACAAGAAGTCTGCCAATGCCGTGTCCGACCAAAAGGTGCATGCCAAAAGGTATAATAAAGATCTGAAGGCCCCTCTAGCAGGGAAGAGGCGAACTCTAAGGGAGCAAAGGGTGTTCACTGAGCTGAACACCTCTATTGAAGACATCTTCGCCTACTTGTACAATGAGCCCTTTTGCAAGTAGCCACAGCCTCTCCCTTCAAATTCCGACCAGGCGGGAGATACGACAACCTACTGTGAGTTCCATCATAGTCATGGCTACCCAACCTCTACATGTCGGAAGCTAAAGCATCACATCAAAGACCTGATCTAAGAAGGGTGGCTCGATGGCTACCTCGCTAACAAGGAACCAGGTTAAGAGAAGGAAAGATAGTATCAGTGAAGAAAAAAAGATAACGTAATACATGGATGCATAATCATAGTCCGCTGGGCAGCCTCTGGAAAAGTATAACCGCAACTTTGTTTTATCAATATAGTGTCTCTTTTTTCTTAAAATCAAATTTCTCGAAGTTCGATTCCACCATGTTAAGGCATAAAAAAAAGGCTCCTGGCAACCCAAGTTAACCAAAGGCCTTCGATTTCATCCATTCAAGTCGGAATCTCAAAGGCAATTCGGCTACGCCCTCTCAAGGCTAAAGTCCGATAAAAAGGCTCCTAGCAACACAGGGAAACCAAAGACCTTCGATTCTGCCCATTCAAGTCAAAAGCTCGAAGGCAATTTGGCTATGCCCTCTCAAGGCTAAAGTCCGATAAAAAGGCTCCTGGCAACCCAGGTCAACCAAAGACCTTCGATTTCGCCCATTCAAGCCGAAAGCTCAAAGGCAATTTGACTACGCCCTCTCTAGGCTAAAGTCTGATAAAAAGGCTCCTGGTAACCCAGGTCAACCAAAGACCTTCGATTCCACCCATTCAAGTCAGAAGCTCGAAGGTAATTCGGCTACACTCTCTCGAGGCTAAAGTCCGATAAAAAGGCTCCTGGCAACCCCGGTCAACCAAAGACCTTCGATTCCGCTCGTTCAAGTCGGAAGCTCGAAGGTAATTTGGCTACGCCCTTTCAAGGCTAAAGTCCGATAAAAAGGCTCCTGGCAACCCAGGTCAACTAAAGACCTTTGATTCCGCCCATTCAAGTCGGAAGCTCGAAGGCAATTTGGCTGCACCCTCTCGAGACTAAAAAAGCTCCTGATAACTTAGGTCAACCAAAGACCTTCGATTCCGCCCGTTCAAGTCGGAAGCTCGAAGGCAATTCGGCTACGCCCTTTCAAGGCGAAAGTCCGATAAAAAGGCTCCTGGCGATCCAGGTCAAGCTAAGCTATCAACTATACTCATTCGAGGCAATGAGAATATGTCTATAGTAGGCATCGCCGCTTCGACATGCACCAAGTTCAAGGAGACATCCTTGGCACTTGAAGACAAAGTTCGAGGCGACCAATGTCTCGGCACTCTACAAGCCCAAAGCCCAGCCCTTGGCACTCAAAGACAAAGTCCGAGGCGACCAACGCCTCGGCACTCTACAAGCCCAAGGCCCAGCCCTTGGCATTCGAAGACAAAGTTCGAAGCGACCAACGCCTTGGCACTCTACAAGCCCAAGGCCCAGCCCTTGGCACTCGAAGACAAAGTCCGAGGCGACCAACGCCTCAGCACTTTATAAGCCCAAGGCCCAGCCCTTCACACTTGAAGACAAAGTCTGAGGCGACCAATGCCTCAGCACTTTATAAGCCCAAGGCCCTGCCCTTGGTACTTGAAGAAATAGTCCGAGGCGACCGATACTTCAGCACTCTACAAGCTCAAGGCCCAGCCCTTGGCACTCGAAGACAAAGTCCGAAATGACTATCGTCTCAGCACTCTACAAGCCCAAGGCCCTACCCTTGGCACTTGAGACAAAGTCCGAGGTGACCAATGCCTCGGAACTCTACAAGCCCAAGGCCTTACCCTTGGCACTCAAAGACAAAGTTCGAGGCGACCAACACCTTGACACTCTACAAGCCCAAGGCCCTGCCCTTGGCACTTGAAGGCAAAGTTCAAGGCGACCAACACTTCGGCACTCTACAAGCCTAAAGCCTAGCCCATGGCACTCAAAGACAAAGTCCAAGGCGACCAACTCCTTGGCACTCTACAAGCTCAAGGCTCAGCCCTTGGCATTCAAAGACAAAGTCCGAGGCGACCAACGCCTTGGCACTCTACAAACCCAAGGCCCTGCCCTTGATACTCCAAGACATAGTCCGAGGCTACCGATACCTCGGCACTCTACAAACCCAAGGCCCTACCCTTGACATATAAAGATAAAGTCCGACATGTCGTCACCGACGTATTGGCATTCGATCAAAAGTCCAAGCTTAGTCTTATCGCTCAGGTCCAAGCATCAGATTGTCACTGGCCATCACCTTTTATCGACGACTAACGGTTCCAAACCGATTAGGGGGTGGTTGGTCTAACTCTATCAGTGCGTGTCTCCACACTGGTGCAGTCGATAGTGGGTTCCTCATGATCTTCGTTCGCACAGGGCCTTAATGGCCCAAGCTCGTCATCAAAGTTACTGTCCGAATCCTCAATATGTGGCAGAGGAGGAGCGCAAACAATCTCATTCGTTCCTCGATGGTGTTTTTCCAACTCAACGGGTCCCCTGACGATTTACATCATGAAAAAAGCGGCCTACAATGGGTAAACAAGCGATAAGTAAAGAATAGGATGAGTGAAAAAACCATCGAAACACGTGATAAAATAGTGCTTCCTTGATTCTGGCCAAGTCAACACCCTCACGTGACCGTAGTACCTAGTGAATATAGTAACCAGGTGTGGTAGTACATTGGGTGAAGACTAGCTGGCCATCATGCTGTGTCATCCTAGATTATCTCTAAGAAGCCCCCTTAAATATAGCGTTGTCCCTCACCGATAACCCCGCGCACCAGTGTTTTAGGAATATGACCGAAAAAGTGTCGGTTTCAGATGGGGCTAAAATTCGAAAAACACACTATTTTTAAATACCGACACTTTTTGGCCTTTCCTAGCAGCCCCAATAATAGGGTCGGCACCATCAATAGTCCACTCTTCGGTTTTGACAGAAAACCGAGAGGGGGAGTGTTCCGCATCAACAACCCACTCCTCGGTTTTGTCAGAAAACCGAGAGGGGGGGTGTTCAATGTTATTAGCAGCCCACCCCTCGGTTTCGTCAGAAAACTGAGAGGGGGGGGTGTCGATTTCAACAAACAGCCCCCCCTAGGTTTCGCATAAAAAACCGAGTAGGGAGGGGATGACGGCACACCATCAGCAGCCCACCCCTCAGTTTTGATAAAAAACCGAGAGGAGGTGTGTGTCAATATCAACAAGCAGTTTCCCCCTTGTTTCGTACAAAAACCGAGTGGGGAGTGGGTGACGGTACACCATCAGCAAACCACCCCTCGGTTTCGATAGAAAATCGAGAGGGGGTGTGTGTCGGCATCAATAAGCAGCCTCCCCCTCGTTTCGTACAAAAACTGAGTGAGGAGGGGATAACGGTACACCATCAGTAGCCCACCCCTCGGTTTCGTCAGAAAACCGAGAGGGGGGGTGTCGGCATCAACAAGCAGCCCCCCCCCTCGGTTTTGTGCAAAAAACCGAGTAGGGAGGGGGTGACGGCACACCATCAGCAACCTACCTCTCGGTTTTGCAAAAAATCGAAAGGGGAGGGGGTGTCGGCACCATCAACAGCCTATCCCTCGGTTTCAATATAAAACCAATAGGAGGGGTGTTCGGCATCAACAACAACCCACCCCTTAGTTTCATCAGAAAACCGAGAGGGGGGGTGTTCAGCGTTATTAGCAGCCCACCCCTCGGTTTCGTCAGAAAACCAAGAGAGAGGGTATGTTGGCATCAAAAAATAGCCCCCCCCCCTTGGTTTCGCATAAAAAACCGAGTAGGGAGGGGGTAACGGCACACCATCAGCAGCCCATCCCTTGGTTTTGACAGAAAACCGAGAGGGGGGGTGTGTCGGCATCAACAAGCAGCCTCTCCCCTTATTTCGTGCAAAACCTGAGTGGGGAGGGGGTGACTGTACACCATCAGTAGCCCACCCCTCGGTTTCGATAAAAAACCAAGAGGGGGTGTGTGTTGGCATCAACAAGCAGCCTTCCCTCTCATTTCGTACAAAAACCGAGTGGGGAAGGGGTGACAGTACACTATCAGCAGCCCACCCCTTGGTTTTATCAGAAAATCAAGAGAGGGGGTGTGTCGGCATCAACAAGTAGCCCCCCCTTGGTTTCACATAAAAAACTGAGTGAAGAGGAGGTGGCGGCACACCATTAGCAGCCTACCTTTCGGCTTTGCAAAAAACCGAAAGGGGAGGGGGTGTCGGCATCAATAACAGTCCACCTCTCGGTTTTATCAAAAAACCAGGAGGGTTGGGGTATTCGGCATCAATAATAGTCCACCTCTCGGCTTTGTCAGAAAACCGAGAGGGTGGGCCTTCGGCATCAACAACAACCCACCTCTCGGTTTCGACAAAAACCGAGAAGGGAGGGGGTCTTGGTGTCTACAACAACCGTGCGCGGATCTGCTCGGAGAGGCTTTGGTACAACGGCTATAACTTTGGGTCATGAACTTTGATTGGGCTGAAATTTGGACTGTATATAGAGAACTTCGATCCACAACTTTTACATCTAATTTGAGGTCAGTTGAACTTCTAAATCTCTTGTAACAATAGAAACATCGTTGATCTTTGGTGCAAAATTTGGACAGCGGATCTGCTCGGAGAGGCTTTGGTACAATGGCTATAACTTTGGGTCACAAACTCCGATTGGGCTAAAATTTGAACTGTATAAAGAGAACTCCGAGACACAAATTTTGCATTTAGTTTGAGGTCATTTGGACTTGTATATCTCTTTCAACAATAGAAACATCATTAATCTTTGGTGCAAAATCTAGACAGCGGATCTGCTCATAAAGGCTTCGGTACAACGACCATAACTTTTGGTCACGAACTTCGATTGGGCTGAAATTTGGACTATATATAGAGTACTTCGAGATGAAACTTTTGTATCAAGTTTAAGGTCATTTGGAATTCTATAGATCTTAAAACAATAAAAACACCATGGACCTCCTGTGCAAAACCAGGACAACAAAAGAAGGGTCTCGGTCGGGAAACACACTAGTTTTTTGAGAAAGCCCATTTACAAAACCGATACTTTTTGCTCACACCAAGAGGGTATCGGCATCGGCAGAAGGAAAAAGGTCTCGATCGGGAAATATACTAGTTTTTTGAGAACGCCCACTTACAAAACCGAGACTTTCTGACTCGTACCAAGAGGGCCTCGGTATCGGTAGTAGGAGAAGAAGCCTCGATTGGAAAACATACTGTTTTTCAGGAAACACCCCTTTATAAAACTGAAACTTTTTAGCCTGTATCGATAAATACAGAATCGTGACCATGGCAGCAGGAGGACTGCAAATATGGAAAGAGGATCAGCACAAGTATCCTACACAAACACGTTGACTTGGATCGTGACACGAGTTGGGATTCTGCTAATACGAACCATGACTCTGATGGACCTAGCCAACCATGTCAGAATCCTAAGGCGTTTGCACCATAGAATCCCAGCCGACCCAGAAAGTCCTGACCCGACTGGGAGGGATAAACTGTGGGTGCAAAAATTATATCGGACCATATCAGAGCCACATGGACTCGCGCGATGGCCCAAGTGAGTAAGCCCATCCAGGCTCATGGACCTACTCTGCAAGGCCCGCAATTCAAGCCCTCCCCCTTATTGGGCCCGCACAACGGCCCAATAAGGGCCCCAACAAGGAGGCCCATAACAAGTGCCACATCATCACTGCCATATTGGGCACTTACCTATGCTATAAAAGGACCCCTAAGGTATTCAGAAAGGGGGTTGGTCATTCAATCAGAGGAAGAGAGGATCTCAAAGCCAGAGCTAGAGCTTACTTCTCTCCTCCTTGTTCTTTTTTTGTTGCTCCGTGCAACCCCCACTGTAAAAAGCTTCTCTCGGCCTATCGAGAGAATGCTCCCCCACTTTTATATTCATTATAGTGGAAATCAGGTGGCACCTCTCGCTCGGAGACGTAGGTCGTAAGACCAAACTTCAACAACAACTCCACGTATCTTCTTTCTCTTTACCTACTCTTTAATCTCTAACTCTACAAACCATCAACATTCAATCAAGGCTATGGGGTGGGGTTCCCGATCAAGACAGCTCGAAAATTTCCCCCACAAAACCCGGAGAAAAAAAAAAGCCAAAGCAGATACTACAACCAATAGTGCCAAAGTTCCATCCCCCAAAGGAGGAAGCCAGAAGAATAAAGAAAGCTCGGAGATCGATGCTACACCCACCGTCTTCGTCAATAAAAGCCGATGCTACACCCGTTGCACGGAGATCGGTGCTATACTTACCGTCTTCAAAAGAAGCCTTCGACTCAGATCATGCCATAGAAGCCCGGAGAAGAAGAGAAGCAAAGCCGACACCACAACCGTCGTTGCCAAAACCCACCCTCATAAAGCCGGAAGAATAAAGAAGACTCGGAGACGTCGCTATTGTCATTAGAGGTGAAGATCAAGCCAAAGCCAAAAGTAAAAGCCCAAAGACAAAGACAAGCAAAGCAAGCGTTACATCCGCGCTAAAGTCATGCATGTGTTAAAGCCAAGCAAGTATGAAGGATCACGAGCAAATCAATGCATTTTCTAGCCGATACGATGCAAAGTCCGAAAGAACGAAAGCACCATAAGTCTCTCCTCCTTCTATGTTCAAGTGCTAAATGTCAAAGCTATGCTGATGCTAGAGCTACACCAAAGCAACGTCAAAGCCAAACGCAAGAAGCTAAAGCCAATACTAAACCAGACTCCAGAAGTCAAAAGCTAAAGTTAGAGCAAAGCCAAAGTTATGCCTGCGCTAAAGCAACGCACATACTGAAGCCAGAGCCATATGCTAGAAGCAAAAACCGAATGAAAAAGTACGATCGAAGCCGCGAACCGACGATCAAGGATGCTGAGGTCTTGCAAGAGCCAACGGAGATATAAAGACTGAGCAAACGAAGCCGAAAGCCCCTAGCCGAGAAGGCACGAAGCACGAAAAGGATAAATACAAAGGCAAAAACACTTGATCTCTCAGAAAACCCAAAACCTTGTAAAGACCTCTGTCTTAGGCAACCCCTCCAGAGCTCTCACACGAAGTAACATGGAGATACGGATCAAAGGGACGCTCCAGAGGATCTTTCCCATAATCTCCTGATCAAATCTTCACCGCACCTGGCTCACCACACCCGAGTCCCCGGGTCCCTGCTTTGTAACCTTTGTATGTATAATTAAAATGACCCGAATCTTTTTTTCGCATATACAATAATTCATATATAATAAAGGACCTGAGGGAACACAGTAGGCCACTAAGGCACATGGTGGGTCCATACTTGGGAGACCCAATAGACCAGTTCTGTGTAGACCTAAAACTAGTTCATAGCTTTAGTGATGTTGGTCACTTCACCGAGAATAAGCTATTGACAAGTAGAGAATGTGGTGAAGTCTACTACGGGAACATAGGATTCTTATTCACCTGACCAAGCATGATGATCGTGTTGAATAGAAACCAAAACCGTGTATAGATAAGTAATTCAGACATTGGTGCATGAACCATCTTAGTACGATAGATAATCTGTCCTTAACCTTGAGAGACCACATACACTGAGCTAACCAGTTGTGTGGTGCTTTGATGTGCCAACGTATGTAGACCCTTCATAGTCCAATACCATGGTACATTGGGTTACTCCGCTGGCGCTAGAGTGACATATAATCCCTACAGGTTATCCAACGTCTAGTGTTGGATGGGTACGTTTTGATGAATCAATCTGTCCACACAATTAATCCAGACCTGGTGGTTGTCAGTATAAATGATGACATTCTGGATGCTAGGCATAGCACCGGAAGGTGTGGTCTTATAGATGACAAGTAATTAAATTCTAGTCAGATGATCGATCGGGTTCTGATAGTGCTTCCTACCGCCCGAGTTGAATCATGACACCAGTAATAGAAGGGGCTAAAGATTATCAGAGTATAGTAGAGAAAATGGTTACGAGGGAGTAACAGAAGTTTAGGATCACTAGAGTTCAATTTGCGTCGCATTCTGGGTGGCTGCATGGGTTAATCGGATTAGGACGGATTAGTGAAATTTTTAGTTGTCACCAGAACAGTTAATCAGGGATCCGGTTGGAGCTAGAGATCCTGAACCCTAAAGGTTCCACCCTGTCGTTGCATATATAAATTATTCCTCGACCTAGTTGAATACGTTAGATGTGAAGTAGCATTATGGAGCACAAGCCCGAAGCCAAAGAACCTAATTCACATGTGTTAATGGTCATAGAGGTATTTTGGTAAATACTGAAATATGACTCATAACATATTGAATATGGATCTTAAAACGAGCGGAATAATTCTAGAAGCTCATAGGTGCTGATGGAACTCGATTCCGACAAGCGTACCTCACTCTATCTCTCTATCAGTGGTATCCCGACATAAGAGCGTTTTCGTCCGAAGTGTCAAGGGGATAGGGAAAACCCTAAGCGACCTGCCCTATCCCTCCCCCCTCATCCCTACCCTATAGGGGTTGGTCCTAGCTTACTTGTGCAGGTAGGAGATCGGCCCTATAAGTAGATAGAGGAGAGGAGAGGCCGGCCCAATCTCTCTCTCCCTATCCTTGGAAATCCGACCCCCCCTCTCCTCTCTCCGCCTTTGTAGTTTCGACCAAAAAAAAAAAGAAAGAAGAAAGATGAAGAAAGGAGGAAAGGAATAAGAAGGAAGAAGAAGAAAGAAAGAAAAGAGAAGGCTTTGAAGCGTCATCGTCTTTGCTATGTGATCATCTGTCAGCTCGTAGTCCTTGCACTCAGAAATAGGACTTTGATGATTCCTTCCTTCACAAATGACAAGGTGCTATTCGACAACTTCCCTCTCAATTCGCGTGCGGCTCATCATCAACCATCGTTCCGTTCTCTTCAGATCTAAGATCCACAAGGTATGATGATATATTATAAACATCTAATTAGGTGCATGAATATCTTTTGTACATCGTAGTATGCCTCTAGGGTATCCGCACATATGCTAAGATCATAGATTTGCATGTAGATTATTTTATGGAGTTAATTGTAATAAAACATACACCATAAGACCCTTGGATCTAACTTTTGTTTCTGCTGCTACTCTGATAAAATGATTTAATTCCAATACATAGTTTAGCATGGTCCATCATTTTAGGGCACAAAACATCTTCCTAGGCATGGTGCATTGTAGGTGTAAAATCTGGCTAACGCCCGATAGTGAGACCCACAGCCCTGCTTGGGGCCCATGGAGACAATAATGGGAGCCGCAGCCCTACCTGGGGCTCATAGATACTATTTAGGTTCTGGTAAATTCCCTCAGATATTTACTAGAACCCTCGGTATTCCCAAACCTCTATAAATAGCAGACCCGACAAATATTCAAGATCGGATCCGAGATTCCATATAACATTCTCACTTTTTGTTTTTCAAAGCTTCTCGAGCTTTCTGGTATTCAGACTCTATCCAAACTTATTCCACTATCTGTCTATTTATATAAGCCCTCCTCGGCCTGTTGAGAGTAGCACTACTTCTTCCGAGATATTAGATTCAAAGGTTATGTCTTACCGCACGGAGATATAGGCTTTGGCCGAACTTCATCACCACATCCTGTGTCAACTCTTTCTCTCTCTACTCTACAGTGTTAGTGTGACAGCTCAGCGCTCTACAGCGCGCCACACCCCTGAAGCTCTACCCTTCTATCGACTGTTGGAGGGGGATTGTACGGCGACTGTAATCCTCCCCTATAGTTTGGCACCGTATGTGGGACCCATCCCTATCGACCTCCATGCTTCCCAGCTCCTTCAGTCAAGTAAGCAACTACTAATTGCCCAAACAATCCATCTGTCTCCATTGCTACACCATAATGGCGAAGACACGACTCGTGGACCAGACGGAGGAAAGTAACATACATCCAGATGCTCAACATCCAACGACTCGCTTGATGATTCATCGGTTTGTAACAAGCCAATGCCCTGAGCAGCAACCTGTTATTGATTCGAGGAGTCGCCTGTCGGTTGAACGTGCCACTCAGGCTCAACCTTGGCAGTCTCCTTAGCTTGCCGACCTGACTCTTCAATGTTTAGGGAAAGCACACATCTCACTCATCGCCGACCCTCAAGTGACGTATCAGATTATAGCGGAGGACTTCCAACTCCTCACTTTCATGAAGTAGAACGCTGCTCTTATGGTTGAGAGTGACTCCCTCCGATAGATCGCCGTCAAAGTGGGAGTTAACTTCCCTTGGTCAGCCACCAGTATCAGCGAAAGAGCAGATGTCCACCGCTCGCATGACCCATCCCCCGCTCCCTCCAGACGATCCATCGTCAACACCTCCCAACGGTCCCTTGAGCCCTCTTCGAGGGTACCCTAACCTCTCCTTTCGAGACAGACAGTTTGGGAGCCTTAACGAGTCAACTCTTCAACCCAAGCCTCTTGGCTCTGAATCATCCTCTGACCCTAGCAATTGGAGGGAGGTTCAGAATGGAGGACATCGCTCTAGAACTTGGCCACATCTCAACAATGACCGAACTCTGGTAGAGCATCGCCAAAAGAAGAAGATTTATGAGTCCCACCTTCCTCCCCTTTCTGGCCTCCTAGATGCCTCTTCGACCAACGAGGAGATCGTAGGAACTATCATGCTTCCGAATGGCCGCTTTATTGGCAAATCCTTCGAGCTCAGTTTTCTCGAAGCTGGAGAACTCCCACTCTTTCCAAGTTCAACTGTCTTACGGGAGATCTGACGCTGCACGTCTTTGACTTCAAGCATGTGTTGACTCCCCACGAATACGACAACTAGGCTATATGCCGCACATTTATCGGCAGCCTGGATGATATGGCATTGGACTAGTATCACAATCTCCCCATAAGCTTCGTGAGCTTGTTCGGAGACCTAACGGACCTTTTCGTCCAGCACTACCGACTGAACCTCAAGCCGGAGAAGAAGCTAAACTCCCTTTACCGACTACGAATGGGCTCGGATGAAACCCTTCGAGAGTTCACTCGGAGATTCCGGAATGAGCACATAATGCTCTTCGGACATCACCTCGATGATGAAGCTGTCATGCTAGCATTCCAGAATGCCCTGCGCTACGATCTCCATATCTACAATGTCCTTATCCATAATTCTCCTGCCTCCTTCAGAGCACTCTTTGATCGAATCCAGCGAGAGATTGAGACTGAGGATGATCAAGTTGCTCGCAAGGGCCGTGACCTTAAAAAGCGCCCTTCGGACAAGGAGCTAGCAAGACCGGTAGCGCAAGCTCTTAATGCTCAGGTTAAAGAAGGAAGGTCCTCCAAGAGGCAATAACGGGCAGATGATAGACCCATGAAGCCTCGGAAGACCACGCTCACTGATCAGAACCTGCCTCTCAACATCATCCTTGAGCAGATCCAGCTGAGAACTACCTTAGGAGGCCCAACCCTCTCTAGCCTAGGACCAAGCAGACGCAGGACAAGCTAGTCTATTGTGACTTCCATCGGCGCTGTGGGAGAGTATTTCAGTTGTCGTACGCAACCCCCCACCAACAGTCAATTGGAGGGTTTAATCTTCAAGATGTGGCATGCAATGCAGCGCTGAGCTGTTGGATGCTGAGTTGTCACTCAGGCACTGTTGCAATAGAAAGATAAAGAAGGATAAAGAGATAGAGAGAGAGAGAAAGAGAAAGTTGACATAGGATATGATGACGAAGTTCAGCCGAAGCCTACATCTCCGTGCGGTAAGACGCAAACTTTGAATCCACTAACTCTGAGAAAGTAGAGCTACTCTCGACAGGTCGAGGAGTGCTTCTTAAAAGTAGACATATGAAAGTCTGAAGACTAGAAGGCCTAGAAAGCTCTGAAAAATAGAAAGTGGAATTGGGAATAATCAAATTCGATCTGGATTATTTACAAAGTTGGCTATTTATAGAGGTTTAGGAATATTCAAGGAATATTCCCAGAAATATCAAAAGTTTTGGTAAATATTCGGGGATATACCAGAAGACCCTGGTTGGTGAGTGTGTGCTATAGGCAGGGTTGCAGGTTCCACAGTCGTATCCGTGGGCCCTAGGCAGGGATGCAAGTCCTACTGTCGTCTTTGTGGGCCCTTGACAGGGATACATGTTCCGCTGTCGGGTGTTAGCCAGATTTTGCACCCATAGTTACCCCTTCCCAGCTAGGCAGGTAATAGCCTAGCTGGCTGGGACTTCATGGTGCAAAACCTCTTTGTCGATGTCGATGTGGCTTGACGAGCGTTGGAAAGAATCTATCGACCCCTTGCCAAGGGCCGTCCAAGAGTTTTTCCATCAACCCATTGTCTAGGGCCAACCATCATGTCTGTCGACCTGCTGTTTGGGACTGATCGTTGCACCTGTCGACCCCCTGCCAAGGGCAGGCCATGTGCACATCTACCGACCCACTATCCGGGGTCGACCGTTGCGCCTGCCAACCCCCTGCCAAGGGCCGATCGGGTTTGCATCTATCGACCCGCTGTCCGGGGCCAATAGTTGCGCCTGTCGGCCCTCTATCAAGGGCCGACCGAGAAGGTGTATGGGAACAGTGCCATTGGAAGGGCCAACCGATAGGGCAGATGATCTACAGAAGAGGCAACCGATCGGTCAGGCAACATTATCGATCGGGCGACGTCAACCGGTCGCAATTAAGGCGGTCGGGCGCCAAAGGGGTCCTGGCGCCTGACCGAGGTGTAATCTTGACCGACCGATCTGTCGATTGTTGAATACCAAGGTTGTCTCCTTGGGCCAAGACGATATCAACGTCTCAGTCTTTGGAAGGTGCTGAGCAGGCAGAGCCTACCTCGGACTTTGTCGTTGGATGCCAAGGTTGTCTCCTTGGGTCGAGATGACGTCGACGTCTCGGCCTTTGGGATGTACCGAGGCGGCGAAGCCTGCCTCGGACTTTGTCTTCGACTACCAAGTCTGCCTCCTTGGGCTAAGACGGTATCGACGTCTCGGGCTTTGGAAGGTGCCAAGGTGGCGAAGCCTGCCTCGAACTTTGTCTTTGAAGGCCAAGGCTGTCTCCTTGGGCCGAGACGATATCAACATCTCGAGCTTTGGAAGGTACCGAGGCGATGAAGCCTGCCTCGGACTTTATCTTCGAAGGCCAAGGTTGTCTCCTTGGGCTGAGACGGTGTCGATGTCTCGGGCTTTGGAAGGTACCGAGGTGGCAAAGCCTGCCTCGGACTTTGTCTTCAAAGGCCAAGCCTGTCTTTTTGGGCCGAGATGATGTCGACATCTCAGGCTTTGGAAGGTGCCGAGGCAGCAAAGCATGCCTCGGGCTTTGTCTTTGAAGGCAATTGCTGTCTTCATGAACTTTATTGCATGTTAAGGCCGCGAGGGTGCTTAAGACTTTTTATTTGAATGCCAAGGCCGTCTCCTTCGACTTGGTTGCGTGCCAAGGCAGCGAGGGCCCCTCGGACTTTGTATTCGAAGGCCAAGGTTGTCTTCTTGGGCCGAGGTGATGTCGACGTCTTAGGCTTTGCATTTGAATGCCAAGGACAGGGCCTTGGGCTTATTGATCGATAGGGGTTAGAATTTGGGATACTCATCGTAGTGTCTTTGTATGCTTTGATCATGGGGAGACCCTGTGCGATCAAACTAGTATTGTCTTCAGTTAGTAGAGGCAAGACTCTTACCGACCCAACCAGTTATGAGGCATAAAGCAGGTGCCTTTAGATGCTGGTTGATCATAGGTAGACCATGTGCAATCAAACCAGCGAAGGGACACGAAACTCATACCTTTGCGTTTGCTAGCTGATCGTGGGGAGACCCTGTGTGATCAAACTAGTCTTGTCATTGGTTGGTGCTCGGCAAGGCTCTTACCGAACCAACTGGTTGTGGGGCACGAGCAAGTGACTTTATACGCTGGTTGATCATGGGGAGACCCTGTGCGATCAAACCAGCGAAAGGACACAGAGCTTGTACGTTTGCGTTTGCTAGCTGATCATGGGGAGACTATGTGCGATCAAACTAGTCTTTTCTTTGGTTGGTCGAGGCAAGGCTATTACCAACCCAACCAGTTACGGGGCACGAAGCAGATGCCCTTAGATTCTAGTTGATCGTGGGGAGACCCTGTGCGATCAAAACAGCGAAGGGACACGGAGCTAGTACCTTTGCATTTGTTAGCTGATCGTGGGGTGACCCTATGCGATCAAACTAGTCTTGTCTTCAGTTGGTCGACGCATGTCTCTTACCAACCCAACCGGTTACGAGACATGAAACAAATGCCTTTATACGCTAGTTGATCATGGGGAGAACCTGTGCGATCAAACCAGCGAAGGTACACGGAGCTTGTTCCTTTGCGTTTGCTAGCTGATCGTGGGGATACCTTGTGCGATCAAACCAGTCTTGTCTTCGGTTGGTCTAGGCAAAGCTCTTACCGACTCAACTAGTAGCAGGATACGAAGCATGTGCCTTTAGACGTTGGTTGATCATGGGGAGACCCTGTGCGATCAAACCAGCGAAGGGACACGAAGCTCGTACCTTTGCATTTGCTAGCTAATCATTGAGAGACCATATGCAATCAAACTAGTCTGGTCTTTGATTGGTCGAGGTAATACTCTTACCGACCCAACCAGTTATGGGATATAAAGCAGGTGCCTTTAGCCACTAGATGATTATAGGGTGGCCTTGTACGATCAAACTAGCGAAGGGACAAGGAGCTCGTATATTTGCATTTGCTAGCTGATCGTGGGAGACCCTGTGCAATCAAACTAGTCTTGTCTTGAGTTGGTCGAGGCAAGGCTCTTACCGACCCAACCAGTTATGGGACACAAAGCAAGTGCCTTTAGACGCTAGTTGATCGCGGAGAGACCTTGTATGATCAAACCAATGAAGGGACACGGAGCTCGTACCTTTGCGTTTGCTAGCTGATCGTGGGGAGACCTTGTACGATCAAACTAGTATTGTCTTCGGTTGGTCGAGACATGGATCTTACCAACCCAACTTGTTGCGGGGCACAAAGTAGATACCTTAAAACACTAGTTGATCGTGGGGAGACCCTGTACGATCAAACCAGTGAAGGGACACATAGTTCGTACCTTTGCGTTTGCTAGCTGATCGTGGGGAGACTCTATGCGATCAAACTAGTCTTGTCTTCGGTTGGTTGAGGAAAGGCTCTTAAAAACCTAACCGGTTATGGGGCATGAAGCAGGTGCCTTTAGACGCTGATTGATTGTAGGGATACCCTCTGCGATCAAACCAGCGAAGGGACACGGAGCTCGTACCTTTGCATTTGCTAGCTAATTATGCAGAGACCCTGTGCAATGAAACTAGTCTTGCCTACGGTTGGTCGAGGCACTGACCCAACCAGTTACAGGGAACAAAGCATGTATCTTTAGATGCTGGTTAATCTTGGGAAGACCCTATGTGATCAAACCACCAAAGGGACACAGAGCTCGTACCTTTGTATTCGAGTGTTAAGGCTATCTCTTTAGACTTTGTTGAATGCCGAGGCATCAAATGCATCTCGAACTTTACATTTGAGTACCAAGGCTGTCTCCTTGGACTTCATTGAATGCTAAGGCAGCGGGTGCACCTTGGACTTTGCATTCAAATACCAAGGTTGTCTCCGTGGACTTTGTTGAATGCCAAGGCAGCAAGTACGCCTCAGACTTGGCATTCGAATGCAAAGTCCAAGGTGCACTCGCTACCTCGACATTCAACAAAGTCCATGGGGATAGCCTTGGCATTCGAATGCAAAGTCCAAGGCCAAACTTTTGGGGAGGATTTCGACCGTCGTACATAACCCCCCACCAACAATCGATTGAAGGGTTGAATCTTCAAGATGTGGCGTGCTATAGAGCACTGAGCTGTAGGATACTGAGCTGTCACTCAGGCACTGTTGCAATAGAGAGACAAAGAAGGATAACGAGAGAGTTGACATATGATATGATGACGAAGTTCAACCAAAGCCTAAGTCTCCGTGCGGTAAGACGTAACCTTTGAATCCACTAACTCTGAGAAAGTAGAGCTACTCTCGACAGGCCGAGGAGTGCTTCGTACAAGTAGTCAGAGGGTGGAGAGGGCTTGAAAGTCTAAAGACCAAAAGGCTCAGAGAGTTCTGAAAAACAGAAAGTGGAATTGGGAATAATCAAATCTGGTCTGGATTATTTATAGGGTTGACTATTTATAGAGGTTTAGGAATATTCAGAGAATATTCCTAGGAACGTCAGGAGTTTTGGTAAATATTTAGAGGGCATACCAGAAGAACCTGGATGGTGGGTGTAGGCCACAAGCAGGGCTACAAGTCTCACAATCATCTCCGTAGGCCCCAGGCAGTGTTGTGGGTCTCACTATCGTCTTCGTGGGCCCCAGGAAGGGCTGTGCCTCCCGTTGTTGGGCATTAGCTAGATTTTGCACCCACAGGTGCCACGATCATACAACTATTCGATGCTTCAGTCTGAAGTATTACCTGGAGGACCTTCAGGAGGATGGCTATCTCTAGGAGTTCAAGACCAACGTCGGCAGAACAAACAGTTTACTTCCTCCTCCCCCTCCTCAGAGAGAGAAGGAGACATGTTGGATCCGCTCGGGCGTGCATTAATTGACTACCATCGTTATTCCAGCAAAGGTCTACGGTATCCACGGTAACCTCCATCATCAAACTCCCACTCAGAAGGAGGTTGAGCGACAAGTACGACGTGTTTATCATGTGTGCACTGTCGCTCAAGTTGAGAAGTCTTGGATTAAGAAGACCATCAAAGGCGTGGCGATCATCTTTACCGACCAAGACCTCAACGAAGTATGCACTCCGCACCATGACCCTTTGGTCCTCCGACTTGTCGATGAAAGCTCTATCAACCGGATGCACATCGACACCGACAATTCTATCGACATCATGTTCTATGACTGATTCAAGTATCTCGGCCATGAATATGAGAGTCTTGATATAAGTAACACCCCAGTATTTTACGGATTTAGACAACCCGTATAATACTGGGGTGTTAAAAGAAAAACTTGATACAATAATTTCTATTGAATAAGGAAATGATTGGAGCCTCTTTATTTATAAAAAACCATGTATTACAATATATAGATTTCGATACATGGTTTATTCTAGAATAAAATGATAGTTAGATTTTTCGATTCTTCAGATCTCCGCTCCCCCTTCTTTATAGAAAGGGTTATAAAGTGGATACTTTATTTCCTCCGGCTCCTTCTCGATATTCTCCTCAGCTTTCGCCTCGCCAAATCCTACAATGTTAGTATTTGCAAGAGGCATGAAACCTGTAGGGGAGTGAGTCTAATCCACTGACTCACCAATAAACCTAGTTTATTCAAGATAAGTTTAATGTACTGAAATCGATAGTAAATATGTTCATGAGTATTTATAAAAGAGTTACTGATCACCTGATTCCCTTTTTAGCTTAATCCAGGGTGGGAATCTTACCCAGGGTCACTTTTTGTCTCAAGACAAGGCTAGCCCCACACCTGGGTTTCTTTTAGTCACATAGACAAGACTAGCCCCTCACTTGGGTTTCTTTTTGTTATTCGACAAGGCTAGTCCCACACCTGGGTTTCTTTTAGGCATCAACCAGAGCAAGCAAATTATCAATATATCTTCTAATTCAACTCATTTATGGCACATTCAATTATCATTTTAATAGCATACTCTTAGCAAGAATTCACCGGCTTAGAACCCCTACCTGATGGGCTGTAGTGTCCTTCCTCCTCGGATGATTCCTTAATACGATAATGACCTGAAATCAATATATTTCTAATTATTAGTTGGTTTCCATTGAGAGTTTATTTTGTAGGGTTTCTAGGACATCTGACGGAATTGAATTCTGAGGTTGTAGGGTATGGTTGTGATTTTAAAAATTAATCTTATTTAAGTATTCTTACCCTATAAAGGTATTTTGATCATTTCAAAATAATTCAAATTTTGATATGTGATATTATTTTCAGTTCTAAATCTGTGGCCTCAAACTGAAGTCAATTTCGAGTTCATTTGCTCTAGATATGACAAAATAGTCGAAAAGGTCGTAATAGGCTAGTGGGTTGCCTTTAGTAAAACAATAAGGTGCCTTTTTAGAAACTGAGTGTGTTTTAAGAATTTCAGAGTGGTTCTATCATATGATTATTTGGGCTAGCCCCACCTACAGTTATAGTTATGTTTTAAATAAATGGGCTTCGACCCGATAACTAATTTAAGAACCCAATGGGCTTTTGGCCCAAAGTAACTAATATAATATAAAAAAATTATTCTCTACTTACTCCGGAGGTGGAGCCTGGTGTTACTGTAGCGATGATAACTGCCGGCGACGGTGGACAGCACGGTGGTGGTCGGTAGCGACTATCGGTGGCGGTGGACGGCGACGGGGGTGGCCGACTACGACTACCGGTGGTGGTGGATGGCGGCGGTTGACGGCAAGCGGCGATTGGTGGTTAGTGGGTCGTTGGGTGGTGGGTTGGGCACTGATCCCGAGGAACCTTGGGATTTGTGTGGTGAAAAGTGTATGGGGGGTTATATAGGCTTTTTTTAGAATTCTAAAAGTCAGGGGTCTTAGTTGCAAAATGGTAACTTATTATCTTATTACTGCTGGATCAGGTGAGAGCCCAAGGGTCATGCTCAGGTCAGAACTCCAAAGGTCCAACTGTTTCAGTTGGCTTGACCTTCCTCCCTCTTGCAGCTTCATATATTTTATTTCTTAACTTTTGATAAAAAAATTAAAACGGTTTAGTGGTTAGTAACGTAATAATAAGAGATAACCTTGGAAATTTAGGGTTCAAATCTTTTCATAGCTCCCTTTTTATTTTTTATTTTTAAAATACCTTATATTTGGTTAAAACGAAAAAGTTTATAAACAGTTTTTGACCGTTTTGACGAGCCAAATACAGTGGCATAGTCCGATTTTTTATTTGAAAACTCCATGGTTGAGTTCTTATTTTCATAATATCAATTTTAATTCTTTTAAAATTTTGGGATGTTACAATGTAGTCCCTATCGTCATCACTGGCTTTAACGGGGAGCAGAGCATGACGATGGGAGAGGCACGGTTTACACTCGATCTCAGCAAAGAGAAGCGAGTGTCAATTCTCTTCGCCGTCGTCGAAGGAACGTCGAATTACAATGCCATTTTGGGCAGATCCTTCCTCCACCAGTTCAATGTCGTCTCCTGCTCTAATCACCAAGTCCTCAAATTCCCAACTGATGAGGGAATTAGGTGTATCCTGGTGTCAACAGATGGGTATATCATGTGAGGCTGCGGTTGCACAAAATCGATCAACATCTAACGCTACACCGGTAAAATGTTCAACCGACGAAACTGGTCCCTCGACCAGATAGCAGTCAAGGGAGCCTCCAGTGCCATAGCTTGCACCGATGGAGTGGGAGGCTCCACCTTCAGTCAAGGAGATCGCCCGAGTAGACATCATCAACGGAGATCGTTCTCGAGGAACATTCATTGGCATCGGGCTTAGTGGATAGCGTAAAACATGGTGTCATTCCTCAAGTCTAACATCGATGTCTTCACTTGGAGCTTTGAAGACATGCCCGGGATCAATCCTGATGACGTATGTCATCATCTCACAATCAAAAATGGGGCAAGCATGGTCTAGCAAAAGCCTCAAAGCATCAGACCGGAATGACTGGCTGCGGTCGAGAGGAGATCGACAAATTATTTACGGTGGGCTTCATCCGTGAAGTAGAATATCCGACTTGGATCTCAAACATTATCGCCCTCCCGAAAAAGAATGAGAAGATCAGAGTCAGCATCGACTTTACTAACCTCAACAAAGCCTGTCCCAAAGATCCACTCCCCATGCCACGGATAAATAGACTAGTCGACGCTACTATAGGGCACAAGCTACTATTTTTCATGGGCGAATACTCAGGCTACAATCAAATTTCTCCACATCAGGACGATCAAGAGAAGATATGCTTCGTGACAGATAGAGGCCTCTACTTCTACAATATCATGCCCTTCGGTCTCAAAAACGTAAGGTCAACCTACCAAAGGCTAGTTAAAAAAATGTTCAAAGAGCAGATCGGCCACAACGTCGAAGATCTACTCACCAAGAGTCGAACTTGAGAGGATCATCTCTCCGAACTTGCCAAGACCTTTCAAGTCCTGAGGAGATACCATATGAAGCTGAATCTAGCTAAGTGCACCTTCGGAGTGCAATCGGCAAAATTCTTGGGTCACTTGGTGACTAGAAGGGGCATCGAAGCAAATCCAGATCGAATCCGAGCGATACTTGAAATGTCATCGCCTTCCAATTAGAAGGAGGATCAATGCCTCATGGAAAGATTGGTAGCACTCAATCGATTTCTCTCCAAATTTTCAGACAAGTGCAAGCCCTTCTTCGACAAGTTCTGGTAGGCAGATATCTCAGGATAGGACTCAGCCTACAAGCATGCCTTCCAAAGCATCAAGTTCTACCTCGCTCGAGCTCCTATTCTGATCGCACCAATGTCGGGAGAGCCACTCTGGGCCTATCTCGCAGTCACCAATCAAACCATCAGCTCAGTCCTAGTCAACAGAAGGGATGACATCGAACGTCCCGTCTACTACATCAGCCATATCTATCGGTCGAGACTCGCTACTCCAGAATCAAAAAGGTCATTTTGGCTCTGTTAACGGCCACCAAGCGACTCTGTCTATGCTTCGTTTCCAACTTGGTCACCGACGCCTCCGAGCATCCTCTCAAAGACATCTTTGACAAGGCAGGTCGAGCCGATCGAATGACCAAGTGGGTATTTGAGATGAGTTCGCTTGATATTCAATTCGAGCCTCGAATCTCTATCAAAGGGCAAACCGTCGCCGACTTCCTCATGAGTAATTGAGATAAGTATCTTCTATTTTATAGTAAGCTTTTATGAATGGATTGCTATACAACAGTCACTAAGAGACCAACTAGTCGAAGCTAGTTGGTGTGCCTCACAATGGGTAGATGCAAGCAAGTGTTAGGTTGCTAAAATATGTACGAAAGAAAATAGCTATGATAATGGAAATAATGCAAATGAGCACACACGAGTAAGTGACTACACCGAAATTAGGTGCTCAATGATGACGATAGGGACTACACCGAAATTAGGTCCTAGCCAACAAGAGCATCGTCGTCGTTAGGTGCTCAATGTGAACGGTGTCACGGAACGCTCTCGCAAGATCCTTCCACACGGAGGTGGGAACAAAACAAGGTGTGTGTGGAATAATAAAAGGGAGAAAAACAAAAACAAAAAGATTGGTCTTATCTAGTGACTAGGATAGAGGTAGCTCTTGATCTTCTAAGAGACCTTAGAGCTACTTCTATGAAATCCTAGCACACTAAAATAAGATCAAACCAAAAACAAAAAAAAAACCCAAGGACTAGTATGGAAAACTAAATATTGGATCACAATTAGAATCTCGATCTAGCCTTGCCCTCTCTTGCTATGAGAGCTCTCAAAGTGTTATAAGATACTTAAGAGAGCTTCTCATGCATATGAATCATCCTCCATTGATTTGAAGCAAAGGAGGCAGAGATCGAGGGGAGAGGGGAAGATATAAAACTATGCAACCCAAAAAGACCTTAGGGCTCCTAGTAGTTCTAGGGTTTCTATCTTTATTCTCATCACCTAATAGAGCTAAATGAGGGTTTATTTATAGTCCCCCTAAGCAGCCAAGAGAGTATAAGATGGAAAGATAAGAGCAATTAAGAGACAAGTCTTAGTGAGCTAGAACACAATCACTACGTGCGCACATAGGGCTGAGTTGTCAGCTCCTCATTGGTTGACCCAATGAAGACTGACCGACTCTTATCTTCTAGCACTTTCTAAGCAGTAAGCTACGTCTGTATAAAGATCTATGTGCACACGTAGCCTATACTTAGACACTCTAAAGAACTAGATATTTGACCTAAGTTCCGATGAAGCAAACCGAGGTTCTGAGCATGTAATGCGAACCATGAAAATATGAAAAACTTTAAGAAAAGTTTTTTATAAAAGTATTTTTTAAAGAGTAATCATTATGCAAAGTGATTGATTGGAACCCAGAGAAAGAGAGAGAGAGAGAGAGCAACCTAGCTAGATATCTTACACGCTCTATGCGGACTAGTCGTACGTTTATCAAGAAGATTAAGAATTTATACCTGAGTATGCCTAAGTATGTGGGAATGGATAGGTAGATGAGTCTTGGCCGCAACAGGATGTCTTCTAAGGTACGAAGGCCAATCCTAAACTTTATCCTCCTGACCATATATCTCGCTCAAAAACAACATCGATAAAATTAAGGTTTCAGTAGCTAAAAACTAATGGCAATAAAAGGAGACCTAACATGGTTGCTTCCGGTAAATTCAATGCTTGTAATGTATGGCAGTGATCAAATTTGTAAACCTTCGGATCACCATTAGGAGTTTCATATCTTTATAAGTTTTCATTCTAGGTACGTGCCTCCACATGTGAATCTTAGGTGGGGTAGGGTTTGTTGAGTTTGTTTGCCTTCTGATGTCCGCAACTCCGCATCTAGCTAGGTCAGGAATGGCAAAATGTTCCAACATTTTTTGCCGTTGATTATTTAGCTTGAATAAGTGATTGTTGCATGTTTGCAAAGCAAGCTTTCAATTCTACTACACTTGGCTCTGGCTTTTATTTTAGATTCCTAATATCAACCATATAGACTCTACGTTTATTCCGAATACTACCACCAGTTCTAAGTGACCTAACCCTTGTTACAGAGATACCATATAAATAACAAATAAGTAAATCATTATAGCTCCTAAACTTAGTAACCTAAGTTTTAGGATAGTATTGAGGATTATGTCGGACACCAAGCCCTTGATTATGCATATTATGCGCACGCACACATGGGCGGCGCTACATATGGTCGAGTGGGGTCAATTGACCCCACTCACTGATTCAAGTCTATTAAAAATTATATTAACTTTTTATTTTTATCATAATTTATTTTGTTTTGACTGTTGGTTTGACCCCACTCCATCGATTCACCAAACCCTACTTCATGTCGTCATGTGAAAAATATTTTTTAATATAATTTTTGACCCCACTGATACAAATTCCTGGAGCCACCACTGCACGCACACGTGCTTGGTCTTGCACGCGCGCGTACACACACACACACACACACACACACACACACACACACACACACACACACACACACACACACATATATATATATATATATATATATATATATATATATATATATATATATATATATATATATATATATATATATATATATATATATATATGGGGGCGGGGATGCTGGACCTGAGGTGCAGCAAGAACGCTGCACCTCAGTCATTGTTTTACCTACCTAAAAGTTTTGGAATTTGATGAAATTTGGTGAGGGTGTTGTCCAGGTTAAGGTGATCATCCTCACCAATTTTCATCAAATTCCAAAACTTCTAGGGGGGTCAAATGGTCGAAGCAAAATCAGCCATCCGCAGTCACCGTTAAAATCTGCAGATTTTGCTTCGACCATTTGACCCCCCTAGAAGTTTTGGAATTTCATGAAAATTTGTGAGGATGATCATCTTACCCTAGACAACACCCTCACCAAATTTCATCAAATTCCAAAACTTCTAGGTAGGTAAACAAGCGAGAGGTGCAGCGTTCTTGCTGCACCTCGGGTGCAGGCTCCCCGCCCCCTATATATATATATATATATATATATATATATATATATATATATATATATATATATATATATATATATATATATATATATATAGAGAGAGAGAGAGAGAGAGAGAGAGAGAGAGGGCTGTTACGTTGAGCTGTGAGCGGCGATAGGAGAAAATGAGCTGCGAGTATTTTGACCCCCATAGAAGTTTTGGAATTTGACAAAATTTGGTGAGGGTGTTTGTATGCGCAGAAAAAGATTCGGGTCGTCTTTATTGCAAACACACGAAGATTACAGAGGCCGGGACCCGGGGGTTCCGGGGTGGTGAGCCGACTGTGGCGAATATTTGATCAGGAGATTATAGGAGAGATCCTCTGGAGGGTCCCTTTGATCCGCGTCTCCACATGGTGTTCGTGCGAGAGCTCTGAAGGGTTGCCCAGGACAGAGGTCTTTCTAGGGTGAGGGTTTCTTGAGAGGCTAAGGAATATCTGCCATTGCTTTTGTCCCTTTTGTTCTTCGTCGCTTTCTCGGCTAGGGGTTTTTTGGCTTCGCTCCTCGGTCTTCGTATTTTTCTTGCTCCTTACTAGACCTCGGCGTCCTTGATCGTCGGTTTGCGGCATCGATCGTGCTTTCGGCTTTTTTGCTTCGGGCGTCTGGCTCTAGCTTTGCTTTGGTGTAGCTTTAGCGTCAGCGTAGCTTTGGCTTTTTTTTTTTTTTTTTTTTTTTTGACATCGGCGGGTGTCCCGAAACCTTTCGGGCAATGACCCACTTAAGGCTCGGACTAATCCCTCCGGGAGTGAAGCCCGACCCACTCGGCAATTCCCACTTCACTCCTGGGTAAATCGAGGGGAGGAAGAGTTGAACCCACAACCTCATCACCAAAGCATCAGTTGCTTTGCCAACTCTCCAATCCCCTGGTGGGTGTAGCTTTGGCTTTTAGCACTTGAACGTAGAAGGGGTAGAGACTTGCGGTGCTTTTATTCTTCCAGACTTCGCATCGTATCAGCTAGAAGTGCGTTGCTTTGCTCGTGATCCTTCGTAGTTGCTTTGCTTCAGCACGTGCGTGGCTTTAGCGTCGGCGTAACTTTGGTTTTGCTTTGGCTTTAGCTTTTGGCTTCTTGCGTCTGGTTCTGGTTTAGCTTTAGCTTCTTGCGTCTGGCTTCGGCATTGCTTTGGGGTAGCTCTGGCGTCGGCGTAGCTTTGGCGTATAGCTCTAGAACGTAGAAGGCGTAGAGGCTTGCGGTACTTTCATTCTTCCGGACTTCGCGTCGTATCGGCTAGAACTGCATTGCTTTGCTCGTGATCCTTCGTAGTTGCTTGGCTTCAGCACGTGTGTGGCTTTAGTGGGGGCATAGCTCTTACTTTGCTTGGCTTTGGCTTTGGGCTTTTGCTTTTGCTTTTGTCTTGGCTTGATCTTCACCTTGAATGACGATGGCGATATCTTCGAGTCTTCTTTATTCTTCTAGCTTTATTTCGGTGGCGACGGTTGTAGCATCGACTTTGGTTTTTCTTCTTCTCCGGGCTTATTTGGCTTTGATCAGAGTCGAAGGCTTCTTTTGAAGACGACAAGGGTAGTACCGATCTCCATGCGACAGATGTAGCATCGGCTTTGCTTCTCTTCTTCTTCGGGCTTCTTTGGAGTGATCGGAGTCGAAGGCTTCTTTTGGAGATGGCAAGTATAACACCGATCTCTGTGCGACGGTTGTGGCATCGGATTTGCTTTTCTTCTTCTTCGGGCTTCTTTAGCGTGATCGAAGTCGAAGACTTCTGTTGGAGATAGTAAGTATAGCACCGATCTCCGTGCAATGGTTGTAGCGTCAGCTTGACTTCTCTTCTTCTCCGGGCTTCTTTGGTATGATCGGAGTCAAAGGCTTCTTTTGAAGATGGCAGGGGTAGCACCAATCTCTGTGCGATGGTTGTAGCGTCGGCTTGACTTCATTTTTTCTCCGGACTTCTTTAGCGTGATCGGAGTCGAAGGCTTCTTTTGAAGATGGTAGATGTAGCACCGATCTCCGTGCGACGGTTGTAGTGTCGGCTTTTGTTGATGAAGACGGCGGGGTAGCACTGATCTCCGTGCGACGGTTGTAGTGTCGGCTTTTGTTGATGAAGACGGCGGGGTAGCATCGGTCTTCGTGCGACGGTTCTAGTATCGGCTTTTGTTGATGAAAACAACGGGGGTAGCACTGGTCTTCTTGCGACGGTTGTAGTGTCGACTTTTGCTGATGAAGACGGTGGGGGTAGCACTAGCTTCAGGCCTTCTTCTCCAAGCTTTCTTCTTCGTGTGAGGAGTCGATTGACACCTTTGTTGAAGACGATGAGGTGTTGTCGGCTTCGATCTTCATCTCCGGCCTTTACTTGTGGCGTCTTCAGAGTTGATGAAAATCGTTGGAGACGTCGGGCCGGGTGATGATGACTCCGAGCCTTCTTCTCCAAGCTTTTTTCTTCGTGCGAGGAGTCAAAACTTTGATCTTCGAGTGCAAGGCCTTCGCTTTGATAAGGACTTGATGGGCTAAGTGTTCCCGTAGGACGCGTTTGCCGTGCCTCGTGAAGCCTTCGGTCTTTAAGCGTTAAAGTTCCTTTTTGCAGAGCCTTTTCGTCTTCAGCTTTCGACCCTTGATGCCTTCCCCCACCCCTTCTATTTATAGGCAAAGGGAGGAGGTTGGGAGAGATATGGCTACAATATTTTAGTTGTACCCAATATCTCCCCCCATAACCATCAAGATATTGTTCCCTTATTTGGGGGGAATAGCCTTGATCCCTTCCCTTTTTGTGGGGATGGTTATGGGCAAGATGTGACTTGATCTTTGAAGATACGTCATCATCTTTGCACCTTCCGATTGTATGGCGACACGACGTTATCTTGTCCGTCGGATCGAGGGATCGTCGCGGATCTACGGTTGCGTAGACGTCCATGTCACCTCTCCCCGCATCAAGACGGTTAGGGTTTTCTTTTCTTTTCTTTTTCTTTCTTTTTCTTTTTCTTTTTCTTTTCTTTTTTTCTTTTTCTTTTCTTCCCCTCATGACCGGCCACACCTCCCCATAGGGAGGCGGCATGGTTTCCAAGAAGGGGAGGCCGACATGACCCTTTTTGAGTTCAGGTTACGCGTACAATGGGGCCCGTTTGCATTGAGTCAGGTCCGTTTTAGATACGGGCCATTGTGTGTGAGTCGAGCATGCATGCGGGACAAGTTCGCATGTGGGCCATTATATGTGGGCCGTGTTTGCATGCGGGCCGTTGTGTGTGGGCCAAGTTTGCATGCGGGCCATTGTGTGTGGGCCAAGTTCGCATGTGGGCCGTTGTATGCGGGCGGTGTTCGCATGCGGGCCGTTGTGTGTAGACCAAGTTTGCATGTAGGTCGTTGTATGCGGGCCGTATTCGTATGCGGGCCGTTGTTTGCAGGCCAAGTTTCGTATGTGGGTCGTTGTGTGCAGGCCAAGGTCGCATGTGGGCCGTTGTGTGCAGGCCGAATTCGCATGTGGGCCATTGTGTGTGGGCCGAGTTTGCATGTGCGGGTCGGGTTCGACCCGTGGGCTAATTTCGGTGCCCACAAATGCCCCCTCAAGTTCGAGTGCTCCCACGGGAAACGCGTAGCGCTTGGACTTGAACTGCGTATTCGCGTAGGATTGGGTCTTTATAAGGACCCCCGTTTTTTTTTCCCCTTATCGTTGAAGGCTTTTGACGACTGGGAGACGAAAGCTTGCTAGGGTTTCTTCGTCTAGGGTTTCTTGCTTCCCGACGATGACGCGAAGGATGAAGATAGTCACCCCATGGAGTTCAAGAAGGCGAGGAGACCATCGGGCTGCGGAGGGTGGGGAGTCGCAGGCGAGGCGCGTTTTTTTTCTTCCTCTTCTTCCTTCTCTTCCTTCTTCTTCTTCTTTTTTTTTTTTTATCTTCTTCTGGTTTCCGTCTCTCTTTCTACTCTTTTTTTTTTATTCTGGTGATGGTTTGCACGGTACAACAGCAACAGTGCGGTGGCCGGGGTACAGGCGGGCGACAGGCTACGGCGCGCGTCGTGCAGTGGCTGGGGCTCGGTCAGGCGGTGGGCGCAGGCCGGGGTGCAGGTGCAGGGCGCGTAGGCCGGGCGACGGTGGGTGCGACCCGGGGTGCGGAGGCCAGGCGACGCGCGGGGCACGGAGGCCAGGCGGCGAGCGGGGCACGGCAGGCACGAGCGGCCGACTGCGGTGGCTGGGCGGCGGGCGCGGGCCAGGGTGCAGGCGCGGCGGCAGGCGGGGCGCGGGCTGGGGTTCGACAGCGACGGCCAGGCGGCGGCATGGGCCGCTGCGGAGGCCAGGCGGCAGGCACGGGCCGGGGTTCGACAGCGGCGGCTGGGCGGCGGCGGCGTGGGCGGCTGCGGAGGCTAGGTGGCGGGTGCGAGCCAGGTGGCGCTGGTGCGCTGAGGCCGATAGTCCTTGGGTCGGTGGGTTTTAACCAGGGAGGGGGGGCTGTAGCTTTTTGCTGTGGCCCCCTCTCGGTTTCCCCTCTTTGCATAAGGGGGCGAGGGCTGCGGCTTTTTGCTATGGCCCCCTCTCAGTTTTCCTTTTTCGCATGAGGGGACTGCAGAACTCTTTTTTTTTTTTGTGCGCTTGACTTGATTCTTCTTGACTTGTGCTTTTCTCCCTTTCTTTCTTCAGGGCCCAACATTATGAGAGTTTTCCGTCTTCTGGATGGATCATCGATGCGGTCTCCCACAGGAGTACGCATCTTCGTTTCTCTTTTGCGCAAGTCTTCTACCGCCGTACTCTGAGGCAGGACGCTAGACCATTGATGCAGGCACCAATAAGGCACACTACAATCCTGAACCCTTTTAGGGTTTTCTTTGGTCAATGACTAGGGTTTAGTTATCAATATAGCGCAATAAGCCTCAAAAGGACAGCAAACAAAGTTATCTCACGCAGTTCTAAAATTCTATGCCATCGACATTAAGCAGGATTAAGATGTAAACAATAGAAACACAATATTATCACAAAAACAGATTTCAGCATATAAAAGGATTAATTCACAGCAGTAAATATTGAAATAAAACAGTATGCTTGCATCAGATTTTCATAAAGAAAAGGGCTACGGATGCTTGCTAGGGTTACCGACAGACGATAGATAGCGAATCTAATAATTAGGCACAGTTATGGCTTCAACTAGCGATGAAAAAGGATAATGACGGCTGCGATGCGGAGCGGAGGCAATGGAAACGAATGGAAAATGATGTGGATGCGAGGGAAAAGATAAAGAAAGAAAAGATACTGCCTGGGGTTTCCCGCCGTGGGTCGATTGCGAGGATGCGCCGATGATCCCGCACACGGAGCAAGGCCGAACGTCGGGAGAAGCCGGAACCTTCGGAAAAACTGCACCAAGGCCTTCACGAGGCGAAGTCGTGGAAGCGGCGATGATCGGGGACTCGAGTCTCACCCGGAAGCACTCACGAAGAGGCACAAGTTGAGCAATTCTTCAAAATCTGATTTCTTCTTTCTTCTTCATCTTTTTGTAGACTAGGGTTTTGTTTTTGGATGGTTAATATCAAAGGCTAATTAGGTTTAGATGGTGTGGATTCAATGGCTCAAGAAAGGCAAGAAAAGAGAGAGAAACAAGGAAGAGAAGAGAGAGAGAAGAGAGGGAACGGACAAAGGGGGGGATCGGTCTTGGGATCCGCGCGGAAGGATGTGGGGCCGGCCGGTTCACGGGAAAAGAGAAGGGAGGGTGCGGTAGTCTCAATAGCAGCCCTATTGGGCTTAAGATAAGCCCAATTACACCCTAATTGAAGCCCATATGTGCCACGTCATCTAAATTATGTTATTTCGCCATCTAACCGTCGGTTTTGAGATCTAATCTCGTCCGTCGGTGCCCCGCAAACACATACACCCATAATTTTATTAATATCATGCTGAAACTCACCCGAGAAGACCCGGATTCAATCCGAAAAGCCCTCGGATGATATCATGGACATCCCCCATGAACTGGGCAAGAACACAAATAAAACTAAATGCTGAAATAAGGCCAAAAACAGGGAAAAATGGCCAAAAACTGAAATAAACGACTAACAAGCCCAAACGGCTAATGTCATACAAACATAAAATAAGAACGACAATAAATAAATGTCTCTGACGATAAATGGAAGATGCGGCGATGATCTGATGATGCTGATCATGCTGCATTAACCATCAACACTTCAACTTTTGATGCACGAGCGAATTTATGAGGATGGTATTGCGGACGGCTCTTGTCGTGTGTTGAGGCTTGGCGAGCACATTCTTACTGATGAGGGATCTTCGCGGCAGATTGTTTGATCGAGTTTGCGATTGCCGTTCTATCACACCAGTGAGGATTCGGTCCCCCTCCCTGTTGTGGCTTTGAAGATATGCTCTGATAGAGAGCTTTTTGCTAAGTCGTTGTATGAAAGCTATTTATCAAAAACCAATACCTGCAATTATAATTCAAAGAACTTAAATAGTATAGTGCAAGTAAGGATCGAACCATACGTAATTTGATGCCTAAAGAAGATATCACAAATGAAGCTAGATTGACTTGAAGGGAGTTTGGATTTTTTATTATTTTTGAAAATAATTTATTTTAGGAATTAAAAGCAGAAAACTAATAATTAAAATTAAACTATACTAGAAATAAATCCACCTAGGAGAGGGATTTGTAAACCATAGTATAGAGTCACTTCTCTTGCAATGTCACTTTCATTTATCCACACTTGAGAACGGAAGTTTTATCGTCTCAAGCGGAAGATTTAGAGTTAAAGCCCACTTTATCTACTTTTATTATATAATATTCTCACAATATTATGAATATAATTCTTCTTATAGTGAAGAAGTAAAACTAATTCAATTGTGAGAATTTATATAATGAAAATTAGATAAGAATAAATTGAATCGTTTGCCTACTTAACCAATGATTAACTATTGAAGTGTGAAGTATCACCCGAATCCCAATTGAATGGAAACACGGGAGAGCTAGCTCTCCATAATTAAAACCGATTAATATAGAGGCATTAACATTTAGCGCAATAGAGAGCAATTTACAAGTGAAGCTAACTATTTATCATGGCATCGGATCCCTCTACCTAGTGGGAGGGAATTTAACCGGGCATGATGCAAGTACAAAAAGAATAAAGAAAGAAAAATTGCAGAAAAAGAAGAGCACATAATAATAAGATGACAAAAGAACTTTTATTGAATTAAAAACTACGATTACACCCGACTACTTCCTTTTTTAGCAAATGACAAACATCACACACACACACACACACACACTCTCAAATAAATAAAATTATGGTGAGAGCACTCTGGAAAATGGATTCCTGCCCCTCCCTGGCGGGAGGGGTCGGTTCGGTCCTCCCTCCCCCCTTTTTTTAGTCTACCATGGTCCACCTTTAAATAGAGAGAGGAAGCTTGGGGAGGAAGGAAACGATATAAGACTTAGATGAGAAGGAGAGGTCCTGGACTGGAATCGGGATGAGGGAGTCGCGCCAGGCTGGGGTCGTGCGGGGTTGTTGGAGTTGGAGAAAACGGACGGCTGCGATGATTTCTAGAGAGAGAAAGGTGGGCTCGGTTGATTTAGATAAGGCAACAGAGAGAGAAAAAGAAAGAAACCGGGCTGGGTATAAAAAAGAGAAGTTCGGTTGAGAAAAGATCGTGCACGGCTGGATTCAGAGTGGTATGGAGATTAGAGTAATGGGATCGCAAGGGGGATTCAGTTAGTCAATTTTAGAAAGATATAAGGAGAGAGAAAAGGAAACGGGAGAGAAAAGAGGGGGACATCGCAGCAAAAATAGGAGGAGAGAGAGACATTGCATGAGAAAGAGAGTGCGATCGGGATTGAGGGAGTCGGGAGCCAGGCTGGGGTTGGAAGATTTTAGAGAGAGGAAATAGGGGTCGGCAGATTTTTAGGGGGAGGATCTAGAGAGAGGAAGAAGATCGGGTAGAGAAAAAATGGAAAGAGATCTGGCCGGGTACAGCAGTACAGCTGGGTTTGGTCGGGTTAGATAAAACGGACAGCTGCGATTGAAGTGGGTTTACAAGGGATGGCTGTGATGAATTGGTTGGGTGCACTCAAGGTTGAGGTGTTTGCATGCATGGGTTTTGATGGCTGTGATTTCATCAGAGAGAGAGAAACGCATGGGTCTGGGCAGTTAAGGAAAGAGAGCGAATTAAAGAGAGAGAATCAACGAGGAAGAGAGAGGGAAAGTTGGGCACGATCGGGGGTCTCGGCTGTGATTGGATTTCAAGAGAGTGAGGTGGGTACGAGGTTGTGAGATGGGGTAGGTGCTGGAGATCCTAATGATATCCGGAAGGGATCTCGGCTGGGTTTCGGTTTTAGAGAGAGAAAAGAAAGAAACGGAAGAGAGATCGAGAGTGTGGATCCCGGGCTACAGCTGGGTTCTCGGTTTGCATGGGGCTAGGGACGGCTGTGATGAGAGAGAATCCCGGAGGGAGAAAAATGTGAGCGGCTCGATGAGTGCATGGCTCGGGTCCAGCTGGGGATCCGGTTTTGATGGGCTTGGGCTGACTAAGGGAAGAAAGGGACGGCTGTGATTGATCCGGATGGCTGCGATGGTTTTGCATGGATATGGGAGGGTGTAATGAGTTTTTTAAATGGGATAATAAAATGGAGAATTATTTAGAGAGAGAAGAGATCTGGCCGGGCCGAATGGAAACATCATGCATGGCTTGAGTTTGCAAAGGACGGCTGTGATGCATGGAGGAGTGTGATGGAGATGAAGTCAATGGAGTGTTGGGCTTGTGTTTGAGGTGTGAAGGGATGCCATGCATGGCTTGATGAGAAGGAGGGCTGTGATGGATGCATGGCTGGGTTCACATGGCAAAGGGGTTTGTTTTGGGTGTATGCAACATATGGGTTGGCATGGACGGCTGCGATGGGGTTGGTGAGAGAGTAAAGAGAAACAAAGAGGGAGTTGCTGCATGGGTGGCTAGGTCTTTTTGCATGTATGCATGCATTTACAATGGAAGCGACGACTGTGATGGTTGCATGGTGGGTGAGGGTGCAATGGACCGTTGAGATCGTGTTGGGTCTAATGTATATCTAAAGATTGGTTTTCGAGTGGGGATTTGAGTCGGGTTTTGGATAAGTAAGGATGGGTTTAAGTCAGCCCCTAGTGAGCTGTAAGATGGCTATGAGATTGAATGAGATATAGAGAGAAAATTCGGAGAGAGAGAATCAAGAGAAATTAGAGAAGAGAGAGAGAATAGCGTTAGGGCTTTCTCCGTACCACGTCTGCAAGTCACTATCATGCCTCATTAAGCTCCGTAGAATGTCCGGGGGTCTTCTCTTGTTCGAATCGTGCAATTCGTCCGCCCGATGAAATCACTTCTCCGCCAAATCTTGTAATTATCCTTTGCTTTATTATTCTTTAAAAAATGCCTCCTAACGTACTATGCATCTTCAATCAATTCGTTGCGAGAATATCCACTGCTCCATCATAATGCCCTTTATCTGATTGTATCGAGTACCGGGTCAATTCCCTAAAAATGACACATGAAATGACGTATATTAGGTTCCGAGACACTAATCGATAAAAGGATAATTAGGTCGACTATCAGGCAGTATAACTTTCATGTATGATATGTATGATAGTGAACCAATATATCATTATGTCCGTATGAAAGTCTACTATGCAATGGTGCAAAGAGAATCATGCAGTTTACGTATAGTATGAAAGTTTTACGTAGCAAAGTGACGCTATATGCATGATAAAGAAAGGATAAATCACACCATTTGGACGCTCAACACACCCCCAAACTTGAATCTTTATCGTCCTCGAGAAAACAGATAAAATAAATTAAAAAAAAAGTAGGAGAATTTCTTTTAATTGTCTATTTAGTGTTGATTATCCTTCATTTATTATGCATATCTCATCACTCTATCGCGTAAAACATTCATATTATATATAAAGTGCATGAATTTCTTTTAATTGTTGCATAGTACAATGTCACCCGGATACAACAACAAATCGCACTATTTATATACATCTCATACATGGAAGTACGGAACTCGGTAGTCAAAATTATCATTTTTATTTCGAACCTAATGAGCATCATTTCATGTATATTTTTCAAGGAATTGATCCAGTTATCGATGCAGTTAGCTCAAGAGCATTATGATCAAGCGATGGATATTCTCACGGTGATTCGAAGGAAGTTGTTCGAAGCGAAGTCATAAAATTACTTGATGCGGGGATCATTTACCCCATATCAGATAGTCAGTGGGTTAGTCCTATTCAAGTCGTGCCCAAAAAGTCCGGTGTCACAGTAGTTGCCAATGAAAATAATGAGTTGGTCCCAACTCGAGTTCAAACTGGATGGCGGGTGTGCATCGACTATAGAAAGTTAAATGCCATGACTAGGAATGATCATTTTCCCTTGCCCTTTATTGACCAAATGTTGGAGCGTTTAGCTGGCCACACTTACTATAGTTTCTTGAATGGTTATTCTAGATATAACCAAATTCCAATTGCCCATGAAGACCAAGAAAAAACAACTTTTACCTGTCCATTTGGCACATTTGGCTACCGACGCATGCCCTTTGGGCTATGCAATGCTCCCGCTACATTTCAGCGGTGCATGTTGAGTATCTTCTCAGACATGGTAGAACGATTTTTAGAGGTTTTTATGGATGATTTTTCAGTCTTCGGGTCGGATTTTGATGAAGGTTTATATCACCTGACACTTGTTCTAATAAGTTGCAAAGAAAATAACTTAGTTCTGAATTGGGAGAAGTGTCATTTCATGGTTAGATCTGGAATTATCTTCAGTCACATCGTGTCCGAGAAAGGAATAGAGGTTGATAAAGCGAAGGTAGAACTGATCGCTAAGTTACTACCTCCCAAAACTGTTCGAGAGGTGCGCTCTTTTTTAGGTCATGCCGGTTTTTATCGACGTTTTATTAAGGATTTTAGCAAGATTTCTAAACCTTTATGTGACCTCTTAGCTAAAGACAAACCATTCAATTTAACTACCGAGTGTTTGGATGCTTTTCAAAGGCTAAAAACCGAATTAACCTCGGCACCCATTATTAGATCTCCAGATTGGAATCAACCATTCGAGGTTATGTGTGATGCCTCTGACTATGCCATAGGCGCTGTTTTGGGGCAGCGAGTCGACAAACTTCCCCATGCAATTCAATACGCGAGCAAAACCTTGAACGATGCCCAACTCAATTACTCTACCACTGAAAAGGAGTTGTTGGCAGTCGTATTTGCGCTAGAAAAATTTCACCCTTACTTGATAGGATCGAAAATTCTTGTCTATACCGATCATGCGGCTTTGAAGTATCTTTTAACAAAGAAGGATGCTAAAGCCCGTCTAATTCGATGGATCTTGTTATTGCAAGAATTTAATCTTGAAATTCGTGATAAAAAGGGCTCTGAAAATGTAGTCGCAGACCACTTGTCGAGATTGATTGTTGAATCATCACTAGATTTATTGCCTATTTTAGAGACCTTCCCTGACGAGCAGTTAATGTCTCTGTCTCAAAATAGTGCACCATGGTACGCTGACCTAGTCAATTACCTGGTCACAGAACAAATGCCTGATTCATGGACAAAAAAAGACCAATCTCGTTTCCTGGCTAAGGTCAAATGGTATTTTTGGGACGAACCATATCTTTTCAAATACTGCCCTGATCAGATCATTAGGTGATGTATCCCTGACTACGATCAAAACAAAATTCTTTCATTTTGTCATAACCACGCATGTGGTGGTCATTTCAGTGGAAAGAAAACTGCAACGAAAGTCCTCCAGTGTGGTTTTTATTGGCCAACGCTATTTCGTGATGCCCATAATTATTGTAAATCATGTGATCGGTGTCAAAGACTTGGAAAAATTTCACGTAGAAACGAAATGCCTTTGAACCCGATCTTAATAGTTGAAATTTTTGACATCTGGGGCATAGATTTTATGGGCCCCTTTCCAATGTCATATGGAAACCTATTCATTCTAGTCGCAGTCGACTACGTCTCTAAATGGGTAGAGGCAGTGGCATGTAAAACCAATGACCACAAAGTGTGGTCCAATTCCTAAAAGATAATGTATTTGCTCGTTTTGGCACCCCCCGTGCTATCATTAGCAATGGGGGCAAACATTTTTGTAATCGAATATTTGAAGCCCTAATGAAAAAATACATAGTGACTCATAAGATAGCCACCCCTTATCACCCACAGACTAGTGGCCAGGTTGAAATTTCCAATAGGGAAATAAAAACAATTCTTGAAAAGACGGTTAACCCAACAAGGAAAGACTGGTCCCTGCGATTGGCAGATACCTTGTGGGCTTATCGAACAGCCTACAAGACCCCAATTGGAATGTCACCATATAGAATAGTGTATGGCAAAGCTTGCCATCTTCCTGTCGAATTGGAACATAAGGCATACTGGGCGATCAAACGCCTAAATTTTGATTTAGACAAAGCCGGCTCATATCGGAAGCTTCAGCTTGATGAACTTGAAGAAATTAGGAATGATGCCTATGATTATGCAAAACGGTATAAAAATCGTATGAAGGCCATGCATGACAAAATAATCCTTCGCAAGGATTTATACCTGGGACAGAAGGTCCTATTATATAACTCTAGACTTCATTTATTTCTTGGAAAGTTAAAATCTCGTTGGACCGGACCATACATAGTCGAAAAAGTTCACCCACATGGTGCGATCGAGGTCCATAACACTAAAGATGGTAATAGTTTTCAAGTAAATGGTCATCGTTTAAAACCATACCTCGAGTATCTGAGTCCAAAAGTTGAAGAAACACTTCTGGAAAATCCTGTTTATCAGAACTAATTTCTATAGCTGCTGGAAATTGACATATTAGTATAGATTATTGTTATTATATTCTTTTAAATTGCTTTAATAATTGTTTATAGTATTCACTATTGATGCATGATCATCTCTTTATTTATAGGAAAGACCCAGTTCAAAATCATTATAAGGATTGAACCCGTGCGCCTCAAACAATCTATATAAAACAAGGGAGGTTTGCCAATAAACAATTGCATTCATGTCTACATCTGATAATCTTGTCTCATCACTTTCAAACCTAGAATTAGAGGATGATATTGACGAACATTTTGAAAGATCAAATGTGTTTGAAACCATTGGATGCATTATGCAGTATAATCTATTTGTGAATATTTTAGTGGATAGCGGTAGCTGCAATAATTTAATTTCTAAATCTCTCGTTGATTTACTCGATATGGAAAAAATCCCCATCAAAGAACCATATTTATTAGCATGGCTTTTTAAAGTGCCCAAAATAGATGTCGCACATTGGGTTTACCCAGCCATATCAATTCAGGATTACTCTGATGTAATCCCTCTTGACATAGCACTCTTGGACTCCTATGATATAGTACTCGGTCGACCTTGGTTATACGACCGTCACGTTCTGTACGACGGGCGACTTAACACTATGAACTTCCTTTTTCAGCGCAAATCTTTCACACTCTGGCCTCAACGCCAGATATTCAATAATATCATATCTCTACCACCGATCGAGGACATTGAGGGCAATGTCTAATTTAGGTTTGGGGGTGATTTTCATTGCTTGCATCTAGTGTTTTCATACTTATCTTTTATTTTTTTTAAAAAAAAAATTATTATTGCATCAACTTACGCTGTAGTGGGACAGCTCGGCACATACGTCACGGCGTATGTGTGTCCAGTCTGTAGTCCCCTACCAAAACTACAGCGTTCGTATAGAAATTTATAGGAATTCGCATTTGCATGTTTTCATTTTCTTTTTCATATATTAGTGTTTTTCGTAGCCTTTTTATCATCTATTTTATCTTTTACAAAAAAAAAAAAAGATATATATATATATATATATATATATATATATATATATATATATATATATATTATTTTCAAAAGTTTCGCACTATAATTTTTATGTACTTAAGTAGGATTATAAGGCACATGGTAATTAATCTTTCTAAAGCCTGATGAATAACTTCAAGGGTAATGACTAACCGAGTTTTCTTTATTAAATACCCCGTTAGAGAGTGTAAAAATATCTATCTTGAACTTTCACTACACTTGGACTCACACAGTTAGGGTGTAGAATCAAATTAGTGGTTGTTGACCTAATAATAACCTAGAGGCCTGATGAACTATGACTCCCTTGTCCACTTGGTTCGCTGAGAAGAAAAAAAAAAAATATCGGGTATAATTACAAGGAACCAGTGGATTAGACTAGGTGCATCAGAAAAGGGCTACTTATTGTGAAGGTTATTTGCGGGCTTGTGATGAAAAACTAGAGCATAGGTCCGTAGGGGAATCTTAATGCCTGACACCTTACACCAACTAGTGTGGGAGCTGTCGACTAGTGCTCATAGGAAAATCATCACAATCGTAAAAAGGCAACAGAGTTTTATTTTAAAAAAAAATAAAAATCAGTGGAGATATGTGGCTCACGAAGTTTGAGTATGTATTAGATTGTGTGAACCTTCGAAAACAATCAGGGTGAAAGCCGCCGATGTAAAAATATGAGTAAGCTGGAGCATCACAGATAAAACCCACGAGGCATTAAAGTGAAAGTCCACACGTCTCGTTACCCTAGACAGGCTGCTTAGTTTTGAATCAGTGCCTAAGGTCGTTGACCAATTCTAGGGAGTTATTTGTGTTAGCACCACTCTGGCGAATTGAACCCCTTATGTGCAAGTCCTTACATCACTGTGCACACAAGCATGAAAGTTTTTATATTTTCTAATGGGGATTAATTACGAGAACTCGACCTGCATACCTGAAAAGTTAGGAGTCGGGTTGATAAAAATTGCAATCTCTGTGCCTTAGACATCTTTACTCTGAGTACTTTAAATTATTTTTCATCTTTTATTTATTTAAAAAAAAAAATTTGAATTTTGTGGGTATATTCACTGCAAACCCTCACGAGACAAAACTCGTCCACTGGGGTAACCTAGGGGTTTAACGGCTTGTTGCACGTGCTAAGTGCAACCGCGATTCCTGCGAAAGTGAGTTAGTAGTTTTTTTTTCTTTTTTTGCCTTCTCCTTTCTTATCTTTTCGTTTGATTTCTTGCTCGAGGACGAGCAAAAGTTAGGTTTGGGGGTGTGTTAAGTGTCTATTTAGTGTTGATTTTCCTTCATTTATTATGCTATCTCATCACTCTATCGCGTAAAACATTCATATTATATATAAAGTGCATGAATTTCTTTTAATTGTTGCATAGTACAATGTCACCCGGATACAACAGCATATCGCACTATTTATATACATCTCATACATGGAAGTACGGAACTCGGTAGTCAAAATTATCATTTTTATTTCGAACCTAATGAGCATCATTTCATGTATATTTTTCAAGGAATTGATCTGGTTATCGATGCAGTCAGCTCAAGAGCATTATGATCAAGTGATGGATATTCTCACGGTGATTCGATGGAAGTTGTACAGTGCGTTTGGAGGTATTTTCTGAAGAACGATGAAGCAAAGGCTAAGTACAAGATTTGGCGGAGAATCGATTTCATCAGGCGGACGAATTGCATGATTCGAACAAGAGAAGACCCCCGAACATTCTACGGAGCTTAATGAGGCATGATGGTGACTTGCAGATATGGTACGGAGAAAGCCCTAACGCCATTCTCTCTCTCTTCTCTAATTTCTTTTGATTCTCTCTCTCTGAATTTTCTCTCTATATCTCATTCGATCTCATAGCCATCTTACAGCTCACTAGGGGCTGACTTAAACCCATCCTTACTTATCCAAAACCCGACTCAAATCCCCACTCGAAAACCAATCTTTAGATATGCATTAGACCCAACACGATCTCAACGGTCCATTGCACCCTCACCCACCATGCAACCATCACAGCCGTCGCTTCCATTGTAAATGCATGCATACATGCAAAAAGACCTAGCCACCCATGCATCAACTCCCTCTTTGTTTCTCTTTACTCTCTCACCATCCCCATCACAGCCGTCCATGCCAACCCATATGTTGCATACACCCAAAACAAACCCCTTTGCCATGTGAACCCAACCATGCATCCATCACAGCCCTCCTTCTCATCAAGCCATGCATGGCATCCCTTCACACCTCAAACACAAGCCCAACACTCCACTGACTTCATCTCCATCACAGTCCTCCATGCATCGCAGCCGTCCTTTGCAAACTCAAGCCATGCATGATGTTTCCATTCGGCCCGGCCAAATCTCTTCTCTCTCTAAATAATTCTCCATTTTATTATCCCATTTAAAAAACTCATTACACCCTCCCATATCCATGCAAAACCATCGCAGCCATCCGGATCAATCATAGCCGTCCCTTTCTTCTCTTAGTCAGCCCAAGCCCATCAAAACCGGATCCCCAGCTGGACCCGAGTAATGCACTCATCGAGCAGCTAACATTTTTCTCCCTCCGGGATTCTCTCTCATCACAGCCGTCCCTAGCCCCATGCAAACCGAGAACCCAGCTGTAGCCCGGGATCCACACTATCTCTCTTCCGTTTCTTTCTTTTCTCTCTCTAAAACCGAAACCCAGCCGAGATCCCTTCCGGATATCATTAGGATCTCCAGCACCTACCCCATCTCACAACCTCGTACCCACCTCTATCTCTTTAAATCCAATCACAGCCGAGACCCCCGATCGTGCCCAACTTTCCCTCTCTCTTCCTCGTTGATTATCTCTCTTTAATTCCCTCTCTTTCCTTAACCGCCCAGACCCATGCGTTTCTCTCTCTCTGATGAAATCACAGCCATCAAAACCCATGCATGCAAACCCCTCAACCTTGAGTGCCCCCAACCAATTCATCACAGCCATCCCTTGCAAACCCACTTCAATCACAGCTGTCCGTTTTATCCAACCCGACCAAACCCAGCTGTACTGCTGTACGCGGCCAGATCTCTTTCCATTTTTTCTCTACCCGATCTTCTTCCTCTCTCTAGATCCTCCCCCTAAAAATCTGCCGACCCCTATTTCCTCTCTCTAAAATCTTCCAACCCCAGCCCGACTCCCGACTCCCTCAATCCCGATCGCACTCTCTTGCAATGTCTCTCTCTTTCTCTCCTCATTTATCTCTCTCTTAAAAGCCCCTCTTTATTTCCTCCTCCTTTCTCTCATCTCTTTCCTTTTCCTCTCCTCTCTCTAAAACCATCCATGCCATCTCATCACCACCGGCCCTAACTTTTCTCTCTACAGATTTTCCATCTCTCTCTTAATTGCATATCAACCTCATTAAAGCCCATGCATGACGCAACCCATGCATCCAGCTAGCAAATTTCATCACAACCGTTCACTGCATTCCCTCTCTTCCGTGATCCATCAAAGCCATGCACAATCCTCTCTTTTCTATCTCTCTAATCCGACCCTCTCTCCTTCTCCCTCATTTCCTTCCCCTTTTATTTTTCCTTTACTTCATACCAATAAAAGACCATTTACCAAATACTACGCCTTGGGGAGCAAGCTACAAGCCGCTATAAATAGAGGGTTATGGGCTGAGGAGGAGGATCATCATCACCATCCGAGTTTTTCTTTGAGAGAGCTGTCATCAATTATTTGTAGAGCGGGTGCGTAGCATGTGCGGAGCAGTACTGTAATTTCGGAAGAAGTTTTCAAAGTAGTGGGTGTAACATTTTTTTGATTCAATAAAATTGTCCTTTATTTATATTTTCTTGTACGTACTATTCTCTTTCTGCAATATTTAGTCTTATTAATTTTTTTGTTAGCATTCAACCCATGGCCGGCTAAGCTCCCTCCCGCCAGGGAGAGGGGTCAAGGCCATGGTAAATAGTTAGTTCTCATCTTGCACTTTGCTCTTGATTGTACTTAACATATGCCTCTTTCTTAATTGAATTTTTAAGTGAGAACGAAGATCACCCGTGTTTCTATTCAATTGGGATTCGGGTGATACTTTAACACTCAAATATTAAATCATTAATTGAGATGGTTAATATTTTTATCATTATTTTTATCTAATCTTTATTATATAAATTTTCGCAATTGAATTAGTTTTACTTCTTCACTATAAGAAGAATTCTATTCATAATGTTGTGAGGATATTATATAATAAAATTAGAAAAAAGGGGGCTTTCACTCTATATTTTCCACTTGAGTCGGTAAAACTTCCGCTCTCAAGTGCGGACAGAAAAGAGTAACATTGCAAGGGAACTTTACTCCATACCATGGCTTACAAACCCCTCTCCTGGGCGGATTTCCTTTTATATTTTCTAAAACTATCAATTATTAGTATTAGTTCTAAGATTTACTTTCTAAAATAAAATAAATCATTTTCAAAAATAATAATAAAAAAAATCCAACTCTCTTCAATTCAATTTAGTCCACTTGTGATCTCTTTTCTCTAGGCATCTAATTATGTGTGGTTCGATCCTTACTTGCCATATACTAGTTAAAACTCTCTAATTTATGTATGCAGGTATTGAGAATTTTTGATAAATTACTTCACTTCAACGATAAACAAAGAAGTAGTTATCATGCTCCCGCCGTACGTGATGGGGTGTGGAGATTCAACCGTGTAGGGATGTCATGCATCTGGGAGGCTTTCGAGACAGGATGCGAGAGCTGTCCGGCGCCTTAGAGGCTGAGTCGGGGATGGTGTGCTTTGACGTAATTTGTGGAGACAGCTTGTTGGGAGTACAGTTGACCGGACAGTATGTATCGGGCCCTTTGCGAGCAGTGGTGGCTTTCCAGGTAGATGGCTCCTTGTTTGCGGAGCGCATGCACACTTGTTCGATGGATAGTGAAGCTCATCACTTGAAATAGGCTTCGATGGAGGATGACATTTTTGTGACGCTGGCAAAGGCCGAGGACGAGGAGCATCGACTGGAAAAGTAGCATACACTTGCTACCGCGGGCCTAGTTCGGGCACGGAAGAAGCTAGAGGCTGCTCGTGTATCATTTCAGAAAGCTGAGATGATCGAGAAGTCTTCTGGAGTAGAGCTTATGAAGCAGCGAGAAGAGCTGACGAAGTGCCGGGAGCTGGTGGAGCGATCGAGAAGGCTTCCGGAGCGAACCTTACAAAGCAACGTGCATAGCTGGCGACACGACGGAAGTTGACGGCTTCTCTACCCCTGGAGTTGCAACGCTTATAAGATGCAGGAGGCGAGCCGCATCGGCGCCTCAAGGACTTCAACTTGCTACTCGTGAGTCGCTTCAGAAGCTGGAGTCCTATTTGGAGAAAGCTCGAGCAACCGGGAAGACTTCTGGGCACGAGCTTGCAAAATAGCGAAAGGACCTAACGAAGCGCCAAAAGATAGTAGGGCGATCGAGAAGACTTCCAAAGAAAAACTCGTGAAGCAGCGTGTGAAGCTGGCGACACGTTGGAAGTTGACAGCTTCCCTACCCTTGGAGTTGCAGCGCGTGTAAGCTGCGGGAGGTGAGCCACTTCGATGCCCTAAGGACTTCGACTTGCTACTCGTGCGTCGCTTTAGAAGCTGGAGTTCCGTTCAGGGAAAGCTTGAGCGACCAAGAAAATGTCTGGAGTAAAGCTTGCGAAGCAGCGTGAAGAGCTAATGAAGTGCCGGGAGCAGGTGGAGCGATCGAGAAGGCTTCCGGAGCGAACCTTGCGAAGCAGTATGCATAGCTGGCGATGCGCTTCTCTACCCCTGGAATTGCAGTGCGTGCAAGCTGCGGGAGGCGAGCCGCTTCGATTCCTTAAGGACTTTGACTTGCTACTCGTGCGTCGCTTTAGAAACTGGAGTTTCGTTTGGGGAAAGCTCGAGCGACCGAGAAGATGTCTAGAGCAGAGCTTAGCAGCATGAAGAGTTGACGAAGTGCCAGGAGCTGGTGGAGCGATTAAGAAGGCTTCCGGAGTGGACCATGCGAAGCAGAGTGCATAGCTGGTGATGTTGTAGCTCGTGTGTCATTAGCGTGGATTTTCTGTATTAATATTAATAAAGATGTCTTTGGTTATTGCTTTAATTAGAGTACTATTATGGTATATATTAATATACATATAATAAAGGACCCTAGGGAACACAGTAGGCCACTGAGGCGCATGGCGGATCCATGCTTGGGAGACCTAGTGGACCAGTTATGTGTAGACCTAGAAGTAGTTCACAGCTTAGGTGATGCCGGTCGCTTCACCGAGAATAAGTTGTTGGTAGGTAGAGGATGTGGTGAAGTCTCCACCACGGGAATATGGGATTCCCATTCACCTGACCAAGCACGATAATCGTGTTGACCAGGAACCTAGACGGTGCACAGTTCAGTGATTCAAACACTGGTGCATAAACCGTCTTACTAGTATGTCTCTAAGTAATAAACTTCTTCCATCAAGGAACTGCAAGATGACATCTCCAACTACTTCAGCCTCTGCCATAGCCTCAGTTCCCATGCTTAGGATTATCTCCCCATCACCCAGTTTTCTTGTCTCCTTGAACCCCTGCAAATTATTGCAAGCATGGTTAGTGGAACCAGAATCCACAATCCATGAGACTGGAGAACAACTGGATGCTACTAGGGATTCCACTATGTGGATTTGAGATATACCTGTCTCAGCCTTCTTGGGAGCCGCGTGGCAGTCGCCCTTCCAATGCCCCTTCTTGCCGCGTCGGAAATATTTTCCTTTGGGTTTCGCCGGACCACACTGCTTAGGAACCTGCAACTGCACCTGGCCCATCTTCATGGGCTTCTTAGACTTTCTTTTCTGAAACTTGCCCTTGGCTTTCAGAGAAAAATTCTACTCCACGTTTAGGGATTGGGCTCCTGCCTTCATCCCGTCCTCTGCCGCCTGGAGCGCCGCTAGGAGTTCTGCGTTAGATATCTCCAACCGGTTAATGTTGAAGTTGGTAATAAAGCCCTCAAATGCTCCTGACAGAGACGCGAGGAAAATGTCGGTCTGGATCTCTGTATCCAAGATGACATCGAAGGAACCAAGCTCGTTCACATAGCCAAACAACTTCAGCATATGATCCCGAACTAAAGTCCCCTCTGTCATCTTCGTGGACACCAATTTCTTGATGGTCAAGTAACGAGTTACCCGACTATGACCCTCGAACATTTCCTTCAGGTAGAGCATCATGTCTGAACCAAAGGCCATGTCTTCAACTTGCTTCTGAAGGACGGTCTGCAAGGATGCCATAATGTAGCACTTGCACATCTCATCGGCATCTAGCTAGTCTTTCCATTCCTTTAACTAGGCCTCAGTTGCACTTGGTCCCGGCATGGCCGGTTAAGGGGTACTTAGGGCAATTGTGTGTTTATCAACCCTTAGGACGAGCATTAGGTTACGCTTTCAATCCTCGTAGTTTAGTCCCGTAAGTTTGTTATCATTAAGTATGGAGGCAAGGGGGTCGAGCTTGGTCATGATTTCTGTAAACAATGGTTTAAAGCAATAGTTAGGGTCTACTACAATCTATTTCATGGAATTTAGAAATAGATAATGTTTACTCCAGCCACTATGTCTTCACCACCTCAAGTGAAGACATCCAGTAATCTAAATTCCCTGGGCTGGAGCACTGAGACTATCATCCCTGAATTGGAGACAGCATCTCGGTCAGAGCATGCAATCGCTTCTGCCAACAGGGTTTTTACGACCCAGTCTTCATCAGAATTACCCATGGTAAACTGAAAGACCTCCCAGTCTCCTTTTGGCCAGCTTTATGTGACCCGCGTGCGCAGCAACAACGGCTTCACACAAGCTTTTGGATGCTTCCCACAAATCTAGGTGGTGTCGGCAGGGGGATTTATAGGCTCTCGCGGTGCAGGATAAAACCGTCACCCACTGCCACCGGCATCCTCCATGTCCCGAAGGAAACCACTAGGTGAACCAGTATGGAAGGAAACACAGCTCTCACCCGGTGGGAATATCGAACTGTGTACCTCCCACCCAGACCCTTAGCCGGTTGATTATGGAGGCCAGGGGCTCCCCTTTGGAGGGAACCTCTTATACATCCCTTCTTTATGAGGTTTTATGCATATCTAGATAGGTCACGACCTCCTAGACATAGACCCTGGTCTACCGTGCTCCCACTAGGATTACAAACCCTCCCGCAAAGCATTAGTATCCTCAGAAAATATCATAGTCCCTACCTTGAATACTTAGCTTTTGCCTTTCTTGCAAGGATCACATTATATAGATTCCAAGGATCCCGATACTTCACTAGTTTGCCCATAATCCTAAGATCTGGAGCCTAGCCTAAGGTCAACGTGGAAAGGACTCCCATTACGATGACGCCTCGTTCACAATTTGATGCCTGATGTCATAGTAGACCTCATCTCATTACAGGTTTCGATGCTGGCCAAATAGGGACATCCGCCAACCTCCGTCGGACCTCAACCTAATGGTGGCATAACCAAATCGTGATGAGTTCATACTACCATCAAACGTCATCTAGAAAAGGGTATCACACAGTGAAATTCTAACCTAACTTGGTCGCTAGGACCACGTGGGGAAAGGGCATCCCACTAGGGTTATCATACTTCTTATGGAGACATTAGTTAATTATCTCTAAACAAATCTAACACTGTGTCTATCTCGGTGCACAGTACTTGGCTACCTGAACTACCACGAGGGCGGTTATCGCCTTTCCTTTTAGCTAGCCACCGGATTCGCACGTGTTTGAATCATTTAGAGACACCGATGAATCCATAATATTAGTACTAACCCTAAGCCTGATCTAGAGACAAACTCACAAGCAAGATAATCATATTATCATCGGGATTCTCTAAATACGAAATAAAGAGAAACAACAAAAAAAACATCCAAACTGAATCAAGTCCAGGGTCCGACCCCAGAACCTGAATAGCACGGCCAAGATATCCCGCTCTTCCATTCTGCACGATCTCTGACGACGATCCCCTTCATCGCCAATGTGCACGCTTTCGCCGGGTCTTTGCACGCCATGGTACCGCTTGCCCGAACCGTGGATGTAGCATCATCTCCTTCTTCCTGTGACCAAAAAACTAACACGCTCCGAGCAAGTGCTCGTTTGTGTATAATTTCGCTAGAAAGTAAAGAAGACAATCCTAGAAATATAGCCAGGGAACCGAGGATGGTCAACCCCCACCCTCGCCCATCTAGAGCCTTACAATCCACAATAATAATCAATGCAAAATTAAATCCGGGGTCCGACCCCGGATACATGCAATCACAGATTACTATTCAGTGCGGCACCTGCAAAAAGACGATACATAGCAAAATCCATATGCATGATCTATGCCGAACCCCGACGAAAACATATGCCATCATATATTCACATGATGTTTTCACGAATTCATGCATGAAACATACACCAAAGCGTGCACTGATACCAATTATTGGAATTGGATCTGTGTATCAGAGTCGCAGCGGAAGCAAAAGAAAGATCCGAAGATCATACGGTGTATGTTTCATTACAATTCATGATACAAAACAATCTATATGCAAATCTATGATCTTAGCATATGTGCGGACACCCTAGAGGCATACTACGATCTACGAAAGACATGCATGCATCTACTTAGGTGTTTAGATTCATCATACCTTATGGATCTATGATCTGGAGATTACGGAATGATGAAGAACCGCACTTGAATCGCAAGGGAAACTGTCGGATAGCACCTTGTCCTTTGCGAATTGAAGAATCCTCGAAATCCCGTCTCTAAGTGCAAGGATTTCGAGCCGACGGAAGAATCCGTTGCGAAGACGAAGGTGAGCCTCGAGATTTTCTCCTCCTCTTTCTCTTTTCTTGCTTCTGCTTCCTTCCTCTTCCTTCTCCCTTCTTCTTCCTCTCTTTTCCTTGGCCGAAACCACAAAGGAGGAGGACTAGGGGTCGGATTTTTGGAGGGGAGGGAGTAGAACCATTAGGGCCGGCCCTCCCCTCCCTATTTCCTTTATAGGGCCAGTCTCCCATGGCTCTAAGGAGCCTAGGGCCGGCCCCTAGGTGGATAGGGATGAGGGGGGGTCGGATATAGGTCTCCCGGGTGTCTATCGTGAAGCCCGGACGAAAACGCCCTTCACGAAAAGCGGAAAACTGAAAGTGAGACTGAGTGAGGTTCGCTACTCGGAATCGAGTTTCGTCAGCGCCTGTGAGCTCCTAGAATTATTCCGCTCAATCTAAGATCCATATTCAATATGTTCTGAGCCATATTTCAGTATTTACCAAAATACCCCTACGGCCCGTAACACACGTGAATTAGGTTCTTAGGCTTCGGGCTTGCGCTCCACCGCGCTACTTCGCATCCAACGTATCCAACTAGGTCGGGGAATAATTTCTATACGCAACGACAGGGTGGAACCTTCAGGGTTCGGGATCTCTAGCTGCAACCGGATCCCAGATTAACTGTTCCGGTGACACACCGAAAGTTCCGTTAATCAGCCCTAATCCGATTAACCCGCGTAGCCACCTAGAGTGCGACGCGAGTTAAACTCTAGTGATCCTAAACTTATGCTACTCCCTCGTAATCATGTTCTCTACTATACTCCGATAATCCTTAGTCCCTCCTATTACTGGTGCCATGATACGACTCGGGCGGTGGGGAGCACCGTTAGATCCTGATCGATCATCTGACTTAGGTTTGATGACTTGTCATCTATAACACCACACACCTTCCGGTGCTATGCCTAGCATCCGGAACTTCGTCAGTCATACTGACAACCACCAGGCCTGGGTTAACTGTGTGGACAGATTGACTTATCAAACCGTACCCATCCAACACTGGACATCGGATAACCTGTAGGGATTACATGTCACTCAAGCGCCAACCGGGTAACCCAACGTACCGTGGTATTGGACTATGGAAGGTCCGCACACGTTGGCACATCAAAGCACCATACAACTGGTTGGCCCAGTGAACATGGTCCCTCAGGGTTAAGGATATATTATCTATAGTAGTAAGACGGTTTCTGCACCAGTGTCTGAATCACTGAACTGTGCACCGTCTTGGTTCCTGTTCAACACGATCATCGTGCTTGGTCAGGTGAATGGGAATCCCACGTTCCCGTGGTGGAGACTTCACCACATTCTCTACCTGCCAACAGCTTATTCTCGGTGAAGCGCCCAGCATCACCAAAGCTGTGAACTAGTTCTAGGTCTACACAGAACTGGTCCACTGGGTCTCCCAAGCATGGATCCTCCATGCGCCTCAGTGGCCTACTGTGTTCCCTAGGGTCCTTCTACTATATGAGAATAATCATATACCATAGTAGTATTCTAATTAAAGCAATAACCAAAGTCATCTTTATTAATGTTAATACAAAAAATCCATGCTAAGGACACACGAGCTACAACAATATCCCACTTGGCCTAGCGGGGAACAACAGTCTTAACTCCCATGGCATCCACGTGCTTCTCAAAAGCCTTGGTCGGTAATACCTTTGTGAAAGGGTCCGCTATGTTATCTGCAGACGCCACCTGAGTCACTGCAACCTCCCCTCGCTTCTACAAGTCCCGAATTATGTAGTATTTCCGCTCGATATGCTTGCTCTTCTGGTGATATCTTGGCTCCTTGGATTGTGCTACTGCTCCACTATTGTCGCAGTAAAGGGCAATAGGATCTTGAGCTCCCGGTACGCATCCTAAGTCCGTGAGGAACTTCTTGAGCCACACCGCCTCCTTAGCTGCTTCGCACGCCGCAACGTACTCAGCCTCTGTCGTCGAAATCCGTGATGCATCCCTGCTTCACGCTCCTCCAACTGACAGCTTCTTCTCCTAATGAAAACACAAACCCTGACGTTGATCTCCTGGATTCCGGATCTGACGTAAAGTCAGAATCCGTATATCCAATCGGCATCAGTTCCTATGAAGAGTAAACTAACTCATAATCTCTCGTCCTACGGAGATACTTGAGTATTCTTTTCATAGCAGTCCAGTGCCCTGGACCCGGATTTGACTGATACCTGCCCATCATGCCTACTGCATAGCATATATCTGGTCTCGTGCACTGCATGGCATATATCAGACTCCCTACTGCCGAAGCATAAGGTATCTTCTGTATCTCTGCCCTCTCCTCAGGAGTCTTAGGACCCTGATCCTTGGAAAACTTCATTCCATGTCTGAATGGAACCAGTCCCTTCTTGGAGTTGTGCATACTGAATCTGACCAAGATAGTATCTATGTAGGCTGACTGTGACAGCGAGAGAATCTTGTTCTGGTGATCTCGAGTTACCTTGATCCCCAGAACATAACTCGCTTCACCCAGGTCTTTCATATCAAATTGAGAGGATAACCACACCTTCATTGTAGACAACGTTCCAGTATCGTTTCCGATGAGCAGGATATCGTCCACGTAAAGCACTAGAAAAACTACTGCAGTCTTATCGCTCCTTTTATAAACACATGGTTCATCCATGTTTTGTTCAAATCCATAAGACTGGATAGCCTGATCAAAACGCATGTTCCAACTTCTGGATGCTTGCTTCAGTCCATAAATGGACCTTTGCAACTTGCACACCAGACCTTCCTGACCTTTTGTGACAAAGCCTGGAGGCTGAGACATGTAGATGTATTCTTCTAAATCCCCATTGAGGAATGCGGTCTTGACGTCCATTTGCCAGATCTCCCAATCATAATGGGCTGCAATGGACAAGAGGATCCGGATAGACTTAAGCATAGCCACTGGCGAAAAGGTTTCGTCATAGTCGATCCCTTCTCGCTGGGTATAACCCTTAGTGACTAGTCTAGCTTTGTAAGTCTCAACGGTACCATCCGGACCTCTTTTCCTTTTGTACACCCACTTACACCCAACAGGTTTAATGTTATGAGGTGGTGTTATAAATGTCTAGACCGAATTTTAGGACATCGATGTCAGTTCTGCCTCTATGGCTTCCTGCCATGCTGCATGGTCAGTGGATACCATCGCTTCGTCATAGTTCAGAGGATCATTCTTCTGAAACTCTGGATCAACCATAAAGGCTTCTCTAATGTATCTATCAGGAGCAATTGTGGTCCTCCCACTGCGACGAACCTGCGGTGGTTCCATAGGAGTCGATTTTACAGTACCGTTAATCTTAGTGGTATCGGCTCCCACTACGTTTTCTGTCTACGTACTCCCATCAGTACCAAGCAATTCTTCAAGAACTACTTTACTGGTGGGCTTATGGTCTATTAAATAATCCTGCTCCAGGAATACGGTGTTCGTTGAGACGACAACCTTTCTATCCTCAGGATCATAAAATAAATCACCCTTTGTCCCTTTTGGATATCCAACGAACATACATACCTTTGTTTTTGACTCCATCTTATCTCGCTTGTCCTTCCGCACATGTGCTGGACAACCCCAAATCCTAAAGTGCTGTAGGCTTGGCTTTCGCTTCAACCATAGCTCCCAAGGAGTTAGGCGTACTGACTTTGATGAAATAAAGTTCAAAGTATATGCTGCCGTCTCTAGGGTATATCCCCAAAAACTAGGTAACAATGTTGCATAACTCATCATAGTCCGAACCATGTCTAACAAAGTTCGATTTCTTCTCTCAGATACACCGTTTTATTGTGGTGTCCCTAGTGCAGTCAACTGAGATACGATCCCATGCTCACGCAGGTACCCAATAAATTCATCCGATAGGTATTCGCCTCCTCGATCCGATCGAAGAGACTTGATTCTTTTCCCCGTCTGCTTTTCTGCTTCAGCTCTGAACTCCTTGAACTTATCAAAGGATTCAGACTTTCGCCACATTAGGTATATGTATCCAAACCTCGAGTAATCATCCGTGAAGGTGATGAAATACTCGAAGCCTCCTATGGCACGGACACTTATGGGCCTACATACATCAGTGTGTACCAACTCCAATACCTCCTTAGATCTACTACCTTTGGCTCGGAAAGACCTTTTAGTCATCTTGCCTTCCAGGCAAGACTCACACGTCGGTAGGCTTTCTGAAATATTTGGACTTAAGAGTCCTACCTTAACCAACCTGTGAATCCTGTCTCAGGCTATGTGTCCAAGCCTTAGATGCCAAAGGAGTGTTGGATTATCTGAGGGATTTTTCCTTTTAGAAGAATTAATCACACAAGCTTCAGTTATGTTATCCTGCTTATAATTGGAGTTAATTACATAGAGACCATTCTGTATCTTTCCCTTACAAACAAAGGAACCATTCAATTTAATTGACACACCAGAAGCATCAAATAAAACTAAAAAACCTTCATTATTCAATAAGGAAATAGAAATTAAATTACGTCTCAAGGACGGTACATAAAGTATGTCTCTAAGTAATAAACTTCTTCCATCAAGGAACTCCAAGATGACATCTCCAACTGCTTCAGCCTCTGCCACGGCCTTAGTTCCCATGCTTAGGATTATCTCCCCATCACCCAGTTTTTTTGTCTCCTTGAACCCCTGCAAATTATTGCAAGCATGGTTAGTGGAACTAGAATCCACAATCCATGAGACTGGAGAACAACTGGATGCTACTAGGGATTCCACTATGTGGATTTGAGATATACCTGTCTCAGCCTTCTTGGGAGTCGCGCGGCAGTCGCCCTTCCAGTGCCCCTTCTTGCCGCATCGGAAATATTTTCCTTTGGGCTTCGCTGGACCATTCTGCTTAGGAACCTGCAACTGCACCTGGCCCATCTTCACGGGCATTTTAGACTTTCTTTTCTGAAACTTGCCCTTGACTTTCAAAGAAGAATTCTGCTCCATGTTTAGGGATTGGGCTCCTGCCTTCATCCCGTCCTCTGCCGCCTGGAGCACCGCTTGGAGCTCTGTGTTAGACATCTCCAACCGGTTAAGGTTAAAGTTGATAACGAAGCCCTCAAACGCTCCTGACAGAGACGCGAGGAAAATATCGGTCTGGATCTCTGTATCCAAGATGACATCGAAGGAACCAAGCTCGTTCACATAGCCAAACAACTTCAGCATATGATCCCGAACTAAAGTCCCCTCTACCATCTTCGTGGACACCAATTTCTTTATGGTCAGGTAACGAGTTACCCGACTATGACCCTCGAACATTTCCTTCAGGTAGAGCATCATGTCTGAAGCAAAGGCCATGTCTTCGACTTGCTTCTGAAGGACGATCTACAAGGATGCCACAATGAAGCACTTGCACATCTCATCAGCATCTAGCCAGTCTTTCCATTCCTTTAACTAGGCCTCAGTTGCACTTGGTCCCGGCATGGCCGGTTGAGGGGTACTTAGGGCAATTGTGTTTTTGCCAACCCTTAGGACGAGCATTAGGTTACGCTTCCAATCCTCGTAGTTTGGTCCCGTAAGTTTGTTATCATTAAGTATAGAGGCAAGGGGGTCGAGCTTGGTCATGATTTCTGTAAACAATGGTTTAAAGCAATAGTTAGGGTCTACTACAATCTATTTCATGGAATTTAGAAATAGATAATGTCTACTCCAGCCGCTATGTCTTCACCACCTCAAGTGGAGACATCCAGGAATCTAAATTCCCTGGGCTGGAGCACTGAGACTATCGGCCCTGAATTGGAGACAGCATCTCGATGAGAGCATGCAATCGCTTCTGCCAACGGGGTTTTTACGATCCAGTCTTTATCAGAATTACCCATGGTAAACTGAAAGACCTCCCAGTCTCCTTTTGGCCAGCTTTATGTGACCCGCGTGCGCAACAACAGCGGCTTCACACAAGCTTTCGGATGCTTCCCACAAATCTAGGTGGTGTCGGCATGGGGGTTCATAGGCTCCAGCGGTGCAGGATAAAACCATCACCCACTGCCACCGGCATCCTCCATGTCCCGAAGGAAACCACTAGGCGAACCAGCATGGAAGGAAACACATCTCTCACCCGGTGGGAATATCGAACTGCGTACCTCCCACCCAGACCCTTAGCCGGTTGATTGTGGAGGCCAGGGGCTCCCCTTTAGAGGGAACCTCTTACATATCCCTTCTTTATGAGGTTTTATGCATATCTAGATAGGTCACGACCTCCTAGACATAGACCCTGGTCTACTATGCTCCCACTAGGATTACAAACCCTCCCGCAAAGCATTAGTATCCTCGGAAAATATCATAGTCCCTACCTTGAATACTTAGCTTTTGCCTTTCTTGCAAGGATCACATTACATAGATTCCAAGGATCCCGATACTTCACTAGTTTGCCCATAATCCTAAGATCTGGAGCCTAGCCTAAGGTCAACGTAGAAAGGACTTTCACTACGATGACGCCTCGTTCACAATTTGATGTCTGATGTTATAGTAGACCTCATCTCATTACAGGTTTCGATGCTGGCCAAATAGGGACATCCGACAACCTCCGCCGGACCTCAACCTAATGGTGGCATAACCAAATCGTGATGAGTTCATACTACCATCAAACGTCATCTAGAAACGGGTATCACACAGTGAAATCCTAACCTAACTTGGTCGCTAGGACCACGTAGGGAAAGGGCATCCCACTAGGGTTATCATACTTCTTATGGAGACATTAGTTAATTATCTCTAAACAAATCTAACACTGCGTCTATCTCGGTGCACAGTACCTACCTGAACTACCACGAGGGCGGTTACCGCCTTTCCTTTTAGCTAGCCACCGGATTCGCACGTGTTTGAATCATTTAGAGACACCGATGAATCCATAATATTAGTACTAACCCTAAGCCTGATCTAGAGACAAACTCACAAGCAAGATAATCATATTATCTTCGGGGTTCTCTAAATACGAAATAAAGAGAAACAACAGAAAAAACATCCAAACTGAATCAAGTCCAGGGTCCGACCCCTGAACCTGAATAGCACAGCCAAGATATCCCGCTCTTCCGTTCTACACGATCTCTGACGACGATCCCCTTCATCGCCAACATGCACGCTTTCGCCGGGTCTTTGCATGCCATGGTACCGCTTGCCCGAACCGTGGATGTAGCATCATCTCCTTCTTCCTGTGACCGAAAAACTAACACGCTCTGAGCAAGTACTCGTTCGTGTACAATTTCGCTAGAAAGTAAAGAAGACAATCTTAGAAACATGGCCAGGGAACCAAGGATGGTCAACCCCCACCCTCGCCCATCTAGAGCCTTACAATCCACAATAATAATCAATGCAAAATTAAATCCGGGGTCTGAACCCGGATGCATGCAATCACAGATTACTATTCAGCACGGCACCTGCAAAAAGACGATACATAGCACAATCCATATGCATGATCTACGCCGAACCCCGACGAAAACATATGCCATCATATATTCACATGATGTTTTCATAAATTCATGCATGAAACATACACCAAAGCGTGCTCTGATACCAATTGTTGGAATTAGATCTATGTATCAGAGTCGCAGCGGAAGCAAAAGAAAGATCCGAAGATCATACGGTGTATGTTTCATTACAATTCGTGATACAAAACAATCTACATGCAAATCTATGATCTTAGCATATGTGCGGACACCCTAGAGGCATACTACGATCTACGAAAGACATGCATGCATCTACTTAGGTGTTTAGATTCATCATACCTTATGGATCTATGATCCGGGGAATGATGAAGAACCGCACTTGAATCGCAAGAGAAACTGTCGGATAGCACCTTGTCCTTTGCGAATTAAAGAATCCTCGAAATCCCATCTCTGAGTGCAAGGATTTCGAGCCGACGGAAGAATCCGTTGCGAAGACGATGGCGAGCCTTGAGATTTTCTCCTCCTCTTTATCTTTTCTTCCTTCTCCTTCCTTCCTCTTCCTTCTCCCTTCTTCTTCCTCTCTTTTTCTTGGCCAAAACCACAAAGGAGGAGGACTAGGGGTCGGATTTTTGGAGGGGAAGGAGTAGAACCATTAGGGCCGGCCCTCCCCTCCCTATTTCCTTTATAGGGCCAGTCTCCCATGGCTCTAAGGAGCCTAGGGCCGGCCCCTAGGTGGATAGGGATGAGGGGGGGTCGGATATAGGTCTCCCGGGTGTCTATCGTGAAGCCCGGACGAAAACGCCCTTCACGAAAAGCGAAAAACTAAAAGTGAGACTGAGTGAGGTGCGCTACTCGGAATCGAGTTCCGTCAGCGCCTGTGAGCTCCTGGAATTATTCCGCTCAATCTAAGATCCATATTCAATATGTTTTGAGCCATATTTCAGTATTTACCAAAATACCCCTACGGCCCGTAACACACGTGAATTAGGTTCTTAGGCTTCGGGCTTGCGCTCCACCGCGCTACTTCGCATCCAACGTATCCAACTAGGTCGGGGAATAATTCCTATACGCAATGACAGGGTGGAACCTTCAGGGTTCGGGATCTCTAGCTGCAACCGGATCCCTGATTAACTGTTCCGGTGACACACCGAAAGTTCCGTTAATCAGCCCTAATCCGATTAACCCGCGTAGCCACCCAGAGTGCGATGCGAGTTGAACTCTAGTGATCCTAAACTTATGTTACTCCCTCGTAACCCTGTTCTCTACTATACTCCGATAATCCTTAGTCCCTCCTATTACTGGTGCCATGATACGACTCGGGCGGTGGGGAGCACCGTCAGATCCCGATCAATCATCTGACTAGGGTTTGATGACTTGTCATCTATAACACGACAAACCTTCCGGTGCTATGCCTAGCATCCGAAACATCATCAGTCATACTGACAACCACCAGGCCTGGGATAACTGTGTGGACAGATTGACTCATCAAACCGCACCCATCCAACACTGGACGTCGGATAACCTGTAGTGATTACATGTCACTCAAGCGCCAGCCGGGTAACCCAACGTACCGTGGTATTGGACTATGGAAGGTCCGCACACGTTGGCACATCAAAGCACCACACAACTGGTTGGCCCAGTGAACATGGTCCCTCAGGGTTAAGGATAGATTATCTATAGTAGTAAGACGGTTTCTGCACCAGTGTCTGAATCACTGAACTGTGCACCGTCTTGGTTCCTGTTCAATATGATCATCGTGCTTGGTCAGGTGAATGGGAATCCCACGTTCCCGTGGTGGAGACTTCACCACATCCTCTACCTGCCAACAGCTTATTCTCGGTAAAGCGACCAGCATCACCAAAGCTGTGAACTAGTTCTAGGTCTACACAGAACTGGTCCACTGGGTCTCCCAAGCATGGATCCTCCATGCGCCTCAGTGGCCTACTGTGTTCCCTAGGGTCCTTCTATTATATGAGAATTATCATATACCATAGTAGTATTCTAATTAAAGCAATAACCAAAGTCATCTTTATTAATGTTAATAAAGAAAATCCACGCTAAGGACACACGAGCTACAACAGGATGGGTGCATTTTGATGAGTCAATATGTCCACACAGTTAACCCAGGCCTGGTGGTTATCAGTATGACTGACGATATTTCAGATGCTAGGCATAGCACCGAAAGGTGTGTGGTGTTATATATGACAAGTCATCAATTCCTAGTCAGATGATCGATCGGGATCTAACGGTGCTCCCTACCGCCCGAGTTGTATCATGGCACCAGTGATAGGAGGGACTAAGGATTATCAGAGTATAGTAGAGAACAGGGTTATGAGGGAGTAGCATAAGTTTAGGATCACTAGAGTTCAACTCGCGTTGCGCTCTAAGTGGCTACGCGGGTTAATCGGATTAGGGCTGATTAACGGAACTTTCGGTGTGTCACTGGAATAGTTAATCAGGGATCCGGTTGGAGCTAGAGATCCGGAACCCTGAAGGTTCCACCCTGTCATTATATATAGGAATTGTTCCCGGACCTGGTTGGATACGTTGGATGCGAAGTAGCACGATGGAGCGCAAGCCCGGAGCTTAAGAACATAATTCACATGTGTTAGGGGCTATAGGGGTACTTTGGTAAATACTGAAATATGGCTCAAAACATATTGAATATGGATCTTAAAATGAGCGGAATAATTCTAGGAGCTCATAGACGTTGACGGAATTCGATTCCAAGTAGCGCACCTCACTCAATCTCTATTTCAATTTTTCACTTTTCGTGAAGGGCGTTTTCGTCCAGAGTTCATGATAGACACTTGGAAACCCTAAAACCGACGTCTCCTTATTCTAATCTCATTAGGGACGGCCCAAGCTTGCGCATGGCACTAGGAGACCGGCCCTATATGTAGAATGGAGGGAGAGGGGTCGGCCTTATGTACTCCCCCTCTCCTAATACCCGAACCTCTCTCCCTCTCTAAGGTTTCGACCAAGGAAGAAAGAGGAAGAAGAAGGAAGAAGAAGGAGAAAGGAAGGTGAAGGAAGAAGAGAGAAAGAGAAGGAGGAGACCTCGTGGCTCGTCATCGTCTTCGCAATGAATTTCTCCGTCGGCTCGTAGTCCTTGCACTCAGAGGTAGGACTTCGAGGATTCCTCAATTCGCAAAGGACAAGGTGCTATCCGACATATTCCCTTGCGATTCATGTGTGGTTCATTATCGTTTCATTCTCTCCGGATCATAGATCCATAAGGTATGATGATTCTAAACACCTAACTAGATGCATACATATCTTCCGTAGATCGTAGTATGCCTCTAGGGTGTCCGCACATATGCTAAGATCATAGATTTGTATGTAGATTGTTTTATAGAATTAATTGTAATAAAACATACATCGTATGATCTTCGGATCTATCTTTTGCTTCCGTTGTGACTCTAATAAGCGAATCCAATTCCAACAATTGGTATCAGAGCACGCTTTGGTGTATGGTTCATGCATGAATTCGTGAAAACATCATGTGAATATATGATGGCATATGTTTTCGTCGGGGTTCAGTGTAGATCATGCATATGGATTATGCTATGTATCATCTTTTTGCAGGTGCCGTGCTGAATAATAATTTGTGATTGCATGGCTCCGGGGGTCGGACCTCGGATTTAATTTTGTATTGATTATTATTATGCCTGTGGATTTTAAGGCTCTAGATGGGCGAGGGTGGAGGTTGACCACCCTCGGTTCCCTGGCCATATTTTCTAGGATTGTTTTTTTTTCTTTCTAGTGAAATTGTACACGAATGAGCACTTGCTCGGAGCGTGTTAGTTTTTCGGTCACAGGAAGAAGAAGATGATGCTACATCCATGGTTCGGGCAAGCGGTACCATGGTGTGCAAAGACCCAACGAAAGCGTGCACATTGGCGATGATGGGGATCGTCGTCTGAGATCGTGTAGAACGGAAAAGCAAGATATCTTGGCTGTGCTATTTAGGTTCAGGGGTCGGACCCTAGACTTGATTCAGTTTGGATGCTATTTCTATTGATTCTCTTTTCTTAGTGTTTAGAGAACCCCGATGATAATTTTAATTATCTATCTTGCTTGTGAGTTTGTCTCTAGATCAGGCTTAGGGTTAGTACTTAGCTTATGGGTTCATCGGCGTCTCTATATGGTTCTAACACATACGAATCTGGTGGCTAGCTAAAAGAAAAGGTGGTAACTGCCCTCGTGGTAGTTCAGGTAGCCAAGTACTGTGCACCGAGATAGACGCAGTGTTAGATTTGTTTAGAGATAACTAATGTCTCCATAAGAAGTATGATAACCCTAGTGGGATGTCCTTTCCCCACATGGTCCAAGCGACCAAGTTAGGTTAGGATTTCACTGTGTGATACCCGTTTCTAGATGACGTTTGATGGTAGTATCAACTCATCATGATTTGATTATGCCACCATTAGGTTGAGGTCCGACGGAGGTTATCGGATGTCCCTATTTGGCCAGCATCGAAACCTATAATAAGATAAGATCTACTATGACATCAGGCATCAAATTGTGAACGAGGCGTCATTCTAGTGGGAGTCCTTTCCACGTTGACCTTAGGCTAGGCTCCAGATCTTACGATTATGGGCAAACTAGTGAGGTATCGGGATCCTTGGAATCTATGTAATGTGATCCTTGCAAGAAAGGCGAAAGCTAGTATTCGAGGTAGGGACTATAATATTTTCCAAGGATACTAATGCTTTGCGGGAAGGTTTGTAATCCTAGTAGGAGCACGGTAGACCAGGGTCTAACTCTAGGAGGTCGTGACCTTTCTAGATATGCATAAAATCTCATAAAAAAGGGATGTGTAAGAGGTTAGCTCCAAAAGGGAGCCCCTGACCTCCACAATCAACCGGATAAGGGTCTGGGTGGGAGGTACGTAGTTCGATATTCCCACCGGGTGAGAGCTGTGTTTCCTTCCATGCAGGTTCGCCTAGTGGTTTCCTTCGGGATATGGAGGATGCCGGTGACAGTGGGTGACGGTTTTTTTCCTACACCGTGGGAGCCTATGAACCCCCCTGCAGACACCACCTAGATTTGTGGAAAGTATCCAAAAGCTTATGTGAAGCCGTCGTTGCTGCCCACGTGGGTCACATAAAGCTGACCAAAAGGAGACTGGAAGGTCTTTCAGTTTGCCATAGGTAATTTTGATGAAGACTGGGTCATAAATATCCCGTTGGCAGAAGCGGTTGCATGCTCTCACCGAGATGCTATCTCTAATTCAAGGCCGATAGTCTCAGTGCTCCAGCCCAAGGAATTTAGATTCCTGGATGTCTCCACTTGAGGTAGTGAAGATATAGTGGCTGGAGTAGACATTATCTATTTCTAAATTCCATGAAATAGATTATAGTAAACCCTAATTTTGCTTTGAAACATTGTTTACAGAAATCATGACCAAGCTCGATCCCCTAGCCTCCATCCTTAATGATAACAAACTTACAGGACCAAACTACGAGGACTAGAAGCGTAACTTGATGCTCGTCCTAAGGGTTGGCAAACACACAATTGCCCTAAGCACCCCTCAACCGGCTATGCCGGGACCAAGTATTACTGAGGCTCAGATGAAGGAATGAAAAGGTTGGATAGATGCTTATGAGATGTGCAAGTGCTACATAGTGACATCCTTGCAGACCGTCCTTCAGAAGCAAGTCGAAGACATGGCCTTCGCTTCAGACATGATGCTCTATCTAAAGGAAATGTTCGAGGGTCGTAGTCGGGTAACTCGTTACCTGACCATCAAGAAATCGGTGTCCACGAAGATGGCAGAGGGGACTTTAGTTCGGGATCATATGCTGAAATTGTTTGGCTATGTGAATGAGCTTGGTTCCTTCAATGTCATCTTGGATGTAGAGATCCAGACCGACATTTTCCTCGCATCTCTGTCAGGAGCGTTTGAAGGCTTTATTACCAACTTTAACCTTAACCGATTGGAGATGTCTAACACAGAGCTCCTAGCGGCGCTCCAGGCGGCAGAGGACGGGATGAAGGCAAGAGCCCAATCCCTGAACGTAGAGCGGAAGTCTTCTCTGAAAGCCTAAGGCAAGTTTCAGAAAAGAAAGTCTAAGAAGCCCGTGAAGATGGGCCAGGCGCAGTCGCAGGTTCCTAAGCAGGATGGTCCGACGAAGCTCAAAGGAAAATGCTTCCAATGCGGCAAGAAGGGGCACTGGAAGGGCGACTGTCATGCAGCTCCCAAGAAGGCTGAGATAGGTATATCTCAAATCCATATAGTGGAATCCCTTGTAGCATCCAATTGTTCTCCAGTTTCATGGATTGTAGATTCTGATTCCAATAACCATGCTTGCAATAATTTGCAGGGGTTCAAGGAGACAAGAAAACTAGGTGATGGGGAGATGATCCTAAGTATGGGAACTAAGGCCGTGGCTAAGGCTGAAGCAGTTGGAGATGTCGTCTTGCAGTTTCTTGATTGAAGAAGTTTATTACTTAGAGACATACATTATGTACCGTCCTTGAGACATAATTTAATTTCTATTTCCTTATTGAATAATGAAAATTTTTCAGTTTTATTTGATGCTTCTGGTGTGTCAATTAAATTGAATGGTTCCTTTGTTTATAAGGGAAAGACACAGAATGGTCTCTATGTAATTAACTCCAATCATAAACAGGATAACATAACTGAAACATATGTGGTTAATTCATCTAAAAGAAAAAATCCCTCAGATAATCCAACACTCCTTTGGCATCTAAGGCTTGGACACATAGCCTTAGACAGGATTCACAGGTTGGTTAAGGTAGGACTTTTAAGTCCAGATATTTCAGAAAGCCTACCGACGTGTGAGTCTTGCCTGGAAGGCAAGATGACTAAAAGATCTTTCCAAGCCAAAGGTAGCAGATCTCAGGAGGTATTAGAGTTGGTACACACTGATGTATATGGGCCCATAAGTGTTCGTGCCATAGGAGGCTTTGAGTATTTCATCACCTTCACGGATGATCACTCGAGGTTTGGGTACATATACCTAATGCGGCGGAAGCCTGATTCCTTTGATAAGTTCAAGGAGTTTAGAGCTGAAGCAGAAAAGCAGACGGGTAAAAGTATCAAGTCTCTTCGATCGGATCGAGGAGGCGAATACCTATCGGATAGATTTATTGGGTACCTGCATGAGCATGGGATCGTATCCCAGTTGACTGCACCAGGGACACCGCAACAAAACGATGTATCTGAGAGGAGAAACCAAACTTTGTTAGATATGGTTCGGACTATGATGAGTTATACAACATTGCCACCTAGTTTTTGGGGATATGCCCTAGAGACGGCAGCATATACGTTGAACTTTGTTCCATCAAAGTCAGTACCTCTAACTCCTTGAGAGCTGTGGTTGAAGGGAAAGCCAAGCCTACAGCACTTTAGGATTTGGGGTTGTCCAGTACATATGCTGAAGGATAAGCGAAATAAGATGGAGTCAATGACTAAGGTATGTCTGTTCGTTGGGTATCCAAAAGGGGCAAAGGGTGGTTTATTTTATGATCCTGAGGATAGAAAGGTTGTCGTCTCGACGAACACCGTATTCCTGAAGTAGGATTATTTAATAGACCATAAGCCCACCAGTAAAGTAGTTCTTGAAGAATTGCTTGGTACTGATGGGAGTACGCACATAGAAAACATAGTGGGAGCCGATACCACTAAGATAAACGATACTGTAGAATCGACTCCTATGGAACCATCGCAGGCTCATCGCAGTAGGAGGAACACAAGTGCTCCTGATAGATACATTGGAGAAGCCTTTATGGTGGATCCAGAGTTTTAGGAGAATGATCCTCTGAACTATGATGAAGTGATGGTATCCTCTGACTATGCAGCATGACAGAAAGCCATGGAGGCAGAACTGACATCGATGTCCCAAAACTCAGTCTGAACACTTATAACACCACCTCACAACATTAAACCTGTTGGGTGTAAGTGGGTGTACAAAAGAAAAAGAGGTCCGGATGGTACCGTTGAGACTTACAAAGCTAGACTGGTCGCTAAGGGTTATACCCAGCGAGAAGGGATCGACTATGACTAAACATTTTCGCTAGTGGCTATGCTTAAGTCTATCCGGATCCTCTTGTCCATTGCAGCCCATTATGATTGGGAGATCTGGCAAATGGACGTCAAGACCGCATTCCTCAATGGGGATTTAGAAGAATACATCTACATGTCTCAGCCTCCAGGCTTTGTCACAAAAGGTCAGGAGTGCTCCTGATAGATACATTAGAGAAGCCTTTATGGTTGATCCAGAGTTTCAGAAGAATGATCCTCTGAACTATGACGAAGCGATGGTATCCACTGACCATGCAGCATGGCAGGAAGCCATGGAGGCAGAACTGACATCGATGTCCTAAAATTCGGTCTAGACATTTATAACACCACCTCATAACATTAAACCTGTTGGGTGTAAGTGGGTGTACAAAATAAAAAGAGGTCCGGATGGTACCGTTGAGACTTACAAAGCTAGACTGGTCGCTAAGGGTTATACCCAGCGAGAAGGGATCGACTATGACTAAACCTTTTCGCCAGTGGCTATGCTTAAGTCTATCCGGATTCTCTTGTTCATTGCAGCCCATTATGATTAGGAGATCTGACAAATGGACGTCAAGACCGTATTCCTTAACGGGGATTTGGAAGAAGAAATCTATATGTCTCAGCCTCCAGGCTTTATCGCAAAAGGTCAGGAAAGTCTAGTGTACTAGTTGCAAAGGTCCATTTATTGACTAAAGTAAGCATCCAGAAGTTGGAACATGCGTTTTGATCAGGCTATCCTGTCTTATGGATTTGAACAGAACATTAATGAACCATGTGTTTATAAAAGAAGCGATAAGACTGCAGTAGTTTTTCTGGTGCTTTATATAGACGATATCCTGCTCATTGAAAACGATGTTAGAACGTTGTCTACAGTGAAGGTGTGGTTATCCTCTCAATTTGACATGAAAGACCTGGGTGAAGCGAGTTATGTTCTGGGGATCAAGGTAACTCGAGATCACCAGAACAAGACTCTCTCGCTGTCACAGTCAGCCTACATAGATACTGTCTTAGTCAAATTCAGTATATATAACTCCAAGAAGGGACTGGTTCCATTCAAACATAGAATAAAATTGTCCAAGGATCAGGGTCCTAAGACTCCTGAGGAGAGGGCAGAGATGTAGAAGATACCTTATGCTTCGATTGTAGGGAGTCTGATATATGCTATGCAGTGCACGAGACCAGATATATGCTATACAGTAGGCATGATGGGCAAATATCAGTTAAATCCGGGTCCAGGGCACTGGACTGCTGTGAAAAGTATATTCAAGTATCTCTGTAGGACGAGAGATTATGAGTTAGTTTACTCTTCACAGGAACTGATGCCGATTGGATATACGGATTCTGACTTTGCATCAGATCCGGAATCCAGGAGATCGACGTCAGGGTTTGTATTTTTATTAGGAAGAGGAGCTATCAATTGGAGGAGCGTGAAGCAGGGATGCATCGTGGATTCGATGACAGAGGCTGAGTACGTTGCGGCGTGCGAAGCAGCTAAGGAGGCAGTATGGCTCAAGAAGTTCCTCATGGACTTAGGATGTGTACCGGGAGCTCAAGATCCTATTGTCCTTTACTGTGACAATAGTGGAGCGGTAGCACAATCCAAGGAGCCAAGATATCACCAGAAGAGCAAGTATATCGAGGGGAAATACTACATTATCCGGGACTTGTAGAAGCGAGGGGAGGTTGCAGTGACTTAGGTGGTGTCTGCCAATAACATGGTGGATCCTTTCACAAAGGAGTTACCAACCAAGGCTTTTGAGAAGCACGTGGATGCCATGGGAGTTAAGACTGTTGTTCCCCTCTAGGCCAAGTGGGAGATTGTTGTAGCTCGTGTGTTCTTAGCGTGGATTTTCTGTATTAACATTAATAAAGATGACTTTGGTTATTACTTTAATTAGAATACTACTATGGTATATGTTAATATATATATATATAATAAAGGATCTTAGGGAACACAGTAGGCCACTGAGGTGCGTGGTGGATCCATACTTGAGAGACCTAGTGGACCAGTTATGTGTAGACCTAGAATTAGTTCACAGCTTAGGTGATGACGGTCGCTTCACCGAGAACAAGCTGTTGGCAGGTAGAGGATGTGGTGAAGTCTCCACCATGGGAACGTGGGATTCCCATTCACCTGACTAAGCACGATGATCGTGTTGAACAGGAACCAAGATGGTGCACAGCTCAGTGATTCAGACACTGGTGCATAAACCGTCTTACTGCTATAGATAATCTGTCTTTAACCCTGAGGGACCATGTTCACTGGGCTAACCAGTTGTATGGTGCCTTGATGTGCCAACGTGTGCGGACCTTCTATAGTCCAATACCACGGTACGTTGGGTTACCCGGCTGACGCTTGAGTGACATGTAATCCTTACAGGTTATCCGACGTCCAGTGTTGGATGGGTACGTTTTGATGAGTCAGTCTGTCCACATAGTTAACCCAGGCCTGGTGGTTGTCAGTATGACTGACGATGTTCCGGAGGCTAGGCATAGCACCGGAAGGTGTGTGGTGTTATAGATGACAAGTCATCAATTCCTAGTCAGATGATCGATCGGGATCTGATGGTGCTCCCCACCGCCCGAGTCGTATCATGACACCAGTGATAGGAAGGACTAAGGATTATCAGAGTATAGTAGAGAACAGGGTTACGAGAGAGTAACATAAGTTTAGGATCACTAAAGTTCAACTTGTGTCCCACTCTGGGTGGCTACGCGGGTTAATCGGATTAGGGCTGATTAACGGAACTTTCGGTGTGTCACCGGAACAGTTAATCAGGGATCCGATTGGAGCTAGAGATCCTGAACCCTAAAGGTTTCACCCTATCGTTGCATATAGGAATTGTTTCCGGACCTGGTTGGATACGTTGGATACAATGTAGCGCGATGGAGCGTAAGCCCGGAGCTTAAGAACCTAATTCACATGTGTTAGGGGCCGTAGGGGTATTTTGGTAAATACTAAAATATAGCTCAGAACATATTAAATATAGATCTTAGAATGAGCGGAATAATTCCAGGAGCCCATAGGCGCTGACGAAACTCAATTCCGAGTAGCGCACCTCACTCAATCTCTCTTTCAGTTTTTCATTTTTCGTGAAGGGCATTTTCGTCCAGAGTTCACGATAGACACTTGGAAACCCTAAAACTGACCCCTCATCATCCTAATCTCATTAAGGCCATCCCTAGCTTGTGCATGGCACTAGGAGACCGACCCTATATGTAGAATAGAGGGGGAGGGGCCGGCCTTATGTGCTCCCCCTCTCTTAATACCCGAACCTCTCTCCCTCTCTCCCTCTCTAAGGTTTCGGCCAAGGAAGAAAGAGGAATAAGAAGAAAGAAGAAGGAGGAAAGAAGGAGAAGGAAGAAGAGAGAAAGAGAAGGAGGAGACCTCGCGACTCGTCATCGTCTTCGTAACAAATTTCTCCGTCGGCTCGTAGTCCTTGCACTCAGAGGTAGGACTTCGAGGATTCCTCAATTCGCAAAGGACAAGGTGCTATCCGACATATTCCCTTGCGATTCACGTGCGGTTCATCATCATTTCGTTCTCTTCGGATCATAGATCCATAAGGTATGATGATTCTAAACACCTAACTAGATGCATACATGTCTTCCGTAGATCGTAGTATGCCTCTAGGGTGTCCGCACATATGCTAAGATCATAGATTTGCATGTAGATTATTTTGTTGAATTAATTGTAATGAAACATACACCGTATGATCTTCGGATATATCTTTTGCTTCCACTGCGACTCTGATAAGCGGATCCAATTCCAACAGGTGACGATTCGGAAGTTGACGGTTTCTCTATCCCGGGAGTTGCAGCGCGTGTAGGCCGCGGGAGGCGAGCTGCTTCAGCGCCTCAAGGACTTTGACTTTCTTGTCATCTTTTGGTTTGCTGACTGGACTCATGGATCGACACTCGTTCTCCTCTGGGCTGGCCTCCTTAGGACAACGTTGATGTGTTTCTTTTTGTTTGGACTGAACCTTTGTAGGTTGCCTACGTACCCTACTAAGAGGGATCAAGTCGCACGTAGTTCGGGTTTTTTTTTTGCAAGGGGGGTACCTTGTGTTAGGCAAAGTACCTTTTGAGGGACTTGCCGCTGGTAGGCAGAGTCGCCACTGGTTCTCAGTTGTCGCCCGCCTTCTTCGCTTCAATGCAGTTAGAAGTGAAGATCTTCTTGACTGAAGTTTTGATGATTACTGAAGTTTGACTGGAGTCGATGCCTCGGTGATTTGGAAGGATTTGTTTGCCGCTTTTGAAGAGTCGAGCTTGAGTCTTTATCCGGCGATGTGGTATTGCAGCTGAGGGTAGCGAACCCATATGCACCGTGCTTTCTTTGTTGCGGCTGGATTTGAACATCAACTCAGTGGAGTTTTGCCCCCAAGTGTTTTCTAGCTTGATTGTGAGTCGCTCGGAGCTGCTTTAATCGAAAGACTCGATTGAGTTTGAGGCATGCAACAGACCATGTAACGGTAGTGTCATCTCTTGCAAAGTGATGAAGTTGGCCTCGGAGAATGGTGACGCTGGTTCCTTCGCTGAAGTGGAAGGCAATCGTCCTGGTTTTCGAAGCCACTGAAGTACGAGCCGCATGATTGAAGCAGCCTAAGCAAGCAATGGAACGTATGGCATTGAGCTTGATTTGAAGTTGATGTGAATTTTCCATCTTGATGCTGGCGTCTCTTTGACTTTGTGCACCGTCTGGCTGGAGGATGTCGCTGGTTTTGCAAGTGGAGAGGTTTTGTCCCTCGCAGCTGCTTTGACTTCTTGGGCTCGTGGAGCCTTTGCTGGAGGAGCTTCTGCAACGGGGTCTTTGGCTTGGTGGAACCTGACGATAACAAGGTGTGCTTCGGCCTCGTTGAACGACTTGTCATTGGCAGCAATGCTTCTTTCCATGCTTTCGATATTGGAGCCATTTTCTTCATCGTCTTTCCGGAGCACTTGGTGAACTTCCCTCATGCAGCCGGAGACCTTGAGGTTTTGGTCAGATTCAAGGAAGCGATTGGGAAAGAACTCCTGGAGTGTTGCTAGCTCTAGGCATGTTTGCTGGAGATGATTTTTCGGACTTGCTGGAGGTACTTTGGATGTCTTTCTTTCTGGAGCTTCATTCTTTTCCTTGAAGGTCTTTCTTTCGGGGAGTTTTCTTGTCGCCCGATCTTTCTCGTGGTTGGCCAGACGTGCTATCCTATAGCTTGATCGTCGTGGCCTTCTCCTTCGAGGCGCCATAGCCCATGCATTTTCATCAGTAAGATCTTCCTCGCCAGGGTGAAGAATTGGTATTGTAACCAAAGGCTCTTCTTCGATTGGAAGAACTTGCTCTTTTGGAGGCTCTACGAACTCATCTTCTGATCCCCAGCTGGTTAGCTTGATTTCTTTCATTGGGATTGAAGGAGGCTTGGAGTAGAAGACATAGAAGTCAAACTTATCTGATTGTTGGCTTAGCAGGCTGACTTCAGGGTCTCTTTGCTTTTATCTTGCTTTGTGCATATGCTGGGATGTAGCTTTGTTTGGAAGAGGGAGTGTTTGCACGAGAGACGGTTGCCCCCAAGGCAGTAAGGAGTTGGCCCTGGGCACTGAAGGAGCATACCGTCGTCTTATTGGAGCTGGTTTCGCCATCGATTTTCGATAGACGATGCACAGCCTTGCTGAAGTGCGTTGTGGAGCAATCAGTGCTAGCAAGAAGGAGTCGAAGGTGATTGACGTCATATTTGACTCGACGACGTCACCAGAGTTGATCTCGATCATCCCTTGCTTGGTGAGTGCCATGATCTTATCTTTGAAGACAAAGCACTTCGTAATGGGATGGCTGACCATCCGGTGGTACTTGCAGAAGAGCGGATCGTTGACTCGATGTGCTTGTTCCGGCCTTTTTAGTAGCGGAAGCTCGATCACCTTTTCTTTCATCAACTGATCGAACATGGAGGAAACTTCCGAGTCTGGGAAGGGATACTCCTTAGCTTTATGCTCCTCAAGAGTCATCCTTGGTGGCCGTTGAGGCTGAGGAGGTGGTATGGCGACCCCTTTGTCTTTGTCCGACTTGCCACCGATCTTGAGTGGTTTGGAAGTCGAAGCGAGGTCGATAACGTTGACTTGCTTTGATGCTGGCGGTTCATCCTCCATTTCCACCTTCAGGAAGTCATTGGCCTTTGAGTCCCTGCGATTTGCTAAGTTGAGCTCCATGTCATGAGCCCGAGTCGCTAGTTCTTCGAAAGACCAGTGCATACCTTGGGTGCACAACTCGATGGCCGAGTCATCAAGCAAGCGATCTCGCAAGTTTAGCGTAAGGTTTCTCCAAAGATCGATGTAGTCTATCACCGACTTATCCTTCCTTTGCTTGGTGGCAGTAAGCTCGATCATGTTGACGATGCGCCGAGTGCTGTAGAAGCGGTTGAGGAACTCCTTGTGACGACCACGACCCAATAGGCCAATAGCCAAGAGCCAAGACTCATGAGGCTGGGATGCCAAGATGGATGAGGTAAGGTGAGATGTACAGATCCACGAGTTAGCCCCACATCGCTTGGAAAGAAGCAGATCCTGAGCTACTTATATAATTTTCCCTCCCAAACATAGAAGATGCGTTTTAAAGCCGTGCGCTGCTACGGATTTCGTAAAAACTCCGTAGTTAAGCGTGCTCGGGCGAGAGTAGTACTAGGATGGGTGACCTCCCTGGGAAGTTCTCGTGCGGGCACGGGCAAAGAGGACAATATATTATGTGTTTCGGATGGATGTTACAAAATGGTATCAGAACCGGTTCTCCTCGCTATAGGGGGGTCTAACCCTACACGATGACGTGTAGCCCTAAGGGGGGTGGATTGTGACGACCAATATCCAATAGCCAAGACTCTTGAGGCTGGAATGCCAAGATGGAGGATAATATCTTGTGTGTTTCGGATGGATGTTACAAAATGGTATCAGAACCGGTTCTCCTCGCTATAGGGGGGTCTAACCCTACACGAGGACGTGTAGCCCTAAGGGGGGTGGATTGTGACGACCAATATCCAATAGCCAAGACTCCTGAGGCTGGAATGCCAAGATGGATGAGGTGGGGTAAGGTAAGATGTACAAGGCCAAGAGTTAGCCCCACATCGCCTGGAGAGAAGGAGATCCTGAGCTACTTATATAATTTCCCCTCCTAAACATAGAAGATGCGTTTTAAAATCGTGCGCCACTACGGAATTCGTAAAAACTCCATAGTTAAGCGTGCTCAGGCGAGAGCAGTACTAGGATGGGTGACCACCCTGGGAAGTTCTCGTGTGAGCACGGGCAAAGCGGACAGTATCATGTGTGTTTGGGGCGAATGTTACAAAAGTGGTATCAGAGCCAGTTCTCCTCGGGATGAGGGGGTCTAACCCTACACGAGGACGTGTAGCCCTGAGGGGGGTGGATTATGACGACCAAGACCCAATAGGCCAATAGCCAAGAGCCAAGACTCCTGAGGCTGGGATGCCAAGATGGATGAGGTGAGGTGAGGTGAGGTGTACAGATCCACAAGTTAGCCCCACATCGATTGCAGAGAAGGAGATCCTGAGTTACTTATATAATTTCCCCTCCCAAACATAGAAGACGTGTTTTAAAGCCGTGCGCTGCTATGGATTTCATAAGAACTCCGTAGTTAAGCGTGCTTGGGTGAGAGCAGTACTAGGATGGGTGACCTCCCTGGAAAGTTCTCATACGGGCACGGGCAAAGCGGATAATATCTTGTGTATTTGGGATGGATGTTACAAAATGATATCAGAGCCGGTTCTCCTCGCTATGGGGGGGGTCTAACCTACACGAGGATGTATAGCCCTAAAGGGGGTGGATTGTGACAACCAAGATCCAATAACCAAGAGCCAAGACTCCTGAGGTCAGAATGCCAAGATGGATGAGGTGGGGTGAGGTGAGGTGTACAAGGCCACGAGTTAGCCCCACATCGTTTGGAGAGAAGGAGATCCTGAGCTATTTATATAATTTCCCCTCACAAACATAGAAGCCGCGATTTAAAGCCGTGCGTCGCTACGGAATTCATAAGAACTCCGTAGTTAAGCGTGCTCGGGCGAGAGTAGTACTAGGATGGGTGACCACCCTGGGAAGTTCTCGTACGGGCACGGGCAAAACGGACAAAATCTTGTATGTTTGGGACGGATGTTACAAAATGGTATCAGAGTCGGTTCTCCACGCAATGGGGGGTCTAACCCTACACGAGGACGTGTAGCCCTAAGGGGGGTGGATTGCGACGACCAAGATCCAATAGCCAAGAGCCATGACTCCCGAGGCTGGGATGCTAAGATGGATGAGGTGAGGTGAGGTGAGGTGAGGTGTACAAGGCCATGAGTTAGCCCTACATCGCCTGGAGAGAAGAAGATCCTGAGCTAGTTATATAATATCCCCTTCCAAATATAGAAGATGTGTTTTAAAACCGTGCACCGCTACGGAATTCGTAAGAACTCCGTAGTTAAGTGTGCTTGGGTGAGAACAGTACTAGGATGGGTGACCACCCTGGGAAGTTCTAGTGCGAGCATGGGTAAAGCGGACAATATCTTGTGTGTTTGGGGTGGATGTTACAAAATGGTATCAGAGCCGGTTCTCCTCGGGATGTGAGGGGTCTAACCTTATACGAGGATGTGTAGCCCTAAGGGGGGTGGAATGTGACGACCAAGATCCAATAGCCAAGAGCCAAGACTCATGAGACTGGGATTCCAAGATGGATAAGGTGAGGTGAGGTGAGGTGTACAAGGCCACGAGTTAGCCCCACATCGCCTGGAGAGAAGGAGATCTTGAGCTACTTATATAATTTCCCCTCTCAAATATAGAAGACACATTTTAAAACCGTGCGCTGCTATAGATTTCGTAAGAACTCCGTAGTTAAGCTACTCAGGCGAGAGTAGTACTAGGATGGATGACCACCTGGGAAGTTCTCGTGCGGGCACGGGCAAAGCGGACAATATCTTGTGTGTTTGGGGTGGATGTTACAAAATGGTATCAGAATCGGTTCTCCTCGCAATGGGGGGGTCTAACCCTACACGAGGACGTGTAGCCCTAAGGGGGGTGGATTGTGACGACAAAGATCCAATAGCCAAGAGCCAAGACTCCCGAGACTGGGATGCCAAGATGGATGAGGGGAGATGAGGTGAGGTGTACAAGGCTACGAGTTAGCCCTACATCGCCTAGAGAGTAGGAGATCCTGAGCTACTTATATAATTTCCCCTCCCAAACATTGAAAACGCGTTTAAAACCGTACACCGCTACGGATTTCATAAGAACTCCATAGTTAAGCGTGCTTGGGCAAGAACAGTATTGTCCGCTTTGCCCATGCTTGCACGAGAACTTCCCAGGGTGATCACCCATCCTAGTACTGCTCTCGCCCGAGCACGCTTAACTACGGAGTTCTTACGAAATCAATAGCAGCGCACGATTTTAAAACACGTCTTTTATATTTGGGAGGGGAAATTATAAAAGTAGCTCAGGATCTCCTTCTTTCCAGACGATGTGGGGCTAACTCGTGGATCTGTACACCTCACCCCACCTCATCCATCTTGGCATCCCAGCCTCAGGAGTCTTTGCTCTTAGCTATTGGCCTATTGGGTCTTGGTCATCACAATCCACCCTCCTTAGGGCTACACGTCCTCGTGTAGGGTTAGACCCCCCCATACCGAGGAGAACTGGCTCTGATACAATTTTTGTAACATCCGCCCCAAACACACAAGATACTGTCTGCTTTGCCCGTGCCCACATGAGAACTTCCCAGGGCAGTCACCCATCCTAGTACTGTTCTTGCCCGAGCATGCTTAACTACGGAGTTCTTACGAATTCCATAGTGGCGCACGATTTTAAAACGTGTCTTCTATGTTTGGGAGGGGAAATTATATAAGTAGCTCAGGATCTCCTTCTCTCTAGATGATGTGGGGCTAACTCATGGCCTTGTATACCTCACCTCACCTCACCTCATCCATCTTGGCATCCCAGCCTCAGGAGTTTTGGCTCTTGGCTATTGGCCTATTGGATCTTGGTCGTCACAATCCACCCCCCTCAGGGCTACACGTCCTCGTGTAGGGTTAGACCCCCCCATTGCGAGGAGAACCAGCTCTAATACTATTTTGTAACATCCGCCCCAAACACACAAGATATTGTCCGCTTTGCTCATGCCCGTACGAGAACTTCCCAAGAGGTCACCCATCCTAGTACTGCTCTCGCCCGAGCATGCTTAACTATGGAGTTCTTACGAATTCTGTAGCGGCGCACGGCTTTAAAACTCATCTTCTATATTTGGGATGGAAAATTATATAAGTAATGCAGGATCTCCTTCTCTCCAGGCGATGTGGGGCTAACTCGTGGTTTTGTATACCTCACCTCACCCCACCTCTTCCATCTTGGCATTTCAGCCTCAGGAGTCTTGGCTCTTGGCTATTAGATCTTGGTCGTCATACTCATTCTATATTTGATCCCAGCTGTCGATGGATCCTGAAGGAAGATCAACATACCAGTCAAAAGCATTACCTTTGGAGAAAGGTGTTGATATGACGGTCCTTCTCTTCCATCAGGCGAGTGATTTGCGCCATGTGTTCATCCATTTGTATGACTTGGAGCTGGAGAGTGTGTTGAAAATAAATCCATGGTAGAGGCCCGCAGCGGAAGCAAAGTGAAGGTCCGAAGACCTTGAGCGGTGTGCGTTACTTATCAAAATTTTCATCGAAATGATCTACACGTGCGTGTATGAATCTAGCATGCCAACTACACGAACCCCTAACATCGATCTAACACGAAAGAATAATCTAGCATGTATGCATGTTCTATCTACGCTAGATCTATATGTTAAAGATCATACCTGTTTGCAGATTCTTTCACCGCAATAAGTTTCTTCTTTGTTGATGGAGACGGGCTCGGATCTGCTTGACATAGCTTTGGTGCGATAGTCATAACTTTCTACTATGAACTATGATTGGGCTGAAATTTGACCTACAGGTAGCCAACTTTGAGACACAACTTTTAAAATAAGTTTCACCTCGTTTGGACTTCTGTAGCTCCTAGAATCGCAAAAACAATGCTAATTTTCTGTGCATATTCTGGACAGTAATAGTTTGCGGGAGATGCCTTCTAGCTCACCCGATCTCGCACGATGCACAGCACCTCGTCGATGGATCTCTAAGTGCCTCCATCTGACGAGCCTTCTCCTTCTACGAAACCCTACACGAGGAAGACGAGTCACCATCCAATGGCGCAAGCAAGGGAGAGAAACGAGAGAGGAGAGGAGAAGAGAGCTAGGGAGAGATCTAGGAAGGAGGGTTTGGTTTTTCCATTATTTATGGCTGGCCCCCTATAGTCCATTTTATAAAGCTGGCCTATCCCCTTGGATAAGGCTCCAAGGGGATAAGTTCATCCCCCAAAAATCTCTCTTTATCTCTCCATCTCTTTATCCGTTTTTCCCACTTTTAGGGCTTGTTTTGACCAATTCAAAACCCCTATGTTTATCCCTATGGCCGGCCCTATCATTGAGGATTCTCATCCCCAGAATATAGGGGTCGACCCTGCATGGGTCTCCCACAGTTAGGGTCGGTCACTAGTGAGGCTTGGCAGTGCACGTTTTTACCAAAACTCCCTTATACCTCAAATTGACCATTTCTAGTGTGCGAGACTTAGCGACTCTTCCTTAAGTAATCTTGACAAGTTACTTTACTATTAACTGAGGACACCGGAGGGTGCCCCTAGTAAAGTTAACCATTCAACTCACAATATGTCCAGGTGCATCGCACCCATGTAGTAATGTTCACTTATGGCGAGAGATAACTACATGCGTCTCTGCACTAACCTAAGGTTTTCCCTTAGTGCACACACGTAGCTACGCATCTATCGTGCACTAGTGTGAAGCACTCACGGAGCATAGGTTTGAACTTCTCACTTCCTCTTACTATGTTCTGTGTTTCGAGGAGATGGTACAAGCACCGTACACAATGTGGATAAGGTGGAACCTTCGGGGACCAGGGTTCATGGCTTCCAACTCAGACTCGATCGACACACTACCCGAGTGTACCATCAATCCTCTGAGTCCGAGTTAACCAGAGTATGACGCAGGCTGCACTCCAATTCCCCTAGACTTACTATCACTACAAGAAAGAGGGTCTTTACCGACGGACATTATTATCACCGTCGGTAATAATACACTTTTTACCGACGGTGACTATAATATTCGTCGGTATTATAACTTCAATTTTTTAAATTTTTTTTGCACATTTATTACCGACGGTCAAATATTATTCGTCGGTAAAAGTATTTATCCCGACAGTACATATATGTACCGTCGGTAAAATACTTTATACCGACGGCTACAGAAAGTCCGTCGGTACAATGTCACGACGAAACTCAGGATAAAATCCAAGCCTCTGGAAAAAAATGGAACCCTGAGTTTCGTCGGCGGTTTTTACCGACGGAGGTTATATGTCCGTCGGTATAAATAATTATACCGACGGAAATTATATGGCCGTCGGTACGATACCGACGGTAAAAAAATGTCCGTCGGGAAAATTGTCCCGACGAAACTCAGGGTAAAAACCGAGCCTCTGGAAAATTGTCCAATTAGAACCCGCTCGCAAGTCCGAAATACGGAATAATTCCAAGTTCGAATTACCGGATGCCGAGCCGATGACGATCGGATCGAATCCAAACCTATTTCATATCCGAAACACGCTAACTTATGATTTTCCAACACTTAGACTCTAAATCGGTGAATCGGAGCGTAAATTGGTCAAATATCCAATTAGAACCTGCTCGCAAGTCCGAAATACGGAATAATTCCAAGTTCGAATTACCGGATGCCGAGCCGATGACGATCGGATCGAATCCAAACCTATTTCATATCCGAAACACGCTAACTTATGATTTTCCAACACTTAGACTCTAAATCGGTGAATCGGAGCGTAAATTGGTCAAATATCCAATTAGAACCCGCTCGCAAGTCCGAAATACGGAATAATTCCAACTTCGAATTACCGGATGCCGAGCCGATGACGATCGGATCGAATCCAAACCTATTTCATATCCGAAACACGCTAACTTATGATTTTCCAACACTTAGACTCTAAATCGGTGAATCGGAGCGTAAATTGGTCAAATATCCAATTAGAACCCGCTCGCAAGTCCGAAATACGGAATAATTCCAAGTTCGAATTACCGGATGCCGAGCCGATGACGATCGGATCGAATCCAAACCTATTTCATATCCGAAACACGCTAACTTATGATTTTCCAACACTTAGACTCTAAATCGGTGAATCGGAGCGTAAATTGGTCAAATATCCAATTAGAACCCGCTCGCAAGTCTGAAATACGGAATAATTCCAAGTTCGAATTACCGGATGCCGAGCCGATGACGATCGGATCGAATCCAAACCTATTTCATATCCGAAACACGCTAACTTATGATTTTCCAACACTTAGACTCTAAATCGGTGAATCGGAGCGTAAATTGGTCAAATATCCAATTAGAACCCGCTCGCAAGTCCGAAATACGGAATAATTCCAAGTTCGAATTACCGGATGCCGAGCCGATGACGATCGGATCGAATCCAAACCTATTTCATATCCGAAACACGCTAACTTATGATTTTCCAACACTTAGACTCTAAATCGGTGAATCGGAGCGTAAATTGGTCAAATATCCAATTAGAACCCGCTCGCAAGTCCGAAATACGGAATAATTCCAACTTCGAATTACCGGATGCCGAGCCGATGACGATCGGATCGAATCCAAACCTATTTCATATCCGAAACACGCTAACTTATGATTTTCCAACACTTAGACTCTAAATCGGTGAATCGGAGCGTAAATTGGTCAAATATCCAATTAGAACCCGCTCGCAAGTCCGAAATACGGAATAATTCCAAGTTCGAATTACCGGATGCCGAGCCGATGACGATCGGATCGAATCCAAACCTATTTCATATCCGAAACACGCTAACTTATGATTTTCCAACACTTAGACTCTAAATCGGTGAATCGGAGCGTAAATTGGTCAAATATCCAATTAGAACCCGCTCGCAAGTCCGAAATACGGAATAATTCCAAGTTCGAATTATCGAATGCCGAGCCGATGACGATCGGATCGAATCCAAACCTATTTCATATCCGAAACACGCTAACTTATGATTTTCCAACACTTAGACTCTAAATCGGTGAATCGGAGCGTAAATTGGTCAAATATCCAATTAGAACCCGCTCGCAAGTCCGAAATACGGAATAATTCCAAGTTCAAATTACCGGATGCCGAGCCGATGACGATCGGATCGAATCCAAACCTATTTCAAAATCGAAACACGCTAACTTATCATTTTTTAACGCTTAGACTCAGTTATAGATATAAACCATTTTTTTAACAAATACATGTTAATTGCAGGAGCAGGGCGGCGTCAGGGGATCGATGAGAGCACCAGCGTTGGTGGTGGGCGGGCGTGGTTGAGATAGGGCGGCGTCAGGGGATCGATGAGAGCACCGGCGTTGGTGGCGGACGGGGGTGGTTGAGATAGGACATGTATCATCTCTCAGTTCTGGATTGTGTAAATATTGTTTTGTAATATATGGTTATTTTTTCTTCTATCTATAATTGTCGGCCGGGAACTGTGGTAATATTTGATAATTTGCTGTAATTTTTTATCAATTTAGGTAATATTTTATAAATTGTGGTAATATTTGATAAATTGTGGTAATATTTGATAAATTGTGGTAATATATTGTGGTATTGAATCACAGGAATTAAATAACATTATTTATGTAAATTTATTAAAAAAAAAAAGATACTTATTACCGACGGAAATAAATTATTCCGTCGGTAATAATATTTTTATTTTTTTTAAATTATTAATGATTTGCCGACGGCATATAATATCCGTCGGTAATATATATAGTATTACCGACGGGTAATATAAATATCCGTCGGTAATATATATAGTATTACCGACGGTGATATTAATTTGGTCGGTAATATATATATTATTACCGACGGGTAATATATATATGTGTCGGTAATATATATAGTATTACCGACAGTATAAACTATACTCGTCGGTAAAATGTTTATATATTACCGACGGATTCTTATAGTTCGTCGGCAATACTATATTATATTAGTTTTAAATTGATTAAATATTACCGACGGCGTTCTAATTACCGTCGGTATTAATTATTAATACCGACGGTAATATTTGGTCCGTCGTATTGTTTTCCCCGACGCCTTTTTTCCCGACAGCCAGCGACGGAAATATCTTCCGTCGCTATATAATATTACCGACGAAATTTTAATATTACCGACGGATATTGTCCGTCGGTAATAACTGTTTTTTTTGTAGTGTATGTTCTCCCTCATACCCTTGCTCTCCGCTTAGTATGGTAAACCCGTTGTCCCTTCATCTGGTGCCATGATGCAACTCGAGCGGTGGAGAATACTATCAGACTCAAGTGCTTATATGACTTGGTTCCTTCCAGGTTGACCATATATATCGTACCTCCGATTACTCTGACAAGCAACCAGATCCATCACCAGTCCAACTAATGACCACCTGGCCAGGGTTTAATACGACTTATGTCAGACCAAGGAACACACCACCTGTTAAGGGTGTGGATGGCCTTCAAGAATGACACGCTGATGCAACGCCAGCCGGGTAACCCAGTACACCGTGGTTTTGGATCACTGCATCCGGATCCTCACACATTGGTGCACCAAAATACCACACAACTGGTTAGTCCACCAGACATGGTTCCTCAAGGTTTAGGACCATTTTACCCTAAGTAGAAACACAGCTTAGTGCACTGGTGTCTGCTCACCGATCTGTGCACCGTGTTGGTTCTGTTCGGCCACAGACACTGTGCCTGGTAATAACCGTGGTGGAGACACCCACGCTCTGTTATCCCAATAGTTTATCCTGATAGGGCGACCAACCCTAATCAGAGCTGTGAAATTATTTATGTTACATGGGACCAGTCCCTTGAGTCTCCCACTCAAGTGGATTACCATGTAGTAATGGCTCTCTGTTCTGTAATCAGAACACGTACTAAGGTACGTACCAAGATGCAATCTTATACTATCAACCATACATAGCTAAACTATAGGTTTTTACGAGTTGTAGACCTTACCAATTCTAACAATCTCCCACTAGGTCTAACGAGGAAAAATAGTGTTGAGCTCTGTAGCTTCTACATGCTGCCCTAAAGCCTTTGCAGGAATTCCTTAAAGGAATTGATAATATTATCTGCAGATGTCACCTCAGTACTGCTACTTGCATTTCCTCCTATAACTGTCAGATCAAGTGGAGTTTGTACTTGATGAGTTTTCCCTCATTGTGGTGCCTAGTCTCATTGGACCTTGCTTACCGCTCTTCTGTTGCAACAACAGATAACTAAGCCTCTGGTATGTCTCCCAAGTTCTCTAAGAACTTCCTAAGCCATACCACCTGGTAGACTATCTCGCACGTAACAACGTGCTCAATCTTTATGGTGGAGTCTGTGATGTATTCTTGCTTCACACTCTACCAACTACCACTTCTAATCCCAAGATAAAAATAATTCCTGAAATCGATTCTCTGGAATGCATATCTGACACCAAAGTCAGACCCTGTGCATCCAATCGATATCAGGACCTGTGAAGTGCAAGCTAACTCACAATTCTCACTTGATGAGGACTTCTGAGTATACCCTTCACACATCGGTCCAGTGATCTGGACCCGGGTTCGACTGAAACCGACCCATTATTTCTGTCGTGCAATAGATATCTAGCCTCGTAAACTGAATCTGGCTAGAATCTTAGCTTCATGCGTAGCTTGTGACAGTAAGAGAACCTTGCTCTGGTAATCTTGAGTTACCTTGATTCCCAGAGTATAACTCGCCTCACTAGGGTCTTTCGTATCAAACTTGAAGCAACTCCTTCAGATGTACGAATGAAAGGAGAGGAAGTCCCACCGGGCATGCCAGAAATCTGTATGCACAGAAAAAGATTTGGATCATCTTTATTGCAAACACACGAAAATTACAGAGGTCGGGACCCGGGGGCTCGGGGGTGGTGAGCCGGGTGCGGCAAATATTTGATCAGGAGATTATGGGAGAGATCCTCTGGAGGGTCCCTTTGATCCGCGTCTCCACGTAGTGTTCGTGCGAGAGCTCTAAAGGGGTTACCTAGGATAGAGATCTTTACAGGTGAGGGTTTCTTGAGAGGCTAAGGAATATCCATCGTTGCTTTTGTCCCTTCCGTGCCTTGCACTTTCTCGGCTAGGGGGTTTTTGGCTTTGCTCCTCGGTCTTCGTATTTTTCTCGCTCCTTGTTAGACCTCGGCGTCCTTGATTGTCGGTTCGCGACGTCGATCGTGCTTTTACTTTTGACTTTTTGCTTCGAGCGTCTGGCTCTGGCTTTGCTTTAGTGTAGCTCTGGCGTCAGCGTAGCTTTGATGTTTAGCACTTGAACGTAGAAGGGGTAGAGACTTGTGGTGCTTTTATTCTTTCGGACTTCGCATCGTATCGGCTAGAAGTGTGTTGTTTTGCTCGTGATCCTTCGTAGTTGCTTGGCTTCAGCACGTGCGTGGCTTTAGTGTGGGCGTAACTTTGGCTTTGCTCTGGCTTTAGCTTTTGGCTTCTTGCATCTGGTTCTGGCTTAGCTTTAGCTTCTTGTGTCTAGCTTCGGCGTTGCTTTGGCGTAGCTCTGGCGTCGGCGTAGCTTTGGTGTATAGCTCTTGAACATAGAAGGCGTAGAGACTTGCGGTGCTTTCGTTCTTCCGGACTTCACGTCGTATCGGCTTGAAGCATGTTGCTTTGCTCGTGATCGTTCGTAGTTGCTTAGCTTCAGCACTTGCGTGGATTTAGCATGGGCATAGCTCTTGCTTTGCTTGGCTTTGGCTTTGGGATTTTGCTTTTGGCTTTGGCTTCACCTTGAATGACGATGGCGATATCTTCGGGTCTTCTTTATTCTACTAGCTTTATTTCGGTAGCAACGGTTGTGGCGTCGACTTTGGTTTTTCTTCTTCTCCGGGCTTATTTGGTTTTGATCGGAGTCGAAGGCTTCTTTTGAAGATGGCGAGGGTAGCACCGATCTCCATGCGATGGATGTGGCATCGGTTTTGCTTCTCTTCTTCTCCGGGCTTCTTTAGCTTGATCGGATTCGAAGGCTTCTTTTGGAGATGGCTTTGCTTTTCTTCTTCTCCGAACTTCTTTGGTGTGATCAGAGTCGAAGGCTTCTGTTGGAGATGGCAAGTATAGCACTGATCTCCATGCGATGGTTGTAGCGTCGGCTTGACTTCTCTTCTTCTCCGGGCTTCTTTGACGTGATCGGAGTCGAAGGCTTCTTTTGAAGACGGCAGAGGTAGCATCAATCTTCGCGCGACGGTTGTAGCGTCGGCTTGACTTTTCTTCTTCTCCGGGCTTTTTTGGCGTGATCGGAGTCGCATGCTTCTTTTGAATACGGCAGGGGTAGCACCAATCTCTATGCGACGGTTGTAGCATCGGCTTTTGTTGATGAAGACGGCGGAGGTAGCACCGGTCTTCGTGCGATGATTGTAGCATCGGCTTTTATTGATGAAGACGACGGGGGTAGCACCGGTCTTCGTGCGATTGTGTAGCGTCGGCTTTTGTTGATTAAGATGGTGGGGGTAGCACTGGGTTCAGGCCTTCTTCTCCAAGCTTTCTTCTTCGTACGAGGAGTCGACACCTATGTTGAAAACGACGGGGTGTTGTCGGCTTCGATCTTCTTCTCCGGCCTTTGCTTGTGGTGTCTTCAGAGTTGATGAAGATCGTTGGAGACGTCGGGGTGATGACGACTTCGGGCCTTCTTCTCCAAGCTTTCTTTTTCGTGCGAGGAGTCGAATTTTGATCTTCGAGTGCAAGGCCTTCGCTTTGATAAGGACTTGATGGGCTAAGTGTTCCCGTAGGACGCGCTTGTCGTACCTCGCGAAGCCTTCGATCTTCAAGCGTTGAAGCTCCTTTTTGCAGAGCCTTTTCGTCTTTAGCTTTCGACCCTTGATGCTTTCCCCCATCCCTTTTATTTATAGGCAAAGGGGGGAGGTTGGGAGAGATATGGCTTCAATCTTTTAGTTGTACCCAATATCTCCCCCCATAACCATCAGGATATTATTCCCTTATTTGGAGGGAACAACCTTGATCCCTTCCCTTTTTGTGGGGATGGTTATGGGCAAGATGTGACTTGATCTTTGAAGATACATCGTCATCTTTGCACCTTCCGATTACATGGCGACACGACGTTATCTTGTCCGTCGGATTGAGGGATCGTCGCGGATCTACGGTTGCGTAGACGTCCTCGTCACCTCCCCCCGCATCAAGGCGGTTAGGGTTTTCTTTTCTTTTCTTTTCTTTTCTTTTTCTTTTTCTTTTCTTTTTTCCTTTTTCTTTTCTTCCCCTCATGACCGGCTACACCTCCCCATGGGGAGGGGGCATGGTTTCCAAGAAGGGGGGCCGGTGGGCCCCTTTTTGAGTTCGGGTTGAGGGTACGATGGGGCCCGTTTGCATTGAGTCAGGTCCGTTTTAGATACGGGCCGTTGTGTGCGAGCTGAGCACGCATGCGGGCCAAGTTCGCATGTGGGCCATTGTATGCGGGCCGTGTTCGCGCGGGCCGTTGTGTGCGGGCCCAGTTCGCATGCGGGCCGTTGTGTGCGAGCCAAGTTCGCATGTGGGCCGTTGTATGCGGGTCGTGTTCACATGCAGGCCGCTGTGTGCGGGCCAAGTTTGCATGTAGGCCGTTGTATGCAGGCCGTGTTCGCATGCAGGCCGTTGTGTGCGGGCCAAGTTTTGCATGTGGGCCATTGTGTGCGGGCCAAGTTCGCATGTGGGCCGTTGTGTGCGGGCCGAATTCACATGTGGACCGTTGTGTGTGGGCCGAGTTCGCATGTGCGGTTGGGTTCGACCCGTGGGCTAATTTCGGTGCCCACAAATGCCCCCTCAAGTTTTGAGTGCGCCCGTGGAAAACGCGTAGCGCTTGGACTTGACCTGCGTATTCGCGTGGGATTGGGTCTTTATAAGGACCCCTGTTTTTTGTTTCCCCTCATCGTTGAAGACTTTCGACGACTTGGAGATGAAAGCTTGCTAGGGTTTCTTTGTCTAGGGTCTCTTGCTTCCCGACGATGACGCGAAGGATGAAGATAGTCACACCATGGAGTTCGAGAAGGAGAGGAGACCGCCGGGCTGCGGAGGGTGGGGAGTCGCAGGCGAGGCGCGTCTTCTTTCTTCCTTTTCTTCCTTCTTCTTCTTCTTTCTTTTCTTTTTGTTTTTTTTTTCTCTTCTTCTGGTTTCCGTCTATTTCTTCTCTTTTTTTTTTTGTTCGGGTGATGGTTTGCACGGTACAGCAGCAACAGTGCGGTGGCCGGGGCGCAGGCGAGCGGCAGGCTGCGGCACGCGCCGTGCTGTGACCGGGGCGCGGTCAGGCGGTGGGCGCACCCCGGGGTGCAGGCGCGGAGGCCGGGCGACGGCGGGCGCGACCCGGTGTGCGGAGGTCAGGCGACGCGCGGGGCGTGAAGGCCAGGCGGCGAGCGGGGCACAACATTCCTCTCTCTCTCTCTCTCTCTCTCTCTCTCTCTCTCTCTCTCTCTATATATATATATATATATATATATATATATATATATATATATATATATATATATATATATATATATATATATATATATATATATATATATATATATATATATATATATATATATATATATATATATATATATATATATATATATATATGAGGATACGGGGTATAGGCTGGCGGCCTATTTCGACGAAATGAGCAGCCGCCCATTTGCCACCCCTAGGAGTCTTAGAATATGCTAATTTTTTGTGAGCATATACACCTTACCTTAGATAGCACGCCCACAAAAAATGAGCACATTCTAAAACTTTTAGGGGCATCAAATGTTACATTTCAGATTAACGGTTACAACGGACGTTCGATAAAACTTTTAACATTTGAAGCCCCTAGGAGTCTTAGAATATGCTGATTTTTTGTGGGTACTCTATCTACGATAAGGTGCTTATGCTCACAAAAAATCAGCACATTCTAAAACTCCTAAGGGCTTCAAATAGGTGACTGCCCATTTCGTCAAAATGGGCTGGCAGCTCATTTCCCGTTTCCTCTATATATATATGTGACAGGTTAATTTGATTTCAACATATATCTCGATTCACTTGTTTTTTTTATCTTTACAAAGTTTCCGCGGCAGAGGCACCACATCATCTAATGGTTCTCGATCTACACCATCTGAAATCAAAATTTCTACATGCATCTTCGAGCAGACTAATATTATTTCATCCCCAAAGGTAAGGAATTTTGTTAGCTGATCAACCGGCCAAGCCGGCTAGTGAATCATTTCCACACTGCAAAATGTACCTCGTCAGCTATAAGAGTGGCTTCCGCAACTTCTCGAGGATCGTAACATACCTGCAGAAACAGTGAGCACTAACATTCTTTTGGCTGTGTAGCACTAGTTCTGTTGATGAAAGAAGTGATGGAAGAACGTATACATGAGCAGACCTACCGACCTCCAGTATTTGTATTGTACGTTGTTCGGTCACACGCGATGTTCTTCTTCCGATCACTAATGATCCGCTCGATCAACTTCTCAAGCTATCATCGGATTGCATTAGCAGATGATCACTCAGAACATCCTGGGGAAAAAAAAAATTATCTCTTAGGTTTAATGGAGGTATATATTTAATTAATATGAAAAAAAAAAGCTGGACCTGCCAGTCGATTAAATGACAGGGCGCTAGAGCAAGGGCTCAAGGAGTTCCGAAGATCAAAATGGGGGGAAGCAACAACATGCTATTTATTAATTCCATAATCTCGTATGTGAACAGGATGTTAATGGTCAGGATTCACATGCGCAAACAAAGCACAACGATCTTGAGCCAAAGTTTGCTCCACGGTTTCCATAACAGGAGTGGAACAAGGAACCCCTCCAACATGGGCTCAACGAAGTACCACCAGGCCAATAGCCCATTGGTAATTAATTAACATGAATAATTTGATACCGGCCATAGGACATGCATCTGACAGTCATTTATGAATCCAAAATACAAAATTACCTGGGAAACTCGGGTCTGGATCGGCGAACTGTGCGTGCTGGTTCGCATCCTGCAGTAGTGCATATTTTCTTCTCCAAGAGCCCTAAGCCTGTCCAGCTCCGGCAACACAACCGTGCCAAGATCTGGACGGTCCTTCCGCCTCAGCTCCGCGCATTTCAGTGCCATCTCGGCGAAGCGCATGGCCTCTTCGACAGGCCAGTCCGGCACGGCCGGGTCCAGCATCTCCTCGAAGGTCCCGTTCTCGATCGAGCGGCCCACAACATGCGTCAGCCCCATGGGGGGCTTCGCGGTGATGATCTGCAACAGCATGATCCCGAGAGAGTAGATGTCGGACTTCACGCCAAGCATGCCCGTCTGCTGGTACTCTGGGTCGATGTAGCAGAAGGTTCCTGCCGTGGAGGTCAGGCGGTACTGGGTGACATTGTCAGCAACTGACGGGGGGACGAGCCGGGCAAGGCCGACGTCGCTTATCTTGCTGACATAGTTGTGGTCGAGAAGGATGTTTGCGGGCTTGAGGTCTCGGTGGACCAGCGGCTCCGGCTTCGTCTGGTGGAGAAACAAGAGGCCCCTCGCGATTTCAGCAGCGATGCGGAACCTATACTGCCAAGGGATGACCGGGGTGCCTCCTCGCCGGAACAGGCGGTCATCCAAGCTCCCATTGGCCATGTATTCATACACAAGGCAGCCGTACTCTGGGCAGGCACCCAGCAGCAGGACCATGCTAGGATGACGAATGCAACTCAACACTTCGACCTGCCCGGCCATTAATATTAGAGTGCACATGCAGAGGAGAAGTAATCGATCAGGTAATACCGTCCGTTACAATTAACTATTGCCTATTGGTTTGTACGATTTTTTGATTATTATAACTAATTAATCCGGTTCCGGAGCGGACGACGTTCATGATGCTTTGTCAGTAGATATATAGCTATGCGATTTCTATATATGAGGAAGAGCCCTCATCCTTTCCATTAAATCATGATGACCTTGCTTGTAATAATTATTATTTGGGATCTAGGGTGCCATATATAGCGACTATATTAATTGTCCGATAATTTAAAATTTTTGAGAATAATTCACGAACAACATAAAGGCAAACAAATCACTCTCCGATTTATTCAGCACCCTGAGGCGTGTCAGAATTATTCACGGATCTATATTTTTAATTATATTTAACTAAATTTGTTTGGGGATTTTTTTCCCTTAAAGTTTACCCACTCAATAAATTATTAATTCCTGAAGGCCAAGCTTGTTACTATATATATATATATATATATATATATATATATATATATATATATATATATATATATATATATATATATATATATATATATATATATATATATATACACACACACACATACGTACCTCTTGCTGAAACTGTGACCTCCCTTGAGCTGCACCAGGGCGCAGAACCTTGATGGCAACCGGCGTGTGATCGAGATAACATCTATACACAGGGCCATAACCACCCTCTCCGATCATACGGTTCTCTGCAAAGCAGTCTGTGGCCTTCTCAATTTCCTCGATCGTGTACTTCCTGTACCTGAGGTCGGTGTGGGACAAAGCATCTAATGCTTTCATCTTCTCCTCGCCCTCTTTGAGTGCCTTCATTTCTGCACTGATTCTTTTTTGTGCCTCTAGCTCTGCAATCCTTTGGGACGCTTGGGCCGCCTCGATGGCTGCCCTACAATTGGCCTTCTCTTTCTCCGCCAAAGCAAGGGCGGCTCCCTCTGCGAGTCGAGCTTCCCCTATTCTCTGCTCTTCTCCCATCTTCCACCGATGGAGCTCTGTCGCCTATTAGAGATCGAAGTGCTTAGTTTTCAAATCGGAATATATATATATATATATATATATATATATATATATATATATATATATATATATATATATATATATATATATATATATATATATATATATATATATATATATATATATATATATATGGGTCAGCATCGGATGACCCAGCAAATTTTGATCCAGTAAATAACCCAGCACTTTTTCATGAACCTGGAGGTTTTAGAATGGACTGATTTTTTGTAGGCATGTTGTCTATGGTATGTTGATCATCCTCACAAAAAATCAGCACATTCTAAAACCTCTAGGTGCATCAACTGCGCTCTTCAAATCAACGGTTTTCGACTGTTAATTTTAACCGTTGATTTGAAGAGCGCATTAGATGCACCTAGAGGTTTTAGAATGGGCTGATTTTTTGTGAGGATGATCAACATACCATAGACAACATGCCTACAAAAATCAGCCCATTCTAAAACCTCTAGGTGTATCAAAGGGTGCTGGGTTATTGCTGGGTCAAAATTTACTGGGTCAGCCGATCCCGACCCTATATATATATATATAGAGAGAGAGAGAGAAATGCTAGAATGCGGCATGCGGTAAGTGCGGCACCTTATCGCAGTCGTCTGATGCACCGCTGCGTGCATGCGATGCACGCAGCGCGTGCATCAGACGGCTGCGATAAGGTGCCGCACGTACCGCATGCCGCAGCATAGCATGCCCCATATATATATATATATATATATATATATATATATATATATATATATATATATATATATATATATATATATATATATATATATATATATATATATATATATATATATATATATATATATATATTACCTTTTGTTTAGCTGTGAGTGCTTCTCTGCAGGCTGTGCTATACATATCCATGGTCTGTTTGAGCTCTAGTTTTAGCCTCTTCATCTCTGCTTCCATATCATCCTGCATGGGACTCAGTTGACAGTATTCTCATAGTCAGTACGTACGTTTCTTTGTTGGGCTGGGCTGAAGTTGTTGATGCATGGATAATAAATATATAATACGTAGGTGTGGCACTTATGCATGTGTGATTAATTAATTACCAGGTTCTGAGATGACCATGAGTTTCCGGTGCTGCTATCTGAGATGGAAGAGAAGTGATCATTCCCAACGGAGTGCGAGTCCACCGACCGTTTTGGTGTCCGCCCCATCTCGAAGCTGTCCGACGCACTGGACAACCTCGGAGGAAATGATACATGTTCGGCTGAGCTCACGAAGGATATGTCGTTGTCCGAGAAGGACAGCTCGGCGTACGACTTTATGTACGGACCACTCGCACCCCTGCTGAACGGCGACCTGTACGTACGTATTTATATATATTTAATTATCAGGCATGCAATTAAGCTAGCTATATATGATCAGTACTCCTAGTTAAATAATTAATTAATTAATTTGCTGGAATATATTAATTCCTTCCAACGTACGTACTCGATTTATCGCTAACTTACTTGATGGATTCATCATGCAATTGCAGGGGTCGAGGAGGGACGTCGAATACTAATGCTGCAGCATCAGGATATATATATACGGTGAGATGAGATCGATCAACAGCTAGCGAGCGGGCAATATATTATATATGCAAGGAAATCCTTTCTTTCGTACGTGTTTGACTTTGATCAAGTAAGTGTATAAGCGGTACGTACGTGTCGCGCACAGCAGCTAGCAATCATTAATTAATACTATACAAATTACCTTTAGCATGATGATCGATGGTGTCGTGTTTGTGGTTCGCGTGGCTTTGGATCTGAGCGCGGAGGGGGGAGATGGCCGGCGCCGGCCGGATAGCGCTCCGCATGGACGCCACCTTCCCTTTGGAGATGACATACACGGTGCAGAAGTCGGGTGCGCCTTTGGTGATGCTGCTGGATATATCTGCTGCACTCTTGAATCTTCTGATCATCGAGGAAAAAAGATACCATGCACGCGGTTAAGCATGCATTTAATTTGAAGGCCTAGCTAGCTAGGTACGTGGAGTTTGATATATATATATATATCCTCTGAGCGACGATCGAAGTACGAGTGGCACCTGACGAATCCTCCACGCGAGGGGGCGCCAACGATCAGCTTTTCCACCGCAGAGTTGGAGACGAACTCGACGATGGCCTTCGCCACATCGCTGTCTTCGAGCACGATATCCTTGCATTGTATCTAATTAATGGAAGTGCATGACATCCGATGAGAGTACGTCGACAAGGAAGGCATTTTTAATTAATTTGTTGATGCATGTGAATCATGACTGAAAGAGATCGATCGGTGCAACACAGCAGCTAACAGGCCAGGGGGAAGAATATCGATCGATACCCACATCTTTTCGAGTGCAGAAACATCGAAAGGGGAGGAACAGTTCTTTCATATGATGATCCGTAGCGCCTTTATAGCCTCCGGTGGCGGCGTCCTCTTGGTTCCCTGCTACGAACGTACGTACATTGTTGTTAGAGACGAAGATCAAGAGCAGTATACGTAATGATACATGGAACGAGCTAGGGACTAGGGAGGCCAGGGGGTTCCGATCGAGTTAACTGGAAGAGGCCGAGGTGGCGGCGGTCTTGGTGTTGACGTGGACTAAGGTGAGGGTTTGGCCGGTGACGACGCCGAGGTTGTCGATGGCCCATTTCAGGGCATTCTGGCTGCCCTTGTCCCGGTCGATGGCCACCGCCACCAGCGGTAAAGTCCCTGCGTCTCCGCCGTTCTCCATCATGTCCGGGTGCCACCTATTGCTCATCATCTCGATCTCTTGAACGTATGGATCGATCTGTAGACCACCAAGCTTCAATGTACAGATGTTGATGATGACGGTACATATGGTCCTGTTTTCAAAGGACGCGTTGGAAGCCCCGGGGCGAGGCTTCGTGGTCGCTGCTGTTGTTCTCGGTTTCCGGCTGCATTCTGAATGTATCTGGCCTTCAGGTGATCGAGGGGGCGGGAGGCAGGCCGGTCAGGCAGAGACTTTCCACCTATTTCATCTGGGGCCTACCAACACTTGCGGGTAGTTGCCTCTTTGACCCGTTGACCGGTTCACCGAATCGTACACGCGCGTGGACCTCCTATCATTTTGGGAAATAACAAGGCTATTTTTCCCCAAAATAACTACCTTAGCCCCATCAGGGGAAAATTTTCAGCATATCCTGCGGATGCCCACAGCCTATCAGAACGTCCTAAATGTGGGGGGCCACTACCCCCATGTGCTGGTCCTGCTACACCATCTCTTGAATGTAGTGGATCCCGCAGTTGTAGCATACGCAGGATGTGGTGAAAATTTTCCCCTCCAATAGGGATCTAAATAGCCTCTAATGACTTCGCATAAGATGTACGTAGGCCAACTTAGTTCTAATTGACACTTATGATATTTCTAAAGAAAGTTAACTTAGTCAAACTTGACAGTACTTGTGGCAACATCTAGAAAATAGGAGTGGCAACGTAATTATGACCTAGTGATCATAGTTCGACTAGAGATCATACACAATTGAGTTTCACACACTTTCATAAGTCTTTCCACGAGCCAGGAGCTCACCCGGTGGGTCCCACCTGAGAAATCCTAGTCCAACTAAGTTTTATCTGAAAGAGAATGTATAGAAGAAATCACTTAGGAATCCTAATCTAATTAGCAATAAACTTAAGCTATACTCAGTACTCTTAATCCAGATAACCTTTGCTTTAACTAGCACCATGATCATAGTCATCTCATGGTTAGGTTCGCTTTGCCATTAGAGGTGGCTATAGGAGTTGGAATTTTCGGAATCCTGATAACCTTTGCTTTAACTAGCACCATGATCATAGTCATCTCATAATTAGACTATCCTAGTTAGCAGTGCTTATAACCATTACTAAAACACCACTGCACTTCGAGATTATTAGTATATATATTTACGTGAGTACCCTTACCCTGTTATGTTGCACTCGAACCCTTCCAATCTGATGTTTGTGAACCTAACCAGGATCAATACCGACTGTCCTTTTTTATTTAGTTCACTCACTTGAGTCCTGGTCCCTTACTTTGATTATAAGTGGCCACTCCTAATGATTAATACTTCATGAGAACCACTCAAGGGGACACCTAGCTAGTTCCCTTAGGTGAATATAAAATTTCTACAGACTGCTTTTGTTCTCTAGAGCCTAATGTAAACCACCCAATCTATCCAGGTTTAGTTCTGCAATAAACCACACTGTTTGGCGTGTCAAAGTGGAAAACACCAAACAAAGGGTTCATAACACATCCTAAGATTTTGGTTCTAGCCAACTAGCAGTAGAGGTCCTAGACATTTATCAAGACTGCTTTTTTTTCCTTGATTCGTTCAATACATTCTAAATGCATCAACACTATTTGACTTATTATCTCATACCAATGCTCGAGATATGTCATCTCTCTCTAACGAGAATGTCAGAGTGTTACAGCCTTACATACTACATATTTAGTATAGCAACCAACTGCGACCCTGTGTAAGTATTTATGGTAACTACATATCTCCTGTATGAGATCTCATCCATATATATGAGTTACTATAATCATACTAAACAAGCTTAGTGGGTTTATGTATCTCATACATAATGGGATACGAATTATAGTAATGTGAGATTAATCAAGTGTCAGGTATGCAGGAACTGGTATGTAGGACATACCAATCCCAACACTTCAAGCATGGTTTATGCCAAAATCTTCTTGTTTCTCTTCATCACGCAACAAAAGGGAAAAATAAAATTGATTACGATTACCATTAGAGGGATCTGTAACATCCCAAAAATATTAATGATTTAATATAATTTAAAACTATATAATAAGAATTTTTTATACAAAATTTAAAATAAAAATCGGACTAAGCCATTGCGTCTGCCTTGTCGAAACGATTAAAAAACCTATACAAACTTTTACGTTTTGAGCACGTTTTGAGCATTTAAAAATTTAAGAAAAAAATAGCCAATGGAGGAATTCGTATTAGGGACCTATCAATAGAATTTTAAATCTTTCCCTCTAACCAGAAAACCCTTAAAACTTTTTTATCTAAACATCAGGAAAATAATTATTATAGTAAGGGGGGAGACCAAAAGACATCTCAACCGTCGACCTTTCATTTTCGATCGGACGGGAAAGCGCAGCTGAAACAGTAAAGGGGCTGTTTTGCATTTAAAGCCCTGGGACTTTTGGTATTCCCCAAAGGCCTATATAAACCCCCCTCTACAACAGATTTCTTCACTCAAGCTCCACCTCGATATCCGTGCCCAGCCCCCTACCACCTCTGGCCACCACCTCCGTCGGCCGCCACCACCTCCGGCCACCGGCCACCACCTCCGTCGGCCGCCACCACCTTCGGCCACCACCTCCGGCCACCGGCCACCGACCACCGCCACCTCCGGCCACCGGCCGCCGCCACCACCTCCGGCCGCCACCGCCTCATACCACCCCGGGCTAGGCGGGTCGGGTATGAATTTAAACCCATTTAATTCGGGTTTCAACCCGTTATAAAATGTTGGTGCAAAAAGGCTAGACTTCATATTAGAACCTACAACCTTTTCTAAACTCAACCTAAGACATTTTAGACTAACCAAGAAATCCCTTTACACTTTATGTTTAAAAACACCTAGTAATAAATATATAGATTATCAAGGTAAACTGTATTGACCATATCTTACCCATACGGACTCTGAATTGAGCCCCGTCAGGGACCTTGGACTCGTAATGACAAAATACACCTACTGAGATCATAAAATACCAGAACCAACAATTAAAAAATAAATTTACCATTTTACTCCTAAGGCAAAATGGTCATAACCTTTTTATTTGAACTCGGAATCGAATTCCGTCTGCGACCACATGATTGTGGTTATGATTCGAAACCATCGATATTATAAAACCCCTAAACCTGATAGGCTACAAATATAGTTTTTGTTTTAAATTCTGGGCCGAAGCCCAATAAAACCCTTAAGCCTTTGGGCCGTAGCCCATTAACCTTTCAGCCTCTGGGCCTAAGCCCATTAACCCATTAAGCCTTTGGGTCGAAGCCCCTCAACCTATTAAGCACCATGGGCCGAAGCCCAATAAGCCCAATAACAAACTATGATAAAACGACTCTTCCTTCGTTAAACTACACCGCTATTGCTGAGAGCAACTTGACCTTTTTTCTAAAGACAGACCACCCATTTAAATTCCGTCAATACCGGCTATTTTGGACATACCGGGAGCAAACGAACTCCGAATTGAGTTCCATCTGCGGCCACGGTTTCAGAATGAAAAACTCTACAAATTGGATATAAATTTAAAGTATTTTAGAAATGACCAAAATGCTCATAAAGGATAAAATCCATTAAATAAATTAGTTTAAATAAACAAACATAAGGAGTCCATATCGGAATTCATTTCCAGCGAATCCTTGGAAAAATTATTGTAAAAACTAACAAAATATAGTAATATATTTCAGGTCGTGAGCTTACTAAGGCATCCTCATCAGAAGAAAGATTCTACGATGCTTCAGGTAGGGGACTAAACCTAGTTAATTCTTGATAAATGATTGTCATTGAAATAATGATAGTATGTTATGAATTTGTTAATTTTAAGATGTATTGATCATCTCAATTGGGTATGGGGTTGTCCCTGGCTTGTGGGCCTAAAAGATAGATCCTGGGTGTGGGGCTGTCCTGCGGGCCAAAAAGATAATCCTGGGTATGGGGCTAGTCCTGGCTGAGGCCAAAAAGTATCCTGGGTGTGGGTCTAGCCCTGGCTGAGGCCAAAACGTAACCTGGGTGTGGGGCTAGCCCTGACTGAAGCCAAAAAGAAACCTAGGTGTGGAACTAGCCTTGTATCAAACAAAAAGTGCCCGGGTATGATTGTGATTCCTACCCTGATTTGAACCTAAAAGGGAATCGGATGATCAATGACTTTTTAATTACTATTCATATTCATGTGAACTATTATTTTCAGTACATTTATCTTACCATGAATGAACTAGGTTTAATAGGTGAGTCAGTGGATTAGACTCACCCCCCTACAGGTATTATGAACCCTATAGAGACTGATCCTATAGGACAAGGAGTAGAGGAAGAGCGAATAGAGAATGAACCAGAGGGAGTCAAGGATCCGCTCTATAATCCATACTATGAAGATGAGGGAGCGAATTACTAGGGTTTGCATTAAGACTATGTCGATTACTGAACAGTTGATCACCAAATGGACTATTAATGATGCCTTTAGTTTCTCGATTTTCGCTGGATCTGTTGCGTCTAGTGGTCACTCTATTGACTGCGGATAGTTCTAGTCTGGCTGTTTTGTTGGGATATGGTGTGGCCTGCAGCAGATGTTCAGAGTATTTGGCCCTGTAGCAGCTGTTTGGAGTATTTAGAGTTGTTGGGTTGTTCGATTCTATGGTTTCTGGCTGATGGTTATTGCAGTCAGGAGGTGATTGGGTATTGTTGTTTTGGTTTTATGGACTATTTGGATCATTCTTGGTGGTCTTTGGCTCTTGGTGTATGGTGCTCTACATTTTCTCTATTGGCGGAGGGCCCAAGCCCTTCTAGTTCCTTAGTGTCACAGCTCGCGGAGAACCCTTCTGCTGGCGGTCTCTAGTTCTAGAGCGTCTATCGATTGAATCTTCCTAGACCCTTGATTTCTGGGATGTCGGAGGGCCCAAGCCCTTCTAGCTCCTCAATTCCAAGTTGGGTTCCCGAAGACCTTAGTTTTAGATGTTTTTCTTTCCTTCTTCTTGGAAGTATGGTGATCTTTATCTTCTCTATTGGCGGAGGGCCCAATCCCTTCTAGTTCCTCAGTGTCACAGCTCGCAGAGGGTCCTTCTGATGGCGATCTCTAGTTGTATAGTGCCTTAAAATCGGGTTGGCATTCACTCTTCCTTTTATTAGGGAGGAGTGGAGGTACTTTCTTCCTTGGCTAGCTATCTCAGGATGGCTGTTGGTTTGATTGCTGAGTTAGCCAGGCTTTCTCTTTATCTTTGTTTGTTTTCTGGCTAGTGATAGACTGAGTAGCTCTTTAGGGAGCAAAACTCATAGCTAGTAGCCGTGTGGGCTGACTAACTGTGGGTTCTTCTCTCTTGCATTGTAATTTCTGATTTGTTAGCTTTTAGTTATTTATTTACCTTTCAAAAAAAAAAAAAGATGCGGGAGTGGAAATATGAAGAGTTGATGTCGCATTTAAGTTTTAGCTTTTAAAGTTCAAGCCATGTATCAAACCTTTATATTATAATGCATGGTTATGAATAAAAGAGGCTCAGTTAATTTCCATATTTGATGGAATTTAATTTATATCAAGTTTTACTTCTAACACCCCAGTGTTATACGGGTTGAATTAATCCGTAAAATACCGGGGCGTTACAGGATCTATGTTAAGTAATGCTCGATCTTAAAGCCTATGGCATTTATATTTCTAAGGTAGTTATGCGTATAACTTTATATATTTATTGTATATAAAAAAATTAAAAAAAAAATTGGAATTTCGACTGGGCTAAGGGTTTCCCATACCCAACCCATTATGCTTTCGAGGTTGTTGAATGTTCAAGACCAGCCCTGTCCAAAGCCCAAGTTCACTCGGCCCAAATTGGGCTCAGCCCGATGGGTCTCGGGCAGGCCCAGACCCATCTACAGCCCGAGAGTTAAATAAGTCAGGAGAACTATGAAGATCCCTTATGAAAGATATTACGATCTTGTGGGATCGAGTCAGAAAACAATGACATCACAGTTGTTGTGGGGGAGGATTTCGTGCCGTCGTACGTGACCGTCCTCCAACAGTTGATTCATGGTTTAACATGTGTGCGAGAAAGTTTCAAAATTTGATTAGCCTATTCACCCCCTCCAGACTTCAATTATATAGATCCTAGTGCTATATACCCAACAAAATTCCCATCGCCGACTTTGATATGTGAATAATTAAAGCAGAATACTTGTAAGTTTTGCTAATTTCTACTAGAGGTTGGAGGGACTCGCCTTGAGGAACGTACATCGGTGTGTAGGGAACAATCGGATCTGGAGCACAGGTGGCAACTTGAGATGGGCATAGGACTATGACCTCAGCATGTGAACTTTAAAGAAGGACGAGGCCGGGGAAAAATTAACCAATGAGAGGAAGGAGGAGCTGGCGGGCTGCAGACTTATGGGGATCAATCTGAAGACAGGTGGCTAGGTACGGAAGGGCCGGGACTCGAGCGGCGAGATACAGCAGGGCCAGGATTGGGCGACCAGGGTTGGTAGAGAGGGCCGGATCCGGGCAACACGAGAAGGTAGTTGATCGGCGGTTGAATCAACAGGCCGACAAAGGAGACAAGACGGAGGGCCCCACAGCCGTCTGGTATAGCAAACCACAACCGTCCGATGGAGCAGATCACAGTCGTCCGGTGCAACAGATCATAGTCGTCCAGTGTAAATAGTAGGGGAGCCTAAAGATCACACGTAGGGGATCACAGCTGTCCGATGTAGATCACAGTTGTCCAGTGTAGATCGGCGGACCTCCTCTGATCCCTGACCATTGCGGTCGTGGGAGGAAATCGCACAGGGCTCGGCAGCAGTGCCAAAGGGGGAAGGGAGGAGATCGGGTACCGCTCGGATCGCAGAAGGGGCAAGGGATCACAGGGGGGCGATCGAGAGACCACGTGGGGAGCAGCGCGAGGGGCCATCTGATCGTATAGGGGGCCAACAGAAGGGGGAGGCCGGCGTCAGATCACAGCCGGACATAGGAATTTCGTAGCGGTTGAAAGTGCAAGGCAGAGGAGTCGGGCGATCTCATAGGCTAAGCTAGTGAGGGCGCCGGCGAGGTTAGTAGGGCTGGACGCGGGAGGAGGCACCGGTGGCGGGTGGAGGGAGATCACAGGGGGCATAGGGGTGCACACAGGGACCAGTGGGGGATCACACATAGGGGCCGGTGGGGATCGCAAGATCACGTATAGGGGCCAGGAAATCAGAGGGGCTCGAGGGTGATCGCGCACGCAGGGGGGAAAGGCAATGTTAGAATTGGTGAGGTCTATAGCTCGTAAAAACCTAGAGTTTAGCTATGTATGGTTGATAACATAATATTGCATCTTGGTACGTACCTTAGTATGTGTTCTGATTACAGAATAGAGAGCCATGGCTACATGGTAATCCACTTGAGTGGGAGACTCAAGGGACTGGTCCCATATAACCTAAATAAGTTCGCAACTCTGATTAGGGTTGGTCGCCCTATCAGGATATGCTATTGGGATGACAGAACGTGGGTGTCTCCACCACGGTCATTACCAGGCACAGTGTCTATGGTCGAACGGAACCAACACGGTGCACAGATCAGTGAGCAGACACCGGTGCACTAAGCCGTGTTTCTACTTAGGATAAAACAGTCCTAAAGGAATCATGTTTGGTGGACTAACCAGTTGTGTGGTGCTTTGGCGTACCAATGTGTGAGGATCCGGATGCAGTGATCCAAAACCACGGTGTACTGGGTTACCCGACTGGTGTTGCATCAACGTGTCACTCCTGCAGGCTATCTATACCCCTAACGGGAGGTGTGTTCCCTGGTCTGACCTACGTTGTATTAAACCCTGGCCAGGTGCTCATCAGTTGGACTGGTGACAGATTAGGTTGTTCGTTAGAGTAATCGAACGTACGATGTATACGGTCAATCTGGAAGGAATCGAGTTACATAAGCACTCGAGTCTGATGGTATTCTCCACCACTAGAGTTGCATCATGGCACCAGATGGAGGGAAAGTGGGTTTACCATACTAAGCGGAGAGCAGGGGTATAAGGGAGAACATAGTAAGTCCGGGGGAATTGGAGTGCAGCCTGCGTCGCACTTTAGGTGGCCACGCAGGTTAACTCAGACTCAGAGAATTGATGGTACACTCGGGTAGTGTATCGATCAAGTCTAAGTTGGTAGCCATAAACCTTGGTCCCTGAAGGTTCCACCTTATCCATATTATGTACGGTCCTTGTACCATCTTCTCGAAATACAGAACGCAGTTAGAGGAAGCGAGAAGTCCAAGCCTACACTCTGTGAGTGTTTCGCACTAGTGCACGGTAGATGCGTAGCTACGTGTGTGCACTAAGAGGAAACCCTAGGTTAGTGCAGAGATGCATGTAGCAATTCCTTGCCATAAGTGGACTTTGCCACATAGGTGCGATGCACCGGGATATATTGCGTGTTGACTAGTTGACTTCACTAGGGACACCCTACGGGAACCTCAGAGAATAGTAAAATCACTGATGCACTTCACTTATGTGTGCCTTGTAAAGTCTCGTACACGAGGAACGGCCAACTAGTGACATAAGGATGCTTTGATCATACCATGCGCCACTATGCACTAAGGGGGCCGGCCCTAAGTGGTGGGAGACTGGTCAAGTCGGCCCCATTGGTTTCAGAAAGTTATTGCCTCCAATGATGGGGCCGGTCATGAGGCATAGAAAATGGGCTGGTTTTGACCGTTTTCAAAACCAAGGAAAAGATAGAGATAAGAAGAGATATATAGGGAGATGTTTGAATTAGTTGAACCTTATCCGTACTAGCCTTATCCATAAGGATAGGGCAGCCCTATATAAGACTAATGGGGGAGAGGGGGGGTCAAGGATGACAAGCCTTAGGGCCGTCCATGCCATGGAGAAACCCTAGACATCCCCTCTCCTCTCTTCTCTTCTCATCTCTCGTCTCTCTCTCTCGCTCGCTTGCGCCATTGGATGGCAACTCGTCTTCCTCATGTAGAGTTTTGTAGAAGGAGAAGGCTTGTCGGATGGAGGCACTCAGAGATCCATCGACGAGGTGCCGTGCATCGTGCGAGATCGGGTGAACTAGAAGGCATCTCCCATAAGCTTTTGTTGTCCAGAATCTGCACAAAAAATTAACGATGTTTCTATGATTCTGGGAGCTATAGAAGTCCAAATAAGGTGAAACTTCTTACAAAAGTTGCATCTCAAAGTTCTATACCTGCAGTCCAAATTTCAATCCAATCGGAGTTCGGAACAGAAAGTTATGGCTATTGCACCGAAGATATATCGAGCAGATCCGAGCCCGTCTCCATCGACAAAGAAGAAATTTATCGTGGTGAAAGAATCCACACGCAGGTATAATCTCTAACATGTAGATCTAGCATAGATAGAACATGCATGTATGCTAGATTATTCTTTTACGTTAGATCGACGTTAGGGGTTCGCATAGTTGCCATGCTAGATTCATACACGCACGTGTAGATCGTTTCGATGAAAAATTTGATATGTAACCCACACCGCTCACGGTCTTCGGACCTATTCTTTGCTTTCGCTGTGGGCCTCTATCATAGATTTATTTCCAATAATTGGTATCAAAGCACGCTAGTGGTGTGTGTTTCATATTTTTCATGAAACCGTTATGTGCGCGCATGAATAGTATATACCGTCATCGTGGTTCTACGAGGAGATCATGCATAGTATATATTGTGTGTTCTATAAATTGTTCTTGCAGGGTGCCACTTCTAAAAATTATTCTAGATATATGATTGTTTGCTACCGGGGGTCAGACCCCGTGTTAGCGAATTTGTCTGGATGTGTTTTCTTCAGTGTGTGGATAGGTTTTAGAGCTGTAATCGGGCAAATGGTGGAGGTTGACCACCCTTGATTTCCAGGCTTTTTGTTAGGCTTGTTTTCCTTTTTTTTCTAGGAAATTGTGTACGAGCGAGCATTTACTCAAAGCATACTAGATCTTTTTCAGTTACAGATTAAAGAGGATGACCTACCGCCGAGATCCACTATCGAAGAACGAGCGAAACCTTAGAGGACGATGGCGATCCGGCAAAATATACACGATGATGGTAAAGGGCGAAAGCGTTAAGAGATCGTATACAGTGGCTTGCACCGGATCGAGAAACCTAGCGAAGGAGACAGAGAGCCTGCACTGTGCCAGTCAGGTTCAGGGGTCGGACCCTGAACTTGATTCAGTCATGTGGTTGTTTCTTTCTACTGTTCTTTATATTTCTGTAAAGAACCCCGATGCGATAATTTGATTATCTATGTTAGAGGGATGCCCTTTTCCCTCGGGTCCTAGAGACCTTATTAGGATAGGATTCCACTAGTGACGCCTATTATTTAATTGACCCTTGATGATAGCAAGAATTTCTCACAATTGGTTATGCGACCATTAGGTCAACACCCGATTAGTCGAGTGTGCCTATTTGGCCATCATCGAAACCTAGAATGAGTTAGAATTCTACTATGACATCATTCGCCAAATTTATAAGCGAGGTGCCATGGTAGTGGAAGACCTTTCCTGCCAGTCTGACCTTAGGCTAGGCTTCAGAGCATTAGTGTGATAGCTAGGTTTGCAAAGCATCAATGTTCTTGGGATATGTAATATGACCCTTGAGTGGAGAAATCCACTCGAGGTAGGGACTATGATATTTCGAGATCGATTAATGCTTCGTAAAAGGTTGTCGTGACCTTAGCGTACACTCATACTTGCATAAAATAACCCTCAAATTTAATAAGGGATGCAAGAGAGGACTTTTAGAGATCCTCTGGCCTCCACGGCCAATCACTTCATACACGGGTGGGAGGGCATAACTCAACAACCACCTCGGGTGAGAGCTGTGTTTTTCCATACCAAGCAACTTAGTGATCTCCCTCAGGATATGATGATTACGATGCCAAGGGTTCAGGCTTTACTCACCCTCGTGGGGGCCGTTTGAACTTCCGTTCCGTAATTGCCTAGTTTCGTGGTTAAGCATCCGAAGTACACGTGAGGTATTTGTTGCGAAGACAATGGTGATCACGTGGTACTAGCCAAAAGATAACCATGGTTCATCAAAGCCCTTAGTTGGCAGATTTGGATAGGGTCAAGGGAAAAACCCGTGTAAGCAGAAGACCTGTACACTGCCCCCTCAGACAGGTGTAGCCGATTCTGAGATCTTACATACATGGTTAAATTAATCCATATAAGTGTCTTCGCTATGAGGGTAGCACTGACATTTGGATATAATTAACTTGTTTTAAAAATCCATAAAATAAGTTTTTCTACATTCGTTTTCATTTAACCATATAGTTCCCCTATCCGCTATCCCATAAGAGAACCAGTTATCGGGTCTCTAACTACGTAGAGTGGAAGCGCTATCTTTAGCTTATGCTTCGGGTAGTAAATGTGCATTGGCTTGCAATCTAAATATCTATGTACTAGACCTAACGGGTCCAGATGTCACTAGGACACTAATTAGGGCATATGACGACTAGCGAGAGTCTGAGGAGATGTGCAAATTATGTGTCATAGCAGACTTGCGGTTAACTTTTTAGAAGCAAGTCAGAGATATGTTGTGTCTTCTGAAATAAAGTTTTACTTGCATTAGATGTCCGGAAGGCAAAGTCAGTAGACTTATTACTTTTCTAATAAGATACTTGTCAGTACCGAGATGTCTGAGGGTATACTTGTTCGGGAACATATACTTAAGTTCCAAATCGAACTAGATTCCAAAGACATGGTGCCAGATGACGAGGTGGTGGAAGACGTGGCATCCTTGTCTGGAACCTTCGAAAGCGTTATCAGAGACTTTAGCTTTAACAAGTTAGAGATGATAAACGCATAACTTCTAAGGAGATTTCCAAGAGACAAAGGATGAGATCAAGATTAAAGGCAATGTCTTTAGTGCTTAACCTATGTCTTCTTTAGAAGAACCTAAGAGAGTAACTTATAAGAGATCAAAAACTATTCTAGTGCAGAAACTGGTGTGGACTCCTAAGTCTGGTAACGCTAAGGACGGAAGTGTTTCTGCTTTAGCGAGTATAGGGGGTATTTGAAGATTGATTATGGCCTCAGGGTGTTAGGAGTTGAGTCACTATCTTGTAGCAGTTCTTATGCGTCTTGGAATGTAGACTTTGGGTCTACAGAGATTCAAGGAAAGCAAAATGCTACTTTATAGTGAAGTGATCATAACATAGATACTGATGTTATAAGCCGCTGCAGAAGCTGTTAGATATGACTTAGTTTTTTCGAAACATGGATTTTGATCTTTAGAGATTTAGTTCTGCTTCCTCCTTGGTAAATGAAGTTTTTAGTTTTAGACAGCACCTGTTAAGTGTCAATATGGTGCGAATTATCCCTTCCTTTTTCATGCATATCTTATCATTCTCTTACATAAAACATTAATATTACACGTAAAGTGAATAAATTTTATTTTCATCATTGCATAGAATAATTTCGTACGAACACATAGGTATATTGATTTGCATTTATGCATTACCTGCATGGAAATTATAAAGCTTGAGAATCATTTTACTGTTTTTTTACTATAAGGAACTGATGGATGTCATTTTATGTCTTTTTCGCAGTGACTAGGACTCGTCCTCAACGCGCGTAGCTACAATGGAGTGTGACTAAATAGTAGATGTTATCACAATACCTTGGGAGCAGATCTATAGTGCACGCAAATGACAAACAAATGAAATCGCAATATCAGAGCTCGCGAAGGATATTTTGGCAAAAATCGGCACGCACGTAGCTCTGAACTCAAGCACTAGAAGAACAAGACTCAGGCATAATGAGCTGGCTTCAAACCATGATAAGTGGTGCACCCCAATTAGCCACCTTTTCTTCCTTCTCCAGCTCCTTCTTTCTCTCTCTTCCCTTCTCTTTTATTTTCCTTCTCTTCTTCCCATCTTGGCCATCTAGCAGCGCATACGGCTCACTTTCCGACCCAACATGAACATACTAACATACCCGATCTTAGCCATCGACCCATCATTACCAACTCAATTGGACTCCCGGTAGTACACAGAAAACCCATGCATGCATTACCCATGCACATTCATTCCATCTGAAGCCACAAATCCACCGTCCGATCGTAGCCGTCCAAACCCATACAAGCTACCACCTTGTATCTCTCTTCAATTTCTTTCTTTAAATTTTTTATTCTTAATTCAAAACCAACTAATGCTGTACGGTTTGGAGCCTAACAAAAACTCCAGTGCTTTCCTTATCCACCCAACAAAACCCGGCTCGTATCTTTTGGACTAATAGAACCCGTTTTCTCTCTCTAATCTTCTCTCTGCTCTCTCTCCGGGATTCTCTCAACCGACCACCATAACCGTCTGATTGCATCGCAGCCATCCGAAGACGATCAGCCGCTCCTCATTCATGAGATCACAGCCGTCCACAGTCCCATAATCACAGCCATCCGTTGCTAACCAACTCATCCATAATACCCACGCATGCAGCCGTCCAACTTATCCCTGCATTCTACCCAGCCGACCCTCTCTCTCTAACAATATCACAGCCGTCTGATGCGGTACGTACCCATGCATGAGCCCACTCCCCGTTTCTCTCTTCTCTAAAACTAATCACAGCCGTCCTTTGCAAGCCATCAATAGATACATTGAATCAACCAAGCTGTGCACAACAACCCCATGCATGCAGCGTTCCAGACTTCTCTATCTCACGGACCACTTGATCACAGCCGTCCCTAGGATCAGCTCGACCCGATCAGCATTCCCGTCTCTCACCTGCGATCTTCTTTCTCTCTCATTCCTTATCTATCCCAACCGCCCAAGCTTTTCTCTCTCTAGCTTTCCTTGTTTTTTCTCTTTCCTTATCCTCTCCTCTCTCTTACCCGATCGAGACCCAGCCGAAACCCTCTCTTTCTTTCGGATTCTCTCTCTAAAAACCGTTTCTTTCTCTCTCCTTAATTCTCTCTATCTCTTTCCTTTCTTAACAGCCCAAATCTCCTTTCTCTCTCTTCTTTCTCTCTCTAGATCCCAACTGAGATCCTCCTCTCTCAAACCCAGCTGTACCCGGCCCTCTCTTCCCATCTTTATGATTTATTCCCCATTTAAGATCCTCTCTCTCTCGTGTCGAACCTGTGCGTGAAATCCATCCGATTCTATATCTACTCTCTTTCCAATCTCATCATAACCGAACCCAGTAATCTCATTCCTTTATTTTCTCCTCAATCATCTCTCTCCTTAATTCTCTCTCTTTTTATATCTTTCTCTCTCTAAATCTCTTTTTATTTCTCTCTTTTAAGTAAACCCAATCACAACCGTTCCCCTTCCTTCCTAATCCGGATGAGGCCGGATCGTAGCCATCCACAAACCTCAGCCATGCATACCCGATCACATCCAACCGATCCTCCTACTCTTTTTTTTTCCGAATTCTCTTTCCATTCTTTCGGTCCAAATTAATCACAAACCGTTCACTGCATTCCCTCTCTTCCGTGATCCATCAAAGCCATACACAATCCTCTCTCTTCTCTCTCTCTAAACCGACCCTCTCTCCTTCTCCCTCAATTCTGCCCTTTTAATTTTTTTCTTTACTTCATACCAATGAAGACAATCTTACCAAATCCTACGCCTTTGGGAGCAAGCTACAAGCCGCTATATATAGAGGGTCATGGGCATGAAGAAAGGGGGGAATTATCATCATCCAGTTTTCCATAGAGTGTTCAGCAAATTGTAATAGGGAGAGTGTGCGAAGAGAGTACGTAACATTGTTTTCGGGTCATTTCAAGAAGAAGGTTTTGCAGTACTTGTAATCGTATTCATTTTTTTTTTAATAAAATTTATTCTGTTGCTCTATTCTCATGCTCTTTGTTCTTTTTCCAATGTCTCATTTTATTTACTGTATCCATAATTCCACCATGGTCGGCTAAACTCCACTCCGCCAGGGAGAGGGGTTGAGGCCATGGTAATTAAGTAGGTAGTTTTCTCTCTTGTAAGTCACTCTTGATTGCACTTAATGTTATTCCTCTTAGTTAGTTGATTGTAATTCTAAAGCGAGAGTGAAGATCACCCATCCTCTATTAGGGATTCGGTGATTCTTCAAAACTCCCACATTGAATCGTCGACTAAGATGATTAAATTTATTATTTTCAAATCTAATTTATGTTATATAAATTCTCACAACTGAGCGAGTTATACTTCTTTACTATAAGAAGGACCTTGTTCTTAAAATTGTGAGGGTATTATATAATTAAATTAGATAAAATGGTCCTTAATTCTAAATTTTCCACTTGAGGCGGTAAAACTTCCGTTCTCAAGTGTGGATTATCGAGAGTGACGCTGCAAGAGAAGTCGGCTCCTCACCATGGTTTACAAATCCCTCTCCTAGGCGGAATTTCTTCTTATATTTTCTAAAATTATCAATTATTAGTATTAGTTCTACGATTTACTTTCTAAAATAAATTATTTTTTAAATAATAAAAAAAAAACTCCCTTCATTTCAATTTAGTGTTAATTGTGATCTATTTTCTCTAGGCATCTAATTACGTGAGGTTCGATCCTTACTTGCCATATACTAGTTAAATTTTGTAGTTTATAATTGCAGGTATTGAAAATTTTTGATAAATTACTTCACTTCAACGACATAACGAAGAAGTAGTTATCAAATGGCGTCGTTGCCTACGTAAAGGCCGTGGAAAAGATTCACAAGTAAGGCTATATAAAACAACGAAGGTTAGGTACGTTTGCTACAAAAGCTCTTTTATTTCGTAATCATAGTAATTAGTTTAAATCGATTAATGTGCAAACTTTAATCTTAGTCCAAAAAAAAATTGCATTCAACCTTGCAAAGTTGTCGCCGACTCGGCACATACAACTCTTAAAGTTGTATGTGTGCTTAAGTGTGGGGTGTACACTCAACTTTTGCATTGATAGTAACAATTTTCTAGGGTGTTACAGGGCATGCATTGAATAGCTTGAAAAGAATGGGAGCTAACCACCCGTCCTTTATCAGCTGCTAAGCAAAATTTATTTACTTTCTGCAATTTGTATTTCTTATGTGATGCATTGTGCATTAATTTAGGATCATTTGCATAAAATAATCTTAAGGGCAATCACCCTCATAAGATACGGTTGGGATTTCATCACCTATCCGTAGCCCAAAAATCACCACCTTGCATTCAACCTAAGCCTAATTAATAGTAAAAGTCATTAGACGTTGGCCATAGGGTTTCTCGAGCTCAATAGGCTCTTGGAAAGGAAGCGGCGAAAGGCCACCCCACTGAATAGTCTTGTGGTTAGTAATGTCTAGGTAAGTTTTATGACAGCCTAAAAACCTGTTACGGGTATTGTGGAAATTCACACACCCCGGGACCTACCTGGTTACTAATTACTTGACCCTTTTAAGTGGTAAGCCCAAGCTCAATCTAGAAAAGGCTAAGGTCTTTCAAAGTTTATTCCACATTATTGACGACGCCAACGATCGGTTTGACAAATTGGCCACAAAGCTGCTTAAGGAAGCTTGGTATTTAAGTGAGCCTAGTGCTCCACCTCCTTCCTGGAACTGATCCGGTTGTCGTTATTTTTGAGGAATATTCCTTTGAACTTCTAAAGCCCGATCTCGAAGAGAGAATAGGAGCTGGTCTAGTTAATCAACTTAGGAAATATAAAATTATTCATCCCTTCTCACATAAAATAGTTAATTCAAATAGACTTGCTGTGTTATTTTTCAATTTGAGATTTTTATATAGTGCATGCTTAACTGGAATCGTGTCAACAACCGTTTAATACGTATTGATCCATTAGCAATCCCCAGTACCAGTGTCGGTAATATCTCAATTTTAGACACAATGGGAGAGGAAAATCGACCACGTGCAATGACACTTAAGGATTACATGTACCCCACTCGAACCACCCAACCCTCCTGTATCTCGATTCCCGCCATCACGGGTAATTTTGAAATCAAATCAGGAATGATACAAATGCTACCAGTTTTTCGGGGTATACCGACTGAAAACCCATATCAACATATCCGAGAATTTGAGGATATTTGTGGGACGATGAAATACAACCAAATGACCGAAGAATCCCTTAAACTTAGGTTGTTTCCATTCTCACTGAAAGAAAAGGCCAAGGCATGGCTGCAGTCCATCCAACCCGGCACATTCAATAAATGGGTTGATCTAGCTGAAGCATTCTATCGAAAATTTTATTCAAAACATAAAACGATGTCCGTACGTCAGAACCTTAATGCATTTCATCAATTAGCAGGGGAGACGTTGTATACGTATTTTGAGAGATTTAAGGACCTTCTCTTAGAATGCCCTCACCACGGTTTTGAAAAAATCCGTCTTATCCAAATAATCTATGAAGGTCTAGACTACCAGACCAAGACCATGATCGAGTCTCTCTGTAATGGAGGGTTCACTGAAAAAACAGCTGAGGATGCTTGGGAGTACCTCGAGGAAATTACCGAAAACACTCTCGAATGGGAACCGGTTAGCACCGAGACTAGAAAACTCCCCACCAACAAGGCTGGCATACATAAAGTCGATTCAAATTTTGAGCATGATGCTAAGTTTAACGCCCTAACGCGTCGACTGGAAGCCCTAGAAATATCAAAAGGAAGCAAATCATCAGCTCATGTGCCTTCCAAATTTATTGAATCCCCTATCTGTATTCTCTGCGATAGCACCGATCATCTGGTGGAAAACTGCCCCGGTCTTCCCATCGCTTAGGCACAGCAAGCAAATGCTCTAAATTCATTTCATACACCCAACACGAACAACAATCCATATAGTGGCACGTACAATCCAGGTTGGCGAAATCATCCAAATTTTGCTTGGAAGCAACCACAAGGAAATGGTGGCGTATCTTTTCAAGGTCCTAGTACCTACTCTTCCAATAATCAGCCATTCCCTCCGAATCAGTCATTCAATCAAGGATCCCAGCCTACTACTTCTCCCTATGTACCTCCCAATCAACGAAAACCTTCTTTGGAGGATATGTTTCACCAATTTATGCAATCTCAAAACCAGACCAACCAGAACCATGCCCAGCTAATTCAAGCCAACACTCAGGCTATAGCAAAAATGGAGGTGCAATTAGGTCAGATAGCAGCTGCAGTAGGAGGGCGAGAGAAAGGCCAATTTCCGAGCCAGCCAATTCCTAACCCTAAAGGGCAGTCTACTTCTCAACATGGACCCAAGGGCCAATTTGAAGTTGGCACTAGCTCTGGCTCCACCCAAAGTGACGTTCATGCTATCCATACCTTGCGGTTTGGCAAACAAGTAAACAATAATATTGAACCACCCAGTGATACTCAAGCCAGTCAGGAGGACCCACATAAGGACAAGAGCCATGTTTTAGATGTTCCTACAAAAGAGAAATCATATGTGCCTAAGGCTCCCTTTCCCCAGCGATTACAATCAACTAGGAAAGATAATCATGTTGATGGAATCTTAGAAGTCTTTAAAAATGTCCAGATCAACATCCCTTTCTTAGAGGCCATCAAACAGATTCCATCCTATTCTAAGTTTCTGAAAGACCTTACCACTGTCAAGAGGAAAACCTCTGTTTCTCATCAAGCTACCATGGCCGCCCAAGCCACTGGTCTCATCCAACAGAAAATTGCTCCCAAGTATAATGATCCTGGCTCTCCAACAATTCCCATTCGTATAGGAGACACAGTCATTGACAAGTGTCTTTTAGACTTGGGTGCAAGTGTGAACCTTTTACCGTATTCAGTGTACAAACAACTAGGATTGGGGGAATTAAAACCCACAAATATCACTTTGAGTCTCGCCGATCGATCTATTAAGGTCCCAAAAGGAATTGTCGAGGATGTCATCATCAAGGTCAATGAATTTTACTTCCCTGCTGACTTTGTCATTCTCGATACTGAACCTGTCATAAATCCAAGTACTCAAATCCCGGTGATTTTAGGTCGACCATTTCTTGCAACAGCTGATGCAGTTATTCATTGTCGAAATGGAGTTATGACTCTTTCGTTCGGTAATATGCAAGTTCAATTGAATGTCTTCAATACTAGCAACCAACAACATCACATGGATGATTCCAAGGAAGTCAATATGATCGACAGTTTGGTTGGAAGTATCTTTGAGGAATCATGTTATCATGATCCCCTCGAGATGTGTTTGGTTCATGGCAAAATGTTCAACGTTGACAAGTCCATCAAAGATGTCAAAACATTTATGCATATTCCATCGAGTGCTCAGCACCCTGATTTTGAACTGAAGCCCTTACCTGATTAATCTTTATACCTGCTAGAGATTTTGTTCATATGTATATATCTCTGTTTTTTTTACATTTTAGCAATTATTGTCATTCAGATGTCTGCACTCCTTATTTATCTTCATCCCTTATTTATCATACTCATGCATCATTGAGGACAATGTTTATTTTAAGTTTGGGGGTGTGTGATGTACTTTTTATATAATCTTGTTTATATCTAATTTTCACAAAATTTATCAGCTTTAGTTTATATTAAAATATATATATATATATATATATATTATTAAAAAAAAAATTAAAAAAAAAAAAAATATTATTGCATCAACTTACGCTGTAGTGGGACAGCTCGGCACATACGTCACGGCGTATGTGTGTCCAGTCTGTAGTCCCCTACCAAAACTACAGCGTTCGTATAGAAATTTATAGGAATTCGCATTTGCATGTTTTCATTTTTTTATATTAGTGTTTTTCGTAGCCTTTTTATCATCTGTTTTATCTTTTACAAAAAAAAAAAAAAAGATATATATATATATATATATATATATATATATATATATATATATATATATATATATATATATATATATATATATATATTATTTTCAGAAGTTTCGCACTATAATTTTTATGTACGTAAGTAGGATTATAAGGCACATGGTATTGTATCTTTCTAAAGCCTGATGAATAAATACAAGGGTAACGTCTAACCGAGTTCTCTCTATTAATACCCCGTTAGAGAGTGTAAAAATATCTATCTTGAACTTTCACTACACTTGGACTCACACAGTTGGGGTGTAGAATCAAATTAGTGGTTGTTGACCTAATAATAACCTAGAGGCCTGATGAACTATGACCCCCTTGTTCACTTGGTTCGCTGAGAAGAAAAAAAATATATATCGGGTATCATTACAAGGAACCAGTGGATTAGACTAGGTGCATCGGAAAAGGGCTACCTATTGTGAAGGTTATTTGCGGGCTTGTGATGAAAAACTCGAGCATAGGTCCGTAGGGGAATCTTGATGCCTGACACCTTACGCCAACTGGTGTGGGAGCTGTCGACTAGTGCTCATGGGAAAATCATCACAAGAGTAAAAAGGCAACAGAGTTTTATTCCAAAAAAAAAAAAAAAAAATCAGTGGAGATATGTGGCTCACGAAGTTTGAGTATGTATTAGATTGTGTGAACCTTCGAAAACAATCAGGGTGAAAGCCGCCGATGTAAAAATATGAGTAAGCTGGAGCATCACAGATAAAACCCACGAGGCATTAAAGTGAAAGTCCACACCTCTCGTTACCCTAGACAGGCTGCTTAGTTTTGAATCAGTGCCTAAGGTCGTTGACCTATTCTAGGAAGTTATTTGTGTTAGCACCACTTTGCGAATTGAACACCTTCTGTGTAAGTCCATACATCACTGTGCACACAAGCATGAAAGTTTTTATATTTTCTAACGGGGGATTAATCACGAGAACTCAACCTGCATACCTGAAAAGTCAGAAGTCGGGCTGATAAAAATTACAATCTCTGTGCCTTAGACATCTTTACTCTGAGTACTTTAAATTATTTTGTGAAATAGTTTTCATCTTTTATTTTCTAAAAAAAAAATAAAAAAAAATAAAAAAATAAAGAAGAATTTTGTGGGTATATTCACTGCAAACCCTCACGAGACAAAACTCGTCCACTGGGGTAACCCAGGGGTTTAACGGCTTGTTGCACGTGCTAAGTGCAATCGCGATTCCTGTGAAAGTCAGTTAAGTTATTTTTGCTCTTCTATTATTTTCTTAGTTTATTTTGTTTGCTAGCTTTCTCGAGGACGAGAAAGATTCAAGTTTGGGGGTGTGTTAAGTGTCAATATGGTGTGAATTATCCCTTCCTTTTTCATGCATATCTTATCATTCTCTTACATAAAACATTAATATTACACGTAAAGTGCATAAATTTTATTTTCATCATTGCATAGAATAATTTCGTACGAACACATAGGTATATTGATTTGCATTTATGCATTACCTGCATGGAAATTATAAAGCTTGAGAATCATTTTACTGTTTTTTTACTATAAGGAACTGATGGATGTCATTTTATGTCTTTTTCGCAGTGACTAGGACTCGTCCTCAACGCGCGTAGCTACAATGGAGTGTGACTAAATAGTAGATGTTATCACAATACCTTGGGAGCAGATCTATAGTGCACGCAAATGACAAACAAATGAAATCGCAATATCAGAGCTCGCGAAGGATATTTTGGCAAAAATCGGCACGCACGTAGCTCTGAACTCAAGCACTAGAAGAACAAGACTCAGGCATAATGAGCTGGCTTCAAACCATGATAAGTGGTGCACCCCAATTAGTCACCTTTTCTTCCTTCTCCAGCTCCTTCTTTCTCTCTCTTCCCTTCTCTTTTATTTTCCTTCTCTTCTTCCCATCTTGGCCATCTAGCAGCGCATACGGCTCACTTTCCGACCCAACATGAACATACTAACATACCCGATCTTAGCCATCGACCCATCATTACCAACTCAATTGGACTCCCGGTAGTACACAGAAAACCCATGCATGCATTACCCATGCACATTCATTCCATCTGAAGCCACAAATCCACCGTCCGATCGTAGCCGTCCAAACCCATACAAGCTACCACCTTGTATCTCTCTTCAATTTCTTTCTTTAAATTTTTTATTCTTAATTCAAAACCAACTAATGCTGTACGGTTTGGAGCCTAACAAAAACTCCAGTGCTTTCCTTATCCACCCAACAAAACCCGGCTCGTATCTTTTGGACTAATAGAACCCGTTTTCTCTCTCTAATCTTCTCTCTGCTCTCTCTCCGGGATTCTCTCAACCGACCACCATAACCGTCTGATTGCATCGCAGCCATCCGAAGACGATCAGCCGCTCCTCATTCATGAGATCACAGCCGTCCACAGTCCCATAATCACAGCCATCCGTTGCTAACCAACTCATCCATAATACCCACGCATGCAGCCGTCCAACTTATCCCTGCATTCTACCCAGCCGACCCTCTCTCTCTAACAATATCACAGCCGTCTGATGCGTTACGTACCCATGCATGAGCCCACTCCCCGTTTCTCTCTTCTCTAAAACTAATCACAGCCGTCCTTTGCAAGCCATCAATAGATACATTGAATCAACCAAGCTGTGCACAACAACCCCATGCATGCAGCGTTCCAGACTTCTCTATCTCACGGACCACTTGATCACAGCCGTCCCTAGGATCAGCTCGACCCGATCAGCATTCCCGTCTCTCACCTGCGATCTTCTTTCTCTCTCATTCCTTATCTATCCCAACCGCCCAAGCTTTTCTCTCTCTAGCTTTCCTTGTTTTTTCTCTTTCCTTATCCTCTCCTCTCTCTTACCCGACCGAGACCCAGCCGAAACCCTCTCTTTCTTTCGGATTCTCTCTCTAAAAACCGTTTCTTTCTCTCTCCTTAATTCTCTCTATCTCTTTCCTTTCTTAACAGCCCAAATCTCCTTTCTCTCTCTTCTTTATCTCTCTAGATCCCAACTGAGATCCTCCTCTCTCAAACCCAGCTGTACCCGGCCCTCTCTTCCCATCTTTATGATTTATTCCCCATTTAAGATCCTCTCTCTCTCGTGTCGAACCTGTGCGTGAAATCCATCCGATTCTATATCTACTCTCTTTCCAATCTCATCATAACCGAACCCAGTAATCTCATTCCTTTATTTTCTCCTCAATCATCTCTCTCCTTAATTCTCTCTCTTTTTATATCTTTCTCTCTCTAAATCTCTTTTTATTTCTCTCTTTTAAGTAAACCCAATCACAACCGTTCCCCTTCTTTCCTAATCCGGATGAGGCCGGATCGTAGCCATCCACAAACCTCAGCCATGCATACCCGATCACATCCAACCGATCCTCCTACTCTTTTTTTTTCCGAATTCTCTTTCCATTCTTTCGGTCCAAATTAATCACAAACCGTTCACTGCATTCCCTCTCTTCCGTGATCCATCAAAGCCATACACAATCCTCTCTCTTCTCTCTCTCTAAACCGACCCTCTCTCCTTCTCCCTCAATTCTGCCCTTTTAATTTTTTTCTTTACTTCATACCAATGAAGACAATCTTACCAAATCCTACGCCTTTGGGAGCAAGCTACAAGCCGCTATATATAGAGGGTCATGGGCATGAAGAAAGGGGGGAATTATCATCATCCAGTTTTCCATAGAGTGTTCAGCAAATTGTAATAGGGAGAGTGTGCGAAGAGAGTACGTAACATTGTTTTCGGGTCATTTCAAGAAGAAGGTTTTGCAGTACTTGTAATCGTATTCATTTTTTTTTTAATAAAATTTATTCTGTTGCTCTATTCTCATGCTCTTTGTTCTTTTTCCAATGTCTCATTTTATTTACTGTATCCATAATTCCACCATGGTCGGCTAAACTCCACTCCGCCAGGGAGAGGGGTTGAGGCCATGGTAATTAAGTAGGTAGTTTTCTCTCTTGTAAGTCACTCTTGATTGCACTTAATGTTATTCCTCTTAGTTAGTTGATTGTAATTCTAAAGCGAGAGTGAAGATCACCCATCCTCTATTAGGGATTCGGTGATTCTTCAAAACTCCCACATTGAATCGTCGACTAAGATGATTAAATTTATTATTTTCAAATCTAATTTATGTTATATAAATTCTCACAACTGAGCGAGTTATACTTCTTTACTATAAGAAGGACCTTGTTCTTAAAATTGTGAGGGTATTATATAATTAAATTAGATAAAATGGTCCTTAATTCTAAATTTTCCACTTGAGGCGGTAAAACTTCCGTTCTCAAGTGTGGATTATCGAGAGTGACGCTGCAAGAGAAGTCGGCTCCTCACCATGGTTTACAAATCCCTCTCCTAGGCAGAATTTCTTCTTATATTTTCTAAAATTATCAATTATTAGTATTAGTTCTACGATTTACTTTCTAAAATAAATTATTTTTTAAATAATAAAAAAAAAAACTCCCTTTATTTCAATTTAGTGTTAATTGTGATCTCTTTTCTCTAGGCATCTAATTACGTGAGGTTCGATCCTTACTTGCCATATACTAGTTAAATTTTGTAGTTTATAATTGCAGGTATTGAAAATTTTTGATAAATTACTTCACTTCAACGACATAACGAAGAAGTAGTTATCAGCACCGTAGGTGTGTATCTTAAACTGAATTGATAGCTTCATAAATAGAGGAATAGATTAGAAAAATGTCTTTGTATTTAATCCTAATTCGGAAATAGATTTTATGACAATTGTAGCGTCTAATTGAAATTCATCTAAATCCTTCAAAGAAGCTATCCCATTTGTGACCCCTTTGATTTAGATATTCTGCCTCAGATAAATTCAGATGAAAGAGAAGGCTGAGTTTCTGTTCACAGATTCATCGAAGATCCTTCAATAACCTATGAGTGTTAACTGGAAGGCAGAATAACTAAAAGGGTCACTAAGGTATTGGTGTTAGTTAATTTTGACATCTATGGTTCTAAGAGCGCCTAGACGATAGGAGACTCTTCCACTTAATCGAAGGAATGAGTCACTATCGGACGAGTTCCATAGGGTCCTGAGGGAGTATGGGATTATCTCCTAGTTAAATGCTCCAAGGATAACACGTCAGAATGAAGTCTCCGAGAGAAGGAATCGGACTATGTTTGACATGGTCCGTAGTATGATTGCCAAGTATGCTACCCACCTTTAGGTGGGGATGTACCTTAAAATAGTAGCTTATATATGAAACTATCTCTCATCTAGATCAGTGCCTCAGACCTATAGAGAGCTATGGTCTACGCGAAAGCTGACATTATAGTATCTCAGGATATAGGATTGTCATACACTTGTACAGAAGGACGAGAGGGATGAGATGGAGATGAAGTTCCAGGTATATCTGTTTATAAGTTACCCTAGGGAGGCATAAGGTGGACTATTCTATGATCTTGAGGTTTGGAAGGTAATCGTTTCTACGAATACCATCTACCTAGACCAGGATTATATTATAGACCATAAGTTTACCGGTAAGGTAGTTCTGGGTGAACTACTGGGTACTGGTAGAGAGTGCGCATATGAAAAACGTAGTAGGAGTAGATGATACAGAAACTAGTATACCAGGTATTGTAGAAACGATTCACTTTTGTACCACCACCACCTCGTTGTTGTGGGACCATCAAAGCTCCTGATAGATACTATGGAGAAACTTCGATAGTTAATCCAGAGTTTCAGGAGGATGATCCCTAGAGCTACGAAGAAGTAGTGGGAGCTTCCGACAGCTTTAACTGATAAAAGACCATGGAGGCAAGCTTGCATCAATGTCCCTTGGAACAGTCATGACACCATACTTATAGCACTATCACCCTTTGGGGTGTAGGAGGTGTATAAGAAGAGCACCCGGTTAATACTTAAGTAACTAGATTAGTTACCAAAGGAGAAGGGATTGACTATGTCAAAACCATCTCACTGGTAGCTATGCCTAAGTCTATTTTGAATCCTCTTAATCCATCGTAGTCCATTATAGTTGGGAGATCTGGTTGATGGATATCAAGACAGTTATTCCCTAACGGGAATTTGGAAATGACATATGGATAATGTAGCGCCAGGCTTCGTGTTAGTAAGTTAGGAAGAGATGGAATACAAGTTTTAAAGGTCCATTTATGGACTGATGCAAGCATCTAGGTTAGAATATCTATTTTGATCAAGGAAATCCGCTCACACGGATTTAATCAGAATGAGGATAAACTAAGTGGGTACAAGAAATGTAAAAGAGTTACAAGGGTGTATATAGTACTTTACAGTAACGATATCCTACTAATTGAAAATGATGTAAGAATATTGTTTACAGTAAAGGTTTGTAGTCATCATAATTCGATGTGAAAGACCCTAGTGAGGTGTGTTATGTTCTGGGAATCAAGGTAACTCGAGATTACCAGAGCAAGGTTCTCTTGCTGTCACAAGCTACGCATAAAGATAAGATTCTAGTCAAATTCGGTTTACGAGGCTAGATATCTATTGTGCAGCAGGATTTATGGGTCAGTTTCAGTCAAACCCGGGTCCAGATCACTGGACTCAAGTGAAGGGTATACTCAAAAATCCTCATCAAGTGAGGATTGTGAGTTAACTTGCACTTCACAGGTCCTGATATCGATTGGACACACAAGGTCTGACTTTGGTGTCAGATATGCGTTCCTGAGAATCGATTTCAATAATTATTTTTATCTTGGAATTAAAAGCGGTACTTGGTAGAGTATGAAGCAAGAGTGCATCACAGACTCCACCACAGAGGCTGAGCGAGGTAGTCTACTAGGTGGAATATCCTAGGAAGTTCTTAGAGAACTTGGGACGCGTACCAGAGGCTCAATTATCTATTGTTGCAACAGAAGAGCGGTAAGCAAGGTCCAAGGAGACTAGGCACCACAATGAGGGAAAACCCATCAAGTACAAACTCCACTTGATCTGACAGTTATAAAAGAACATGCAAGTAGTGGTACTGAGGTGGCATCTGCAGATAATATTGCCAATTCCTTTAGGAAATTCCTACAAAGGCTTTTGGGCAGCATGTAGAAGCTACAGAGCTCAATACGTTTTTCCTCATTAGACCTAGTGGGAGATTATTAGAATTGGTGAGGTCTATAGCTCGTAAAGACCTAGAGTTTAGCTATGTATAGTTGATAGTATAAGATTGCATCTTGGTACGTACCTTAGTATGTGTTCTGATTACATAATAGAGAGACATGGCTATATGGTAATCCACTTGAGTGGGAGACTCAAGGGACTGGTCCTATGTAACCTAAATAAGTTCGCAGCTCCAATTAGGGTTGGTCGTCCTATCAGGATAAGCTATTGGGATGACAGAGCGTGGGTGTCTCCACCACGGTCATTACCAGGCACAGTGTCTGTGGCCGAATGGAACCAATACGGTGCACAGATTGGTAAGCAGACACCGGTGCACTAAGCCGTGTTTCTGCTTAGGGTAAAATGGTCCTGAACCCTGAGGAACCATGTCTGGTTGACTAAGCAGTTATGTGGTGCTTTGGCGCACCAATGCGTGAAGATCCGGATGCAGTGATCCAAAACCACGGTGTACTGGGTTACCCGGCTGGCGTTGCATCAACGTGTCACTCCTGCAGACTATCCATACCCCTAACGGGAGGTGCGTTCCTTGGTCTGACCTACGTCGTATTAAACCCTGGCCAGGTGGTCATCGGTTAGATTGGTGACGGATCCGGTTGCTCGTCAAAGTAATCGGAGGTACGATGTATGCGGTTAATCTGGAAGGAATCGAGTCATATGAGTACTCAAGTCTGATGGTATTCTTCATCACTCGAGTTGCATCATGGCACCAGATGGAGGGAAAGCGGGTTTACCATACTAAGCGGATAGCAGGGGTATGAGGGAGAGCATAGTAAGTCCGGGAGAATTGGAGTGCAGCCTGCGTCGCACTCTTGGTGGCCACGCAGGTTAACTCGGACTCAGAGGATCGATGGTACACTCGGGTAGTGTGTCGATCGAGTCTAAGTTGGAAGCCATGAACCCTGGTCCCTGAAGGTTCCACCTTATCCACATTATGTACGGTCCTTGTACCATCTTCTCGAAATACAGAACGCAGTTAGAGGAAGCGAGAAGTCCAAGCCTGCGCTCCGTGAGTGCTTCACACTAGTGCACGGTAGATGCGTAGCTACGTGTGTGCACTAAGGGAAAACCCTAGGTTAGTGTAGAGACGCATGTAGCAATTCCTTACCATAAGTGGACTTTGCCACATGGGTGCGATGCACCGGGATATGTTGCGTGTTGACTAGTTGACTTCACTAGGGACACCCTACGGGAACCTCAGAGAATAGTAAAATCACTGATATACTTCACTTATGTGTGCCTTGCAAAATCTTGTACACGAGGAACAACCAACTAGTGACATAAGAGCGTTTTGGTCATACCATGCACCACTATGCACTAAGGGGGCCGGCCCTAAATGTTGGGAGACTGGTCAAGCCGGCCCCATTGGTTTCAGGAGATTGTTGCCTCCAATGATGGGGCCGGTCATGAGGCACAGAAAATGGGCTGGTTTTGACCGTTTTCAAAACCAAAGAAAAGATAGAGATAAAGAAGAGATATATAGGGAGAGGTTTGAATTAGTTGAACCTTATCCGTACTAGCCTCATCCATAAGGATAGAGCATCCCTATATAAGAGTAATGGGGGAGAGGAGGGGTCGAGGATAACAAGCCTTAGGGCCGTCCATGCCATGGGGAAACCCTAGCTGCCCCCTCTCCTCTCTTCTCTTCTCCTCTCTCGTCTCTCTCTCTCCCTCACTTGCGCCATTAGATGGCAACTCGTCTTCCTTGTGTAGGGTTTTGTAGAAGGAGAAAGCTCGTCGGATGGAGGCACTCAGAGATCCATCGACGAGGTGCCGTGCATCGTGCGAGATCGGGTGAACTAGAAGGTATCTCCCGCAAGCTTTTGTTGTCTAGAATCTGCATAAAAAATTAACGATATTTTTGTGATTCCGAGAGCTACAGAAGTCCAAACGAGGTGAAACTTCTTGCAAAAGTTGCATCTCGAAGTTTTATACCTGCAGTCCAAATTTCAGCCCAATCGAAGTTCGGAGCAGAAAGTTATGGCGTTGCACTGAAGGTATGTCGAGCAGATCCAAGCCCGTATCCATCGACAAAGAAGAAATTTATCGCGGTGAAAGAATCCGCACGCAGGTATGATCTCTAACATGTAGATCTAGAATAGATAGAATATGCATGTATGCTAGATTGTTCTTTCGCGTTAGGTCGACGATAGGGGTTCGCGTAGTTGCCATGCTAGATTCATACACGCACGTGTAGATCGTTTCGATGAAAAATTTGATATGTAACGCACACCGCTCACGGTCTTCGGACCTATTCTTTGCTTCCTCTGCGGGCCTCTACCATGGATTTATTTCCAACAGGCAGAGGGGGGGATCACGCGCACAGGGGCCGGGGGGGTCGCACACATAGGCTGGGGTGATCGCAAGATCAATCATAGGGGAAGCGCAGATCGGCTCACGGAGGGGTCGAGCAGAGCAAGTCGAGACCAGCGTCGGGTCGGTAGGTGGCGGTCAAGCAGAGCAGATCGGGGTCGGCGTCGGGGGTGACAAGAAGGATGACGGAGGCCGGCATTGGTTCCTGAGAGGAGGAGGCCGGTGCAAGTTTAGGTAGCCATCACGATCGACGCAGGGCAAAGGATTGCAGGGGGTCAGGATCGTAGGGGCGCAACAGGGATCAAGTGCGCAGGGATCACACAGTGATCGAAGGTGCAAGGGGGAGGCATCGCACAAGAGATCGCACGGGGGGGGGGGGGGGGGGGGGGGGAGATCGCGCAGGGGAGGTGCGCAAGGGAGGCCGCGATCTGGGTCGTCTCTCGATCAACTCATGCGACAACCATGAGATGACTCACGAGACTCACGATCGGGCTGCGCGGAAAAAATTCCCGGCCTCCTCGATGTCGCAGGCGACGACCGAGGAGGCCAAGACCAAAGTTAGGACGTGGAAACCCTAGACCAAAATGATTGACTCTGAAATCATGTTACAAAGAAATGAGATAAAGACTAGGGTTTGGAGAGAAAACTCATTATATTATTTTCTTGATATTAAATAAGACTACATCTCCTTATATAAGGAGAGAACACATCCCATTATAATACCACAACTAAGATGACTAATGGTAACTCTGCATCTAATTCCTACTAACAACAGAAAAAGGGTAGGAGCAACAAGTGATCGGATCGATGTGTTAATCTAAAGAAAATGTATGTTCTATCTCAATCTCTCTAGCTCTTTCTGTGTGTTTTTTCTCCCCTAGAATCCCAAATAAAGTTACCCTACCGATCATTAATTCTGGATCCATCCCGGCCACTTACTTGGTTTGATCGATCAGTAGTTATTTGTGGTGAAAGAGAAACCCTCCTCGGTCATCGCTCTCGAGGAATACAGATCCCCCTCGCTCAAGTAGGAATTAGAGTGGTCCTCATCGCCATCGGCCTCCCTCAGCTCCTCGACCCTGTCGAGAGCTTCGCTCATCTCCCACCTCTTCCCCACATCTCGCTCGCAGCAACCCAATCCGACCTTGAGCAGCTTCAGCATCTCCCCCTCGCAGCTCTTAGCCGCCCTCATCCTGCTGTCGAACACCTCGCCGGTCCACTCCTCTCTGATCACCGAATTCACCCAGCTCGACAGATCATCGGTGCCCGCCTTCCCCTGTCTCAGATGCTCGTCGGGTACCTGACCCGTCAGCATCTCCAGTACCAGGATCCCGAAGCTCCACACGTCGCTCTTCTTCGACGTCCGCCCGTCCCGCCTCGCCTCGGGGGCCTTGTAGGCAGCCATGGCCTTGGCGGCGTGCGCTTTGTTTGTCAGCGGCACGAGGCCGTAGTCCGACAGGAGGGGCTCCAAGGACTCGTCGAGCAGCACGTTGGTGGACGTCAAGTGGCCGTGAGGCAAGCTCAGCATCCGGAGCGCGTCGTATAGGAAAGCTAGGCCTCTCGCGACCCCTTTGACGATTTTCAGCCGCGCCGACCAATCGAGCCTCCGATTGTTGCCGCCATGGCCATGCAGTTGATCAGCCAAGCTCCCATTAGGTTGGTAGTCGGTGATGAGTAGCTTCTCCTCCCTCCTGTAGTAGTAAGCCACCAGAGGGAGCAGGTTGGGGTGGGACAACCTCCCCAGCCTGCCCATGTGCTCTTGGAACTCCTCCCTCCTCACTGCATTCATGTTCTTGAACCGCTTCACCACCACCGAGGGCCCATTCGGTAATATGCAGGCCTTGTAGGAGGACCCAAGCCCCCCACCACCCAGCACCTCAGCCGATGCCTTCAGCAGGTCCTGCAGCTCGAACCTCTCCCAGTCTCCCTTGAGGGCCTTCACAAACACCAGCCTCGCCTGCTCGTCCACCCTAGCGGCGCCGCCGCCGCCGTACTCGTATGGCCCCTGCTCCAGCCTCTCCTCCCTGTAGGCTGCCACCTTCTTCGAATTCTTGGACGACGGGGGCCGGCCCAATCTCTCCTCCCTGATCGACGACGTCTTGGAGTTGTTCAACGACGGAGGCCCGCCCAGCTCCTTCCCCCGCCGATACCGGACCACGGCAAACACAGCGCCAATGATTGCCAGGATGGCTCCCACGGCAACCGTGACGATGGCTGCCAGCAGCGGCGTCGAGGAACTTTTGGACGGCGGATTGCATGGGACTTCGAGGGGCGCACCGCACAGACCCTTGTTGCCTGCATTAATCTCAGAGGAGCTTGTGTCGGATGCCGGAGCTGAAAAGGTTAGTTATGGGCGTTAAGAAGGGGGTACGTACGTACGTAGGCGGTTCTCACCTTGGAACAAGCTGGCTTCCATTTTGTTGAGCCCTTCCGGGATGGAGCCCTCCAGATTGTTGTTGGACACGTTCACCAGGTGCAGCTCCGGCTGCCGGAGGTCCGGTAAACCGCCGGTGAAGCCGTTGCCGTCCATCCTCAGCTCCAGGAGCCTCGACAGGCCGGTGAGAGACGAGGGGATCGGACCGGTGAATTGATTATGTGCGAGGTAGAGTTTCTTAAGGGACCCCATACCGGCGAAGGCATCGGCTGGGATGATCCCCGACAGGTTGTTCATCGACAGGAATATCGACTTGAGCGCCCCGAGCTTCTTGATTTCCGGCATGGCCCCCTCGAAGCTGTTGTTCATGACGCTCAGGGCACGGAGTCCGGGCAGGCCGACGAGGGCATCGATGCGCAGCGCGCCGGACAGTCCCATGCTCTCGAGCTGGAGGCCCATCACGGTGCCGTTGCTGCAGTGGACGCCGGCCCAGTCGGAGCGGTTGCCGACGCACGGGCTGGAGCCCGCATCCCAATTGAGAAGCTGGCGGCCGTCGCCGGATACAGTCGCTTTGAAAGCGAGGAGGGCGTCGGCATCCGTTGCCGAACATGCCGTGCCCAAGAACGCAAGAGCTGCGGCTAGGAAGAGAAGCCGATGGGGCAGTGGTGAACCCGAGTCGGCCATCATGCCGCAGCTGCGGAGGGGAGGGGTGGGATTAGAGAGAGGGAGGGGGAGGAAGCCGGCCAGGGGGGGCTAAGAATAGGAGGAGATAGGGGGAGAGGATGGAGATAATTGACGGAGTCCCCGCTTGGTGCTGCGAGAAGAGTGAGGGAGACAAGGCCGGCCGGCCCTACCTCTCCCTCTCACTGTCACGGCACCCACTCCCCCCTGGCCCTGGGCCCTGGGCCCTACCTCTCCCTCTCACTCTCACGGCACCCACTACCCCCTGGGCCCTGCCTTTAATTTGTTGGGTTTCTTATTTAGACAAAAGAGTTTGTTGGGTTTTATCCATCTTGTTTTGATTGATGTGTTAGTTCCTTAATCTTTCTAAGAACAATCCAATCACATAACTATTTCTATTAATCTTGTAATCTGTTGGCCTGGCCTCTTCCCGGGCGGGCCAGCTAAAGAGGAAAATTATGTAAGGGCAGCAGCAAGTAGCTATGGTCCATGGAGGGGAGGGAGGGACAAATGGAATGGATAGTGCAAAATAAATATTCTTTTTTGATTTGATATTTCCTCTTTTGTTTTATTTTTGCCTCTTGATACTCATCGGCAATCCTACCAAAAAAATAAAAAATACTCATCGGCAAATATGAATCACTACCGGATACCATCGGTTGGAGGTTTACGGAATTCAGCAATGTTATCATAATCGCATTTGTATCTATACTATATCTATACTATATAATTAAAACGGGAACGGAGAAGAAAATTGTATCTCGAGTTTTAAAAAAACAAAGGTGCGCCAAGTCGCCGATGACACCTATGAGCCACAAGTTGCTGGAGTTTATGCAAGAGAACAGATGACACACCAAGGAAGTTGATGTAATTTGAGGCTTGGCAATATTACAGTCACCACATAGGTGAATTGCACTCGACCCTCATTGCATCCTCCCAGACGGTTTTGATGCAATCAGGCACCGAATCGAGGCAACAATGTGACATGAGAAATTTTTTTATTTTTTTTTTTTTTCCGGGGTGGAGGGGGGTGGGGGTGGGGGGATAGCCACGGATGTAGTTATTTAGGTTTTATAATGTGTTGCTTTTGATGGATGTGATACCTACAGTTAGGTGATCACTCTAACTAAAAATCAGCATATTCTAAAACCTCTATGTTTGTGAGTCATAACTATCTGATTAACCATAACATAAACACACATATTGGAGAAATCTACAGTGCATCGGATTTTTCCATGAGGCTGAGCGATCACAGCCATTCGATAGGCACCACCAACTGGTGCATGGCACAAACCAGCAAGCAAACCTGATGACTGTCATCACGCCCGCCGCACAGTAGACTATCCCATAAATAGTGCGTCTTCATTGTATTTCTGCACATAAATACCATCAAAGTGCAATCCATTTGCATTACCTTATCATCATTGTGTCGCCTTTTTTGTCATGGGAGCTTATTTACAATCAGTCTTCATTCTCTTAAACTTCATCCCTACCTTCACCTCTCAGCCCTCTGTACATATACAGTCATCTACCCTCCTCCAATCTGTAGCCACATCACAGCGATTATTCGACTACAATTCCATTGTATATACTGAAAACCTTTAACGATACAGGAAAATAATCGCTAATTGTACAAAAATTCGACTTGTTCGAATTTCTTGTCAAACCGCAGATGTGGCTTCTCATGTCATCATCATCACCTGGTCCCACGTGGGGCGGAGGGTAGCTGCTGAACTGCGGCCAGTGGGTTAACCTGCACAGAAAAGGCGAGCTGCCATGCATCAACCAGAGCTCTTCTCAGAGACGAAGCTTGCCTGACCAAAATCCTGCAAAATGTACCACCAACGAAAATCCAAGTCAGCTTAAAAGCTTCCCATTGATCATCGAACGACAAAACATGTACACTAAGCATTCACTTTAATCCATCGAAACTGATGGAGCACAAACTACCAAACCTCATGATCCCACTGGCATAGAAACCCACGGGCACGAAGATACAACAACATATTGTAGACGTCAAGCCGAGCAAGCAAGTCAGAGTATCGGAAAGGATACAAGGAAAATGTGATTCAGCCATCCTGTTTTCTACCCTGATCATGCCATCCGGATGTCGCAACTGATCATAGCCGTCCATTGCACCCAGCCCTGACAGGTGAATCACACTAACCCCAATTGGCAGGCAAAAGAGCGGTATGATCAGGTGCCACATCAGATGGCCCGATCAAAATGAAAAACAGGAAAGCTGAATATCAATTCTCAGGATACAATCCAGTACATGTACTTATAGTTCTTCGGAGCAGAATTTGTTCAATAATAGCAACCATTGGGCTTAGATTAAATAAAGAAGAAGCGGAGTGTCAGAAAGGAGAACTAACCGCTTCAAGACCGCAGATCTCTTCCGAGCAATGTAGTAGCTAATAAGCATCAAAAGGCCCAAGAGCATGATCTTTCCCCGGGGAAGCACCAACTGAGCATTACCGAATCTCAAACGGATCGTACGGAACCACCAAAAGCATGGGCAAATGTTATCTGAGAAACACTCAATGGATTTCAAAGTGGTTGATCTCGATTTATCTCCATTTAGATGGCGTCGCTGTTTGGTAGTCTTTGGACAAGATTCATTTACAGATACAGCATAGCCACTGGCAGGCAGAGATGGGTTGCTGATTTTCTCTGTCATTTGATTTGTCCCTGGACTTGGGGATGAGCTTGACTCTGTAGCAAGTTGCAACGAGCGCAATTTCCTCAACAGGTTCTACATAATCCAGGATTCAAACAAAATTATGAAAGCATAATTCAAAAGTTTCATATCAGACAATTGAAAGAAGAATTAAATGCATGGTGCATGAATGAGAAGCGAAAATGTAACTGGAAATCACTATCTATATCTACTACCAACATGCAAGATTCAAAATTTCAATTTTAAGCGATATACGAAATGGCAGGATATGGAAATATTGCGGAAAAAATTTTGATGCAATTTTATAGAAATGATGGAAATATTGATTGACGGAAACTTTCAACAAAAATCTGGACAAATAAAAATCAAGCATAGGTACACACCACATTTCTACATAATCCGGGCGTGGAGCTCCCACATAGCATGTATTCCTATGTATATTGATAGATAACAATCTCAACATATAAATAATGTAAAATTGATTAAATGATGAAATTCTGCAATGAACTCCAGACAATCATAAATAAAAAATAGAACACTTTGAAACACTCAAAATTTCTACACAATCTACAAGATTGGAACTCTATGTACCATGTATTTCTAGGCATGTTGAGCAGTGCGTAACAATCTAAGATCTACAACATATACTTTTGTCAACATTAACACTTCAATTTTCTTTTGTGCAAAAATTGCCACATTTTCAAAGCCCAATCAAGATTTGATTTTCTTACACCAATATTTATCAATTAAATAACTAGAAACCAATTAATTGAAAGAATATAATATTAACATTTTTGAATTTACGGGGATGAACGGCTCGATCCGATCGAAAGAATAATTCGATGTTTTTTTAGTTGATATAATCTCCCCAAATTGGTGTTGGATGGCAAATCTAACACACAAAAAAAATAATTTGAAGAAAAATCACAACGGGGGAAGTCGAACAGGCTACTCCAAGGGTTTAGGGTTTAAGGTTTCAAGGTTTAGAGTTATTTCCCAAAATTTGGCCAGAATTTGGGGAAGTTCAGCCAAAATTTGGGACATTACCCAGTTACCATTTCGAATATTTCTGACCTTTATTGTTTTGAGGGCTAGAAATGGCAACACATTTTGTGAAGTTTCACAAAATATGTCAATTTCAATCAATCCCAACAAGTATTGACCCAATAAGGTGAATCGTCTTTAAGAAATCCTGTTTCACCATGTTTTTCTACAAGAGATCATATCTTCCATTAGTGTAACTACCACTTCTACTTGTCAGGACTCAGTATCATATCTCAGCATTATAACAGAATCTCCACGTTATAACAGATGATCATACTAGTAGATGAATGACTGATACCAATCCACAAAGGTCTGAGATCAATTATGAAGGATAGATACCAAAAGATGTTAGAGAAAGATTCAATTAAGATGGATAATAAATACACCATATGCAATAGAGATTAAACGAATAAGAGAGGAAATTTCAGCAGAAGGGTTGAAATTAATGAATAAACTACTGGCCTACAAGATACAACCCTCTTCTATTTATACCCAAAGCCCACTAGGGATACAATTCAACTGAAGCGAAAAACCAACAGATCCGACAAATGTTGATTAGGAAATTTTCTCCTCTTTGTGGATGTAAAGTGATCTTCTTATCATCTTTCCACAATGAAAATTTACTTATAATGAGATGATCCAACAGTGAAAGTGATATGAAAATACTATAAGCATGTTTGTTTGGCTGCAGTATAATGACTCATTATTCTTTGTAATTTGTAACACCAATGCCTTTACACCCTTTTGGTTTTCCAACTAACATCTCTGGTTTGTGATTGCATTTTATATCTCAGTATTCATCTACCACCCAACTCGCCAATAAAGGGGCTATAGAAAAACATCCTAGAATGGAAGTACCAGTACTCCCTTTCTTGACATGGCACAAGATTAGCGAAGATATTCAGCAATTAGCAAGTGACAATACAGTATCTTTTTCCCCTTTCAACGGCAAAGATTGAGATGGGAAATTATAATCAAAGAAAGAAGAAAGATACATAAGGATCACACCAAAGTTAATGGGGAAGATTCATAGAAGACAGACAAGAGGCAGAAATGACACTTGTACCTGACGTTTTTCTTCAGGCAAATCCGCTCTCTCTGTCCAAGAAATAGCACGGTCGGGTGTATGTAAAACCATTCCAAGGTAGGATATGGTGTAAAGTTCTGCCACCTCCATATACTTTTCCGCGGCCATGACAGGCTGCCTGCTGTATCCTTCAGAAGAGGAGACCTGTGGTTTTGCATTCTGCAAAGCATAAACTTCACCGGCACAATGTGTCCACTTGCCAAGAAACTCCTCAAAGATTGCGTTAAGGTTGGATGACAATCCTTCTGATATTTGCATACAACCCCTGCAAAAAAAAGCAACAGAATCAACCCGAACCCCTTCTAAAGACCACAAATGACACTACAATAAAAAAAATAGTGCCCCTTTGCAAGCACTAGTTTGATTTCAAAAGGCGGCAGAATTGTCACAACTAAAAGAACATCGCAAATGTTATACAAGGGCAGATTTACAGTACCCTGTTAGTAAAACTTGAACAGGCATTGCTGCCACCGAACCAAACAACTTTTCAAGCTCAACGAACAGTTCTGATGTTCTGCATTTTCCCAAAATAGAACAATTAATTAATGAACTCAACACTTCACAACTCGGTAAAGAACATATAATATTAAAGTGCAAAATTGAATCATAAAGACAGTGATTCTTGTACAGACTAACCAAAGTAAAGAATTGTACAAAACTACGCTTGTACTATTCATATAGTGATGAAGGACATTAAGTACCGTTCATATGATGATGCAAGTCCACCCCATTTGGGCAAGCAATCCCAAATATACACAAGGTAAAGTGACTCATAGATAAATAGATGTATGTCTATATACTCTGTATGTACATCCTAAGTTCCTAACTACTCCTAAGTCCTAACACACTAAATGTTTTCCAAACAAGAAGGAGAAGCATACACTATATGCGACTGTGAAAAAGTAACGCAACTTGCAGCTCGGTAAGCATATATGGCAAGAAGAGCGTCCAGGCAAACATGAAACCAATCGATACTCAGTCACGCAGTGGAATGAGAACATGTTCCTTCTTGACCCTCCAAATACAAGAAACCCACTAACTGGTGAGGAAGTAACAATTGGTAACATCAGCCCAATCAACGATAGAAAAGGTGGCTGATGCAAGGAGATGGAAGTTAGGAATAGAACACATGACATGGTAGCGTAAAGGCATCAAAGAATAATCTGAAGAACCTCAGCAGCGACAGATAAGATAACAACATGCACAATTTATGTGATGTCCAACTTAGATTTGGTGAGTTACACAAGACTCTTCACTAGTTTCATGTATTGATAATTTTGAATGCTGTTAGACGATGATAAATTTCAGATGGTGTTAACCATGCATTGGATAGACGTTGAAAGTAATATGACTCGCTAAATTGGCCATATTAAGCTTTTATACAATGGACGGTTCATATGATTCTCGTTCAATGGTAATCCAAACCATTGAAATGGCTAATCAAGCATTGGATGGATGGCATGTAACGTTTGAAAGTAAGTTGACTTGCTGAAGGGGCTATATTGATCCGTTATACAATGGACAGACCATATGATACTCATGCAAAAGGTAATCCAAGCCGTTGAAACTTGAAATTGCTATTCATGCATTAGATAGACAGTATGCAAAGTTTAAAAGTAATCCAACTTGCTAAAATGGCTATAGAACCGGTATACAAGGGACGGTCCATGTGCTTCTTGTGCAAATCGAAGTGCATGTTTAAAAAATACAACCAAGTGCAAACAGAAACACATGTACATGTATCTACAAATGATAGAAATAGACAAACAATAGAAATAATAAACATGCATTTCTTTGTGTATGCATTACAACAATTCATATACAAAGAAACGTGTCATATTTAAGCAATATCCAAACCAGCCCTAAAAATCTCGCATGACACACTATGTTGCTTATTTTCCTTATTTGTGTGATTGGATACGGGTGTTTGTAAGGATCAAAGTTTTGTCATAAGTAAAGCATATTCATTCCCCCTATAGGTTTGGCTAATAGGAATTCATATCACACAATATATCCCAATAATAATACTCAGTTATAGTACTTTTGCAAATAGAAGTGCAAACAGAAACACATGTACATGTATCTACAAATGACAGAAACAGACAAACAAGAGAAATAATAAAACTGTGTTTCTTTGTGTATGCATTACAACAATGCATATGCAAGGGAACGTGTCATATTTAAGCAACATCCAAACCAGCCCTAAAAATCTCGCATGTCACTCTATGTTGCTTATTTTCCTTATTTGTGTGATTGGATGCGGGTGTTTGTAAGGCTCAAAGTTTTGTCGTAAAATTGGAGTAAAACATATTCACTCCCCCTCTAGGTTTGGCTAATAGGAATCCATATCACACAATATATCCCAATAATAATACTCAGTTATAGTACTTGTATCACCACCCTCTCCTAAAACTGGACCTGGTTAGCAAGTTTGGTTCCACAATAGTTGGTGAATTTTTTACAACTTTTTTTACTGCAATAGAAATGGGTTCATCTAAGGGAATTGGGGTGCAACATGGTAAATTAGCGTTTAGCAGGAGCACATAAGAAGAATTTGAATAAGATACTGCTAGTCCAATCTTAAGGAAAGCTTTCTAAATATCTATCATGATTCATAACAAGGTTTTTATTATCTAGGCTCACGAGGAACAAAAGGCAGTATATAATTTTTTAAGTTACAATTGATTTAGATAGGTCATTATATCTACAGTCGGTACTACATATTGAAGAAAGCTTGAGGGCATTTGGAAGTGAGATTGATTTTCAAAGTAAATATCACAACTGCATGTCACTACGGACTTCTTCGCAAACCAACCTTAGTTCTAACCACTTATAATAATAATTAGTGTTACTTCTTAACAGCCTGGTTGGGATTTTTATATTTCAAATTGAGTGGCAGTTCATATCCACCCTTAGTGTGTACTTTTCTATGTAAGCCTCGACCTCTAGTAAAATTTCAAGAAGTAATCCATCTGTTTTCGTAAATCTCAGCACAATTCACTAAAGATCATATTTTTGTCACTCTTATAGCACAAAAGCTGATCCGTTGCTAGTTTAACCTTCATAGCTAGTTGGCATAAATCTTTCTTAGCTAGTCTAGATATTTTCCTATCCTCAACAGCTTATATAAATCTTTTTTACTTTCTTTTTAGCTCAACCTAACACCTTTTAAGGTGCATACCAAAGATTAGAATTTCAAATCAAAGCATGTTTTGGCCAAGTCACCTGAGAAATATTAAGCCGGCTTTTAGAATAAATAACTTCGTCAAATTGAGACTATCTATTATACTCTAAATCGGAAAAAGTAGTAGAAACTAAAATGTCAAGGTTCATGCATTGTTCATCAACTGACATCAAGTAAATAATGGAACTTTGCAGCAAATGTATAAAGATACAAAGTTATGAGAAGCAACTAAGAACAATCAACAGGTTATTATTTATACATCATATAGCTTGGTCGTTTCTGGACATATCGAATAAAATATAGGGTTAATGTGTGAGAGGTCCCTGACAACAGATCCATCGCATGAACAGGACATTGAATTGTTTCATTTAGCCTAAGGTCCCTGCTTTTCACCATAAACCCGAAACTACCCTTGTCTTCTTCTCACTCTCCCGAGCAGCTCCAATGGCGGCAGCTGCAACAGAGGCGGCGAGGGCAGCGGGCAGCAGTCCCAGCGGCGAGGGCAAGCAGATCCGGCGGCGTTCGGTGGCGGTTTGGCTAAATCTCAGGTCTAGGGTTCATCCCATGGCCTATAGATCCCAGGGTTAGGGTTAGGTTAGGTGGCAACAAGCGGCGTTCGTTGGTTCGGTTCAGTGACGGCGGTGACGTTCAGTGGTTCGGTGGCGGTGGGCGGCGACATTCGGTGCTTCGGGAGCGGCGAGTGATGACGTGACATCCCAAAAGAAAATTTGAAATACTGTGGAGGGCAATTCCGTCCACAGCATTTCAAAGTCCTTAGGCTTAAAAGCATCTCCTTAAAAGGAGTTTTCACCAACTCCCCCTAAAAAAAATATATAATTTCCTCAAACAAATTGGAATTCAGCAGAAACACATAAATACTCGTTTTAGTTCAGAAAGCTAGAAAACCAAAATGCTTTTAAGTGAAACTGATGCAATACGATGCAAATGACAAGAATGTTTATTAATTAATTGAGCAGGCAGGACTTACTACTAATTATGATACCGCGCGGGAAATCAAGTCAAATAAATAACACGGGCAGATGCGTTGGGAACTACGGTAACAGTGCCGATCAATTTCAAGATCAGGCGATAAAAGACAACCCTAATAGTCCTACTTGCAATTTCTAGATTAACAGCGCTACAGGCAGGTGAACACTCAATCTCACAATGGGGCAGCAGTTGGCAAAGATAATAGACTAGAGAGCCGATTTGGCGAAATACGATGGTACCTGGTCGATGAGGGAAATCCGTAATCTGATTTACTGATGGCGGCGCAGGCACGTACTCCTCCACGCTTCCTCTTCCGAGTCGCGGAAGGGGAAGTTGATGTCGAGGCCCCCTCGCAGACTCCTTCACGCTCTCTCCTTCCGAGTCGGGAGGGGAAAGTTGTTATCGAGGCACCCTTCTTCTTTCTAATAACTCACGATGGTGGATGGGGCCGGATCCGATCGAATCGGATTGTGCGCGAGGCCGAGAGGGGATGGATCGGGCACAAGGGGAGGAGAGAGGGGTTCGGGCAGCAGGGGCTGGAGATCGGGCGGCTGGGGTTTGGACCCGGAGGCAGCAGCAAAGGGGGGGGGGGGGGAAAGAGGAGGGGGTTCGGGCGGACAAGGGAGAGGGGGGGGGGGGGGGGGGGCGGCTGAGTGGGGGAGGGGAAAGGGGCCGGCGGCTGGGGTTTTTGGGGACCGGCGGCAGCCACAGGGAGGGGGGGAAAGGAGGGGTGATCGGGTGGGTTGGGGGGTCGGGAAGGCAGCAGCGGCAGGGGGAGAGGAAGGGGGAAAGTCGGGTGGGGCTGGGGGTGGGCAGGCAGCGGCAGCAAGGGGGAGAGGGAGGGGTCGGATGGGCTGGGGGGTGTAGGCAGCAGCGGCAGCAAGGGGGAACAGGGGTGGGCGGCGGCTAGGTGAGGAAGAGGGGAAGGAGGGTTAGGGTTTCCCAGTTTAGGGTTTCACACGCCTAATACTGGACCTAGGGTTTCACACACCTAGGCTTGGGTTTGGTGTTTCACACGCCTCACCCTGGTTCTCTCAACACACATGTGGAGGAAACATAAGATTTTATTATTCATCAGTGTCATTACATGTCCCTGGGCAGGCCTATATAAAGGCTGCGATAAACAAGCGAAAGTCCCTGACAGCTGAGGTGGGACTAAATAACATAATGCAAAACAAAACAAATAAATAACGATAATAAACGAACTCCATCATGGTGCTAACTGTCCGATCAGAGCCATAGGCTCAGGTGGCGCCTCCTGCGCTGGTACACGCGCCAGGGGCGCTGCTCGATGTCCTCATCATTCTCCCGGGGTGGGAGAGAGCTCGACTCCGTCGAGTAAGGCTCAGTGCGGCTCTCGTATAGCTCCAGCAGGTCCGGGTCAAGCCGTTGCAGTTCTTCTCGTTCCATCCACGTATCCTCAGATGGGGGTTTTCCGTTCCAGCGAATCAGGTACCTCCGAGTTCCACCGTCTCGACCAGAGACGATCTCGTCATCTAGAATTTTAATAATGCCGTCTGCTGTGGGATTTGGGATATTTTGGGGAAGTGGAGGTAAAGGGTTGCTCTCAGAAACAGGATCCAGGGTAGGCTCTACCAGAGGGTTATTAGGGTTGAAATTTGGGCCCTTGTAGGCCACTAAATCTTCGACATTGAAAGTCGGACTAATGCCAAAACCCTCAGGGAGGTCAATAACATAGGCATTGTCATTTATCTTCCTTAGTACCCGAAAGGGGCCGGCACTGCGTGCATGTAGTTTCTTAACGGTCCCCGATGGGAACCGTTCCGGGCGGAGCCGAACCATCACATAATCTCCGATGTTAAAAGTTTGAGCTCGCTTTCGGGCATCGGCTCGTAATTTATAGTCAGCATTGCTCTGTTCAATTTTGTTACTGATTTCTTTATGTAATTCATGCATATGTGATGCAAATGCAGATGCAGATGCAGACTCAGAGACTCTATGATGATTAGTCATGGGAATGAGATCTATGGGTTGCCTAGGTTTAAAACCATGGACAATTTCATGTGGACTCATGCCAGTAGTTCTATTAACAGATGAATTATATGCAAACTCAGCTATTGACAGTTTCAGATCCCAACTCCCAACGTGTTCACCCACTAACGTTCGCAGAAGGTTCCCCAAACTCCGATTGACTACCTCGGTTTGACCGTCGGTTTGGGGGTGGAATGCCGTGGAAAACTGGAGCTTTGTTCCTAATTTGTGCCAGAGAGTCTTCCAGAAAAAACTAGTAAATTTGACATCTCGATCCGACACAATGGTCTTGGGCAACCCATGTAACCTCACGATGCCATCAAAGAAGATTTTCGCGACGTGGGACGCATCGGAAGTTTTTGAGCACGGGAGGAAATGAGCCATTTTAGAGAACCGGTCTACCACTACCAAGACCGAGTCATGTTTACGCAGGGTTTTCGGGAGGCCGAGTACGAAGTCCATACTAATGTCCTGCCAGGGGCAATTAGGAACTGGGAGGGGTGTACAAGCCAGTGTTTTGCTTCCTCTGTTTGGCCAGTTGACAAGTATGACACCTACCCACATGTCTGGCGACATCACGTTTCAGGCTCGGCCAATAAAATCGGCACTCAATGGCTTCGATGGTCTTGTTAACGCCAAAATGGCCAGCAAGACCACCCGCATGAAGCTCCCAAATAAGGAATTCACGAAGGGATATTCGGGGGACACATAGTCGACGGCCGCGGAAGAGGTACCCGTCTTGCACGAGGTATCCATCTATTTCTTGAACTGTGTCGTCGGTTAGTGCCGCATAGACTTCGCCGAAATCGGGACACGACTCGTATTCGGCCCTCACTCTCTCAAAACCTTCGACCGAAACGGTCAACCTAGACAGAACGAACATGCGGCGACTGAGGGCATCGGCCGCTTTGTTTTCTACTCCAGCTTTATGGCGCAGGGTGAACGTGTAGTCTTGGAGGAACTCAACCCAGCGGCCATGCCGTGCGTTAAGCTTCTTCTGTGAGTAGATGTACCGCAGGGCTTCATGGTCGGAATAGATAACGAATTCTTTGGGAAGTAAATAGTGTCGCCAGTGGCGGAGTGATTGGATCACCGCATAGAATTCCTTATCATAAGTGGAGTATCGCTGTCGAGCTTCATTCAGCTTCTCGCTAAAATATGCGACAGGATGACCTTCTTGGGAGAGGACGCCCCCAATGCCGATTCCGGAGGCGTCACAAGCTACTTCGAAGACTTTGGTGAAATCTGGGAGGCGCATCACAGGGGCCTCAACCATTCGCTTTTTGATTTCCAGAAAGGCCCTAGTGGCCGCACTCGTCCATTCGAACTCGCCCTTCTTCAGGCAGTCGGTGATCGGGGCCGTGATGGTACTGAACCCCTTAATGAACCTCCTATAAAAGGTGGCGAGACCGTGGAAACTTCGGACATCTCGGATGTTTTTGGGTTCAGGCCATTCTTCAATTGCACGGACCTTCTCTGGGTCGGCAGAAACCCCATTGACAGACACGACAAAACCAAGGAAGTGGACTTCAGTGGTGAGGAAGGTGCACTTTTTTGGATTGGCGAACAGCTCTTCCTTTCTTAGCACGGTACAGACTTGCCGGAGGTGGTCTAAGTGCTGCGCTTGGGACTGGCTATAAATGAGTATGTCGTCAAAGTACACCACCAAGAATTTTCCCATAAAAGGGCGGAGTACTTGTGTCATGACTCTCATGAACGTGCTAGGTGCATTGGTCAGTCCGAACGGCATAACCATCCATTCGTACAGTCCGTCCTTAGTCTTAAATGCCGTCTTCCACTCATCTCCCGGGCGAATGCGAATTTGGTGGTAACCACTCTTCAAGTCAACTTTGGAGAAGATTGTGGCTCCAGACATCAGGTCTAACAGATCATCCAGGCGAGGGATAGGAAAACGGTATTTGACCGTTATCTTATTGATAGCTCGGCTGTCTATACACATGCGCCAGGTTCCATCTTTCTTGGGCGTAAGCAGAGCTGGAACCGCGCAAGGGCTCATGCTTTCTTTGATGAAACCCCTTTTCAGTAAGTCATCAACCTGCCGTTTCAGCTCGGCATGTTCTGTAGGGTTCATTCGGTAGTGGGGCAGGTTGGGGAGGCTGGCTCCAGGAACCAAGTCGATGGCGTGTTGTATGTCACGCATCGGAGGTAATTGGTCTGGGAGGTCCTCAGGGAAGACATCGGCAAACTCTCTCAGTACTGGGGCAACCTCTAAGGGAACAACTTGGGTGGACTCTCTAGGAACTTCCCGGGCTGCAAGGATCAGGATTGGGGCCCCTTTTTCCAGTTCGAGGCTCAATTCTCTGGCCCCGATAAAACTAACATTGCTGGTTTTCTTCTTGGAAGTGGGCTGTTGCGCAGGCTGACCACTCTTGGGTTGAGAGGGTAGCAATTTAATCTTCTTGCCTTCATGTTCAAACATGCACATGTTGGATCGGCCGTAGATGAGAACATCGTTGTCGAAGAGCCAGGGTCGTCCTAGTATAACTTGACCCACATCCATCGTCAAAACGTCACACCAGATCTTCTCCTGGTAGGCATTGAAGTTTATGGGGACCAAACATCTCTGTTTGACCTCCATTGCCGTAGAATTGATCCAGGAGACTTGGTATGGTCGGGGATGGGGAACTGCCTTCAACCCAGTCTTGGAGATCACGGCAGACGAAACTGCGTTAACGCAACTTCCACTGCCGATGATCACTTTGCAGTTCTTATCTCCGATTCGGGTAAAGGTGTGAAAGATGTTGGTACGCCTCCAATCATCTTGTTCCTTGGGTTGGGACAACGCACACCTAACAACGGCCAATTCAGTGGGGGCTGTGCGCCTAAGGCAACCTAGGGTAACGTCATCGCCCTCTTCATCAAAGTCTCCTTCATCGTCATCAGCTTGGTAAACGAACCCATCCACGTCTGACTCCAAAACTTCAACAGGTGTGCCGTCAATGATGTTGATTTTGACGGGGCTAGGGCAGTTCGCAGCCACGTGCCCATAACCCTGGCACTTGTAGCATTTGATGAGGGGACTGACTTTGGAAAAGTCCCTCTCAGGGCCTTTACCACGACTGTCCCTTTCGTTGTTCCGACTCGTGGAGTCTGTCCTGGGTTGGAATTGGTTGGGATTAGGCCGACTTGGATAATTGCTCGAGGAAGGACGAGGGGCGTGACTTCGGGAATCTTGGCCCCGATGAGACTGGGTGGACCTAAAGCTATCGAGATCTTGCACTAACGCGTAGGCCCTTTCTAACTCTGTAACATCACGAGCGAGAAGCTCGTTTCTCAATTCCTCTCTTAGACCTGACCGAAAGCGGGATAAAATCTGAACAGGGGTCTCAGTCCCCAGAACGTTGCAGCGGGTCAAGAACTCGTCAAACTTGGCGACGTAGTCTCTTGCTGACTTGTTACCTTGAGTGAACTGATGCCACTGATCTAAGAGACGCGCTTGATAGGACGGTGGCACGTATTTCCCCTTCAGTTCGTTTTCATGGCTACCCAGGTGTCGATGGGATCTTGGGTTCGGGCCACTCTCAGGGCTTCAACATTAGTCCAGTACTGACTGGCGGGGCCACTGAGTTTCATTGCAGCAAAACGGACCTTCCGTGGCTCCGTTAATGGGTACCAGGCGAAATACCGGTCCATGGATTGGAGCCAGTCTAGGAAGAATTGGGGATCATGCCGCCCATCGAAAGCAGGCACTTCTAGCCTGATGCTCCGGAGATATTGTTCATCCGGATTTTGATTGTTCTGCCAAGGTGGCCGAAAATCTTGCGGGTCCACGGGTGGGGGAGTTCGAGGTGGAACTTGATCCAAACGGTCAAAGCGGGCATTGGTATCGCGCTGGTAAGCTGCGAAGTTTAGGTTCATTGTGGCAATACCCTGAGCTAACTCAGCGAGTGTTCTAGCTAGGGCGTCGGGATCCATGGTGCAACTATCAGACTCACTAGACTCTCCTAGCAGATATGGCCTACCGTTACGGGTTGGCATGCACACACAACGACAACTAATGCAGAGAAAAATGAAATATGAGAAATGCAGGATTCTTAACTAATAACCATACTCTGATACCAAAATGATGCAATACGATGCAAATGACAAGAATGTTTATTAATTAATTGAGCAGGCAGGGCTTACTACTAATTATGATACCGCGCGGGAAATCAAGTCAAATAAATAACACGGGCAGATGCGTTGGGAACTACGGTAACAGTGCCGATCAATTTCAAGATCAGGCGATAAAAGACAACCCTAATAGTCCTACTTGCAATTTCTAGATTAACAGCGCTACAGGCAGGTGAACACTCAATCTCACAATGGGGCAGCAGTTGGCAAAGATAATAGACTAGAGAGCCGATTTGGCGAAATACGATGGTACCTGGTCGATGAGGGAAATCCGTAATCTGATTTACTGATGGCGGCGCAGGCACGTACTCCTCCACGCTTCCTCTTCCGAGTCGCGGAAGGGGAAGTTGATGTCGAGGCCCCCTCGCAGACTCCTCCACGCTCTCTCCTTCCGAGTCGGGAGGGGAAAGTTGTTATCGAGGCACCCTTCTTCTTTCTAATAACTCACGATGGTGGATGGGGCCGGATCCGATCGAATCGGATTGTGCGCGAGGCCGAGAGGGGATGGATCGGGCACAAGGGGAGGAGAGAGGGGTTCGGGCAGCAGGGGCTGGAGATCGGGCGGCTGGGGTTTGGACCCGGAGGCAGCAGCAAAGGGGGGGGGGGAAGAGGAGGGGGTTCGGGCGGACAAGGGAGAGGGGGGGGGGGGCGCTGAGTGGGGGAGGGGAAAGGGGCCGGCGGCTGGGGTTTTTGGGGACCGGCGGCAGCCACAGGGAGGGGGGGGGAAAGGAGGGGTGATCGGGTGGGTTGGGGGGTCGGGAAGGCAGCAGCGGCAGGGGGAGAGGAAGGGGGAAAGTCGGGTGGGGCTGGGGGTGGGCAGGCAGCGGCAGCAAGGGGGAGAGGGAGGGGTCGGATGGGCTGGGGGGTGTAGGCAGCAGCGGCAGCAAGGGGGAACAGGGGTGGGCGGCGGCTAGGTGAGGGAGAGGGGAAGGAGGGTTAGGGTTTCCCAGTTTAGGGTTTCACACGCCTAATACTGGACCTAGGGTTTCACACACCTAGGCTTGGGTTTGGTGTTTCACACGCCTCACCCTGGTTCTCTCAACACGCATGTGGAGGAAACATAAGATTTTATTATTCATCAGTGCCATTGCATGTCCCTGGGCAGGCCTATATAAAGGCTGCGATAAACAAGCGAAAGTCCCTGACAGCTGAGGTGGGACTAAATAACATAATGCAAAACAAAACAAATAAATAACGATAATAAACGAACTCCATCATGGTGCTAACTGTCCAATCAGAGCCATAGGCTCAGGTGGCGCCTCCTGCGCTGGTACACGCGCCAGGGGCGCTGCTCGATGTCCTCATCAGAAACATTTCATTTCGTCCTAAATATCAAGCCATAGTGAACATTCCTACTAACACATTTATTACCTCCCCTTTTCATATTTTGAAGTCACATACTTTATCTGTTTATGTTGCTTACCAGACATGATCAATAATATGATACCTTTCAAACAGTGCAAAAAGATTATTCTAGACTCCAACTTTAATTTATATCTGTTATATCCCTGTAGTTGATTCCCAACTATTTGGGTCTTCGTACAGAACTTTTAATAGTGAAAGAAAAAAATAAAAAAGATGGTTCTAATCAATGTCCAGATCGCTGGTAGTGCACATAACCAAATGCATCAAGCAATATATTAAGAAGTTGCCACACTTTATTTATCGATCCAATTTCTCACACAATAATCCTCAAAAAATTAATCGAGAAAATATTAGCAGGTAGCAGTTCTTGGCAGGGCCCTCTTTGAAAGCTAATGCCAAATTTTCCTACGTTTAATTGTAAGTTCACAGAATATACAAGGTTTGACTGTTGACTAAATCTATGATCTTCCCAATATTTCCTTCCCCATAGAAGTCTCCAAGGAATTCTAATAAAAATAATAACATCAAGAAGCAAAGACTTGAGGTACCTTCCCAGTTCTTTCAGTGACTGAACAAACACCATACCAGCTGACTCCAACATTTCAGCCATTTGAGTCTCACCTATTGCTTCCGTGAAGGTAGTTGTACATAAATGTCGAACAATAGAAGAAGCAAGGGATGCTGCTTCCTCAAACATGCAACAGACGAGGTAGCTGCATACAAAAAATACACAAAACAATTGATGACATGCAAGGAGTCACAGTATTAACGTGTCATAGGCTAACAAGCCATAAAAAACGAAGACCTGAAAAACATATGCAAATAATATATGTGGTAGTTTAATAATATAAAGGTAGCTGCATAGATAAAAATAAATAAAACAATTGATGACATTCAAGGAGTCGCGGACCTCGCGGTGTTTACATGTCATTGGCTAACAAGCAATCAAAAACTAAGGCCTGAAAAAAAAATCTGCAGATAATATATGTGGTAGTTTAATAATATATTCAGTGTTTTGAAGATAATTATTATATGTTTTAGTTTAATTGTTCTGCTAATGCTCTGACGTTGTCTATATTTACTTAAAAATGTAAACATGACAGTGCGTGAAAGAATATAGCTAACTAGAAGATGCATTTTAAGAAAAACCTCAATAGTCCATCCACAGACTAACAAAAAATATATATGGAAACTAAAATTGCCATTTTCTACCATAAAGCAAAAACTCTGACTTCAGTAAGATTAAAAGCCTCGCCAAACCAGACCCAGAATATTTCACGTGTTTGTAGAACTAAGACATACATTGTCATAGATGTAGATAACTATAAATAACTAAAAGACTGCAAAAGTACAAATTTACAAGTCTCACCATATTGGAATATATTACTATATCTCAATTATAAGATGCCTGTTGAATAAGACTCTTTGGATACAATGATGGTATAAGCCATCATGCACAGAGGGAAAAAGAAAAGAAATTTAGCCGGTAAAGACATCGCATCTTCAGCGTTGCATGCTTCATTATGAATAGGTTTAAGAGGAGACATCTCTATTCTAACAAGTACTAGTGGCGAATAGCACCAAGCTTCTAAACGCTGCAGTGAGGTCGTCCTTTCAGATTCAGAACAGAGTGGGATGTGACTTAGAAAGATTATACTTCTTTTTGATAGGTAACACATATTTATTTAAAGTTCAAAGGAGTTTTCAAATGCATATATTTTGAATCGGATGGTCATTGTCTTCCCTTAGTATAATCAAGACCACAAAACTAACATCTCATTTTAGCTATGCTATCAAAATCGAAACTAGTCAGCGACTAGTTCCTAGGCGGTATTTTACTGACCGACTAATTCCGATTCTTTCATAGTTGAGAGGAATCCCGTCTAGACCCAACTAGTCCCAGACTAGTGACTGAGACTAGTCCCCAGGTGGCATTCTGCAAGCAATTTTTTTTTTGCAAGGAGTCTTTACAAGCAATTTTGTTTGGATTTTTTTGCATTGCCTTGAAGTCCTGAGTCGCAACTATAAATATTTCCTATAATCATCTGTTGAGGACCTGATAATATAAGATAAAAATATAGACAAATAATTATTGTTTATTTATTGATAACCATATAACCCTATAATCAAAATTGGGGTTGTTCACAGATTAAACATCAACAAACAAATATTGTGATAAATTCTTAGTTTTGAGTCTTCTGACATGGGCATGAAACCAATACAACTGTGTTTTGTTACTTATGTATTTATACCCATGCTGTGAAGTGTGAAGGCATGTATTGTTATTGACCGACTAATATCATATACTTATTGATATTTATGCTCGTTCATATATCATATATATTTAGGGAGGGGGGAGGGGTTAGAATAAGTTTTGGCTGACTAGTCCCGAATTAATCCAGACTAGTCCTAGTCGGCCCTTGGCTGACTAGAGGCCGACTACCGACTTTAACTGCATAGCATTTTAGTTCTTCATTGTGCTTAATTAAAGGAAATAAGAGTGAGTATATGAGCTAGAAAGAGTAGAAAGGATGGTTGAGAAAGAAACCAAGTCCTCCAACTTATTATCGAGTTATATTAATGCAATCTCCGACTTATCCTTAGAAAATGAGAATAGGGAAAAAGGAGACGATTGTATGATTGAGACATTGAGTGTATCTAGAAACGAGTAGAAGGAAAAATGAGACATTATGATAGAGTGCATTTATAAGTACTAACGCATCATAAGATTTACAGGGATGATGAATGAAGCAGCTAGTCTACCAATGCAATTAGCCATGTCCCATCTAAATGGGATTGGAGACCATGCAAGTGTATGTCATTAACAAAGTAACAAAGAATTACAGCAGGAGGTTTGCCAAAGTGAAAACAACTAGAATGATATACTTGGAATATCAACTAAAATACATCACGGGAAAAACCCAAGTTTTCCCGAGGTTACATCCGAATTGGTCTCCTAGCTTTTCATGTGTCGCACGATCATGTCGCCATAGCTATTAGGTAAAGAGCTCACCCATGGCTTACCCCCTTCTCAAGGTCCAAGGCCTTCTAGGTGAGTTACGTTGTAGATCGTACTGAGCTCGGTATGGAACACTGGTCATTCCTTACGTGGTTGGGTGGACTTTCCAGGCTTGCTTCTCGTGCAAGTCAGTCGACCTTCCAGATCTCGTCTCACCCAGTGCTCAACCTGATTGTCTGAGGTCGAGCTCCTAGATTTTTTTCCCGAACAAGCTCCTCTTAAGTGAGCTAGATTTTCCATCCTCCTCCATGGCATTCTAGATAACTTTCTGCAATGGCCCAGGACTTGTCCACGAGTCGGCATCTGGTGGGGCAATATGTACGATGGGGATGGATCTCAATTTATGCACCCACAATTTCCACGAATCCTAGGTTTGAATCAACTTACATAAACATGCCACTTGATGTCAGTCACCTTCATCCAAATTCCCAAGGCTCGATAACTTCTAAAATTGGACCATATAAGCGATTGGTGGAATAAATTATACAGAAATCGAGAATAATCCATGTGCGAAAACTTCTCATCAAGCTTTCCTTTCATTTCTTCTCATGTGCAAATTATCGGATACCTATTATTTCTCGTTTAATTTGGCACTTCGCCACCAATCAAGAGCGAGCCTTTAGTTTATGGCAACAAATTGGACTTGTCACTAATTTAAGACTTATTCCACTCAAAAGATGCTTGGAACTTCCACTTCAAACTAGAACATTTTTCTAAATGAATTAATCCATTCCTCCAAGAATTTTAGATAAATGCTTCCTCCAACATATCATATACTACGACCTTCCACAAACAAATGGTGATACACAATGCCACCTCAAGATAATATATTTTTCTTCTTTCTGAAGAAGAGGATGGAATGGTATTTGATTTCACACATCATTTTCCCAAGTCCTTGTTGGTCTAAACATCTCTCTTCATTAAAGATATTTTCTTATTCATTGCAAGTTGTACATGAGGTCATAAATATAGAGGAATACTTTAAACTATTTTTTGGGTCCCACATGCTATTTACCAAGTTCACACCGAACTAATACATGGTGGGAGGAAAAAAATGGGAATAACATGATAAACTCATCCACCTTGTTTAGTTCCCCTTTTGACTGCTAAGGGCTAATGGATATCTAACAGAAAAAGGAGCTTTGCTAAAAAAGAATGCAATGTCACTCTACCGGGGTAAATGAATCACTCGATGTTGCAAATTATGGAACCAATTAAAAAGACAAAGCCAACCTCTCCAATTGTTGATTGACAACCCTCTTGTTTGTGGGCGGGTAATAACTCAAAGCCAAGAATAAATTGATACATATATGCTATCATTTGGATCTATGAGATGAAAATTTGATTGTACAATCACTACAATGATGCCCATGCTGCATAAAGGATACAATGGAAAAAAAACTGCACTTCTATAACTTTTCATTAGAGAACAAAAAAAATCCAAATATCTTCCACCATTTAAATGTTACTCTCATTCGTCTTCCTCAAATTACGTGTATATCTCTTCCTTCATTATCTTACTCAAACAAAAATCCATAAAATCCCCAAAGTTGCTTTCAACTTTCTCCTTTTTTTATTTCCACCCAATTTATCAGGATGTATTTCACAAATTTGGGTGTACTTCATCGCCAACTTGATATGCATGAGTCATGACCCCCTTTAACCAGACAATCCCTAAAATTTTCTCTCCAAGCCAATCCCTTCACCTTGACTTGGTCCCTACAAACTCTTCTCTCGTCCTCTCAACCACCATTATCGTTTCACTCCCTTCCTTTTCTATCACTTCATATTCCTCCAAATTTAATCAAGCACAGCTTACCTCTCCTGAGTCCTCTTCCACTAGCTCAAAGCATTCATTTCACGTTTTAAGGCTTCCTCTGTTATGATGAATGATCTCACTGAACCTAGAAGCTCTAGATCATAAATGAATGATATGCCATTTAAATCAATGAACCATGTCACTCATATAATGCCCGAGGATGCCTATATCATACATGAATGGGGTGGATCATCGAGTTTGGAATCCCCACCATTTTCTTCACAGTAGTGGTATAATCATTGTTTATTTTGGGGCCATTTAATAGATGGTTAATGGATTCCGACTGTGATTTTTGTTTCTAAGCATTTTGAAGGTTGTAGGACATAATGGGTCAATTAGAGTGCCCACATTATATCTTGCATTGGTAGTATTTCAGCTTGAATCGTCCTTGAAGGAAGTTGCCTCAGCTCAACATATATTTATTGGATCCCAAAGGATGTGATTTTTTTTTTTATTTCGAAGTGTCACTTTTCCTGGCATTACAAGAAGTTGGACAAAACCATTTTTTGATGGATTCATCCTAAGTTGGGCCTACTTTCGTTCAACTTGCAACTCCCAGTTTTCTGGTCGTCGGCGAATCGATGACATTGAAACAAACCCCCCATCCAAAACTTTCCAGCTAAGCACAAAAGGTTACCAAAAACAAATCATGGGATCGAATTCCTGAGGCTAAGAGAAGCTCTTATATATCATTTGTGATCACTACAACCAAGTCGAAGGATGCAAATTCTATCCGAAACTTGTGATTCCAAGTAACAAGGACTAATAAGTTGGGGTGATGCCATCGTCATCGTCATTCCTTCCATCACCAAACACGCATAAAAATCTTGGCTTGAAGGTGTAAAGACGAAACCAATATAGAGTCAGAGCTGGTTACACACATTGTGTATTTCCAAAGAAAACGGTAGTAAATGAAAAAGAAGCTAAGGATCTTGTCTTGCAACAATGGGAAACGAGAATTAATATTAAAAAAAGGCGAATCAATAATTTACCTTTCAGAGAGGTCGATTTGTTTCCAGATCCCGGATTCGGAGAGGAGAGCCACCTCCTCGGCCATTCTCTTCTGCTTGTGCACCTGGGGGACGGAGGTTTGAGCAAGGGAATTGAGAAGGGTTCAACTCTCAGTAATGAAACCGATGAGGAGGAGGAGGAGGACCGGTGGAGGAGGGGAACCTTATCGATATCACGCTGGTGGAGGAGAGAATATGATCGAGATCGACATTCCCTAACTTCGCTGCACTCCGCTTCTCTTGCTGGCACGTGCCGTGGATCAATCCACCTAGCTCGCGAGCTCGAATCGTCCAAGGGTTCACATTGGCAGCATCAAAATGCGTGCATCGCACTCAGGTTTAAGTTTGCAGGCGCATCCAAGGACTCGCATTGGAGGGTAATTGGACCCACTATCAGTGGGTCAATAAAATTGTTCTCAGGGATCCCGTATCTGAAGAGCGCCCCATGAAAATGAATCATGTTTCGGACGGCCATGACGTACAGCAAAAAAGGGCCAATGATGGGGGAGCTCTCTCTCTATATATATAACATGGCATGTCGGTTTTGTGCTAACTAGGACAAATAAAAACCAAAAGCTGACTAAAACCAAAAGCTCTCTCTCTCTCTCTCTCTCTCTCTCTCTCTCTCTCTCTCTCTCTCTCTCTCTCTCCGAGGGTGACAGGGGAGGAACCCAAATCTTCTATCACATTTCTCTGCACCCAAGTCACAGCCCTATGTTACACGCATACCCGATCGGTGCATTGCACTCACCCCAACCGGCAGGCAAAGGAACGGTAGTGATCAGGTACATGTTGGTGCTTATATCGTTGGTCCAATCAGAGTCGTTTCTTTGCTTGCCAGTTGGGACTGAGTGCGATGCATCAGTCGATACAGTGCATCGGACGGCTGTGACTTGGGAGGCAGACGATGGGGTAGATAAATGGTGTAGAGGATTTGGGTTCGGGGGTGGGAGGGTGGCGATGCCCAGGGGTTGTGTTGCCCCCGAAGGCGGCCCGCTGCAGTGCCGATAGGCACGGGCATTCACTAGTCTATATAACATGGCACGGCGGTCTGCATGCTGACTAGACAAAACAGAACAAAAAAGCTAACTAGACAAAACAAACTGGGATAGTACAGGCCGTTCGATGGACTGATGATAAACAAAAAATAAAGATAACCATCCGATATTCTCCATCTCTTCATCCGCACTCTCTCCCTCGCAATTCTATAATAGGAATACATTAAATATTTTTGAACCTACATCTGTCGGTTCCAGTTTCCAACTTCCAAGACAAAAGAATGTGATTCACTCCAATGGGTTTACCCCAAATGGTCTGTCCGATTGACTCTTTGTGAAGGGGTTTACAGTGCTGTGACTTGAGAGGCAGACGATGTGGCAGATAAATGGTGCAGAGGATTTGGGTTCGGGGGTGGGGGGTGGCGATGCCCGGGGGCTGTGTTGCCCCCGAAGGCGGCCCGCTGTAGTGCCGATATGCACGGGCATTCACTAATCTATATAACATGGCACGACGATCTGCATGCTGACTAGACGAGGGGTTTACAGATGGTCTGCCCGATTGACTCTTTGTGGAGGGGTTTTCATTTTTTTTTTTATTAGTTAAAAAGCAAAAGCTATGGTTGGTACGGAATAAAGAGTGACAGTTGTGGTTCATACAAATTGGGAAGCTACCGATTCCGGGTTTCAATTCATTGCCCTGAATGGTCAGCCGTCTACCTCTTCATACATTAAATATTTCGTTGCCCCTAATGGTCAGCCCTCTATCCCTTCATACATTAAATAATTTTTATTCCTTCAATACATTAATTGTTTTTTTAAAATTTTTCAAAATTAGAAAGCTGTCAATTCCGAGTTCCAGTACAAAAGAACGTGATTCACTCCAATGGGTTTGCCCCAATTGGTCAACCCGCTTTACTCTTTGTGGAGGTTTTATTATTATTATTATTTGCCAATGGTTAAAAAGCAAAAGCTACCATTGGTAAGGAATAAAGAGTAACATCTATGTTGGGATTCTATTCCCTCAAAGAAAAAAAAAATGGCCGCTTATTGCCTCATCTTCCCCTTTCCTTAACCTCACCCTCCCCTCCCTTCCCCCTCCAACAATAATCTATAGGTGACAGTGCTTGGGGTTGGGATAGTTGTCGGGCTGGACACCCAGGACATAGAGAGATCACATACTTTTTCGGTTACAGGTTTCCCCATCGTTCAACCATGTCTGATGTCAATGGCCACCCCACTGTACCAGTGACTTCCTCCCTTATGGATCCCGAATTTATCTCGATAGACGATCCCGGTGTGCCCGCTCACATCCAAGGTCGATTCCCCCTCTCCTGTTTTATACCACGTAGGAATAACGGATTTATCTAACAAATTACTAATCAATGCTTAAAAAATATTGTTTGAGTTATAGGTTACCCCACCATGCCCGCCATATCCGATGGCAATGGCTACCCCACTATGCTCGTCGCTTCCTCTATCACTGATCTCGACTCCATGTCGATCGACGGCCCATTGTGCTCATTGATGTCCAAGGTTAGTTTCCCCTCTCCTGTTATATACCATGTAGGAATAACGAATTTATCCAACAAATTACTAATTAATGATTGAACAAATATTGTTTGCGTTATAGGTTACCCCACCGTGCTCATCGCTGCACGTGGAGACCATGGTCCAACTTAAGTCCACCCCCTTGCTACGTCTTCGGGAGGAAATTGGGGTTTTGTGGCTATACCAATGGTGTTTTTTAGCGTATACGCGCAAACATGTTTATGATCGCTCGGTACATTAAAAGGACGCGGTTCAAAGAGAGAGAGAATCGGAGTATAGCTGGAGTCAAAGAGAGAGAGAGAAGTTTGCGAGAGAGGCAGGATCGGATGAGATAGAGAGAGAGCTTAGGGTCAGCTGCGATCACTTAGGAAGAGAGAGAGGGAGGTCGCAAGGGATAGAGAGAGAGTTGCGGACGTGAGCAGGTTTTTCGATAGGGGGGATGAGATAGAATATGAAAGAGAGATAATTCCAGGAGATTAGATAGAGAAATAGGGTTTTCGGATGGGTTTGTTAGGAAATAAAGAAAGAAAGATGGAGCGAAAGAAGGTTTCATGAGGGGAGGTGTCATGTTGGGTTTAGAGAGAGATGCTCAGTGGATTAGGGTTTCGAACGTGGGGCTACCGGCTAGACAAAACCCACCTCGATCTCTCTCCATTTCTCTCTCTCTCTTCCCCCGATCAATCTCTCACTCGATCTCTCTCTTCCCCCAATATCTCTCTCTGTCTCTCCGTATCTTTCTCTTCCCCCAATCTCTCTTTCTTCCCCCGATCTCTTTCTCTCTTAGTTTGTATAGAGACGGCCCTGCTCTCTTCCCCACTCTCTCTCTCTCTCTCTCTCTCTCTCTCTCTCTCTCTCTCTCTCTCTCTCTCTCTCTCTCTCTCTCTCTCTCTTTTCCTCATGGTCTCTCTCTCTCTTGGGGTAGAGGGTGGGGGAGGGGGGTTGGTTGGTTGCGCCAAAGGCGCCCGCTTCATGCCAATCGGCATGGGCATGCTGAAGGAGGTCAGGTGTGTTGTCGCCGCATACGACGGTAGGGGTGGTAATGCCCGGGGGGGTGTCTTGCCACCAAAGGTAGCCCGCTGTATTGCTTACAGATGTGTTGTTGTTGAAGGCGACCCGCTGCAGTGCCGACAGGCACGGGCATGCACTAGTTTAGATAATAAGGGACGTCGGTTTTGTACTGACTAGACAAAACGAAAGTTGACAAAACAAATATTGACTAGACAAAACCTCTCTCCCAATCTCTCCATCTCTCTCTATTTCTCCGTCTCTTTCTGTATCTCTCTCTCTTCATATATATATATATATATATATATATATATATATATATATATATATATATATATATATATATATATATATATATATATATATATATATATATATATATATATATATATATATATATATATATATATATATATATCTTCCCATGATCTCTCTCTGTATCTCTCTCTTCCCTCGGTCTCTTTCCCTCTCTTCCCCTCTCTCTCTCCTCTTCGTCTATGTCTCTCTCTCTCCGTATCTCTCTCTCCATCACTCTCTTTCTACGTATCTCTCTCTCCGTCTCTCTCTTTCTTTGTATCTCTTTCTTTCCTTGATCTCTCTCTCTCTCTCTTCGTATCTCTCTCTTTCCTTGATCTCTCTCTCTCTTCGTATCTCTCTTTCCTTGATCTCTCTCTCTCTCTTTGTATCTTTCGCTCTCTTTGTATTTCTCTCTCTGTGTATCTCTCTCGGTCTCTCTCTCTTTCTCTGTATCTCTCTCTCTTTGTCTCTCTATCAGTCTCCCCATGATGTCTCTCTCTCTTCCCGTGATTTTTCTCTTCGTATCTCCCTCTAACCAACTGATGCCAGTCGTCCGTCCCTCCTTTCCTTACCCGGCTGAGACCACAGATCATGCCCAACTCCTCTCTTAATTCTCTCTTTCAGACTCTCTCGATATCTCACTTCCTCCCTCCATTTTTCTTTCTCTTTCTCTCTCTAAATCTCTCTCATTCGTCTCTCTCCCTATCTTCTCTCTAATTACCCATTTCTCCCCCTATTTTCTCTCTTTCCATTCTTATCCGAATCCTAACAAAGCCTTTCTCTCTTTTCATATTTCTCTCTTCCCCTGATCTCTCTCTCTCTGCATCTCTCTTCCCCTTATCTCTTTTCTCCCATTTATCTCTCTTTCCTTGATCTCTGTCTCTCTCTTCCCATGATCTCTCTTTCTCGGTCTCTCTCTTCCCTGCGATCTTAGGGTACTGCCAGGTAAGGAAAGAAAGATCGAGAAAGTGGAAAAGAGATAAATAATAGAGAGAAAAGGGAAGATGAGAAGATCGGGTGGGAGAGAACACCTAGGGGGTCTGCATGCATGCAAGGGATGACTGGGATCGCGAGAAGGGACGCTACTATAGTCCGAGAGAGAGAGAGAGAGAGAGAGAGAGAGAGGGGGGGGAGGGAGGAATGGATGAGAGAGAACCAGAGTACAGCTGGAGTCAGTTAAAGAGAGAGAGAGAGAGAGAAGTTTGCGAGAGAGGGAGGATCGGATAAGAAAGAGAGAGCTTAGGGATGGCTGCGATTTTCTCTCATGCACGCGCGCGAGATCATAGCCATCTAGATCAAGTCACACCTAATTCGTTGCACCCAGCCACCCAACGCATGATCAAAATCCCCCCACTCTCTCTCGCGTACCCTATCACAAATGTCAAGATTGCCCCCCTAATCCAGTCGCCCCTCTCTCATTTCCCTCAAAATCCCGTCGCCCATATCGAGCCCCTGTTTACGACCCCGCTGTAGTGCCAAGGGGTGTCTTGACGCCGAAGGCGGCTCGCTACAGTTCCGATAGGTATTGTTTGGGGATATTTTTCGCTGGTCCGTGCGGCCTACCTGCAAGACAAAGAAAACGTAAGAACGGCTTGCTCCCTTAGGAGCGCAGACCCTCCGACGCTCAACTTAGAACTGGTACCAAACAGGGGAGAGCTGTCGTGGTTGGAAGTGGTAGGGATGAGGATTTCGAACCTGTACTTTGGAGCTAGGGGGTGTACCTTTATAGACTTCTGTAGCCTATTAGGTTTCAACATGTGGCGGTACCTTCCCTCACCTTCTAGGCCCCATGTGCCGGCCTATATGGGCCTCTGATGGCTTTTGGCGTTTAGCCTGCCATGCGGTGAGGGGGGGGGGAGGTACCTGTCTTATCGCTGCCAGGTGGATCCTCTAGAATGTTCAAGTCTGGGAGGTCCCAGACCGACTTTACCGGATTCCATGGGCTACAATCATCCACGTAGCTCCATAGGGGTGATGACACTGTCGATCTGGCGCCGCCTTTCTGTTGGCGACCTCCGGATGCTACGCTCCTTCTTCCTCTTGCCATCAGTCATGTTCTGTTATACTTATATGTATATCCTGAGCGAGCTAAGCGAGCTCCTGGGCGAGCTGGGGGCGAGCTCCTGTATGAGCTGGGCGAGCTCCTGGGCGACTGGGGGTGAGCTCCTGTGCGATCTGGGGGCGAGCTCCTGTGCGAGTTGGGAGCGAGCTCCTGTTTAAGCTAGGCGAGCTCCTGGGCGAGCTGGGGGCGAGCTCATGTGTGAGCTGGGGGCGAGCTCCATTACGAGCTAGGGGCGAGCTCCTGCGAGAGCCGGGGGCGAGCTCCTGTGCGAGCTGGGGGCGAGCTCCTGTGCGAGCTGGGCGAGCTAATGGAATCACAGGTTTTGCTTGATTCGGTGAGCTCCTGGGCGAGCTATGGGCGAGCTCCCGTACGAGCTTGTTGCACGCGTCTCTTTGGTGAGACATCGAGGACAATGTTGCTGTTATCCAAGGAACGCAGCTACCTGCTACTACAAGCGCCGGGCGGGCTTCCCGGAAGTGTTCTTTAAAATCCAAGACCTGCTCAGACCATCAAGCTACTTATCCAAAATTCGAGCTTAGCCCCGAAGCAGTAGAGCATGCTGAGTGCGAGCGGTGGAGCGAGCTGAGAGTGAGCTCCTGGGCGAGCTGAGGGCTGGGGTGGGTTGGTGTCATGAGCGGCAGAAACCATTTCTTTCATGCTGGAGGGGTGAGCTGAGGACGAGCTCCAGCTCCTATGCGAGCTCCAACTCTTTGAAGTGCGCCTGATATCAATGTTTGCTTTGACAGGGATATTGACGCTTCAGCTACCCCCGTCATTACCCCCTCCTGAGGGAGCGGCCAAGGGAACATGCCGCTCGCTCAGGAGTCTAGTGTGAAAGGTTCCATCTCAAATTGAGTGCGGATTTAATTTGCTTGTCGTTCCAGCTTCAGCTGTAGCCAAATTCGAGGTGAACTAAAGGCGCACTCCTGATCGAGCCGGGGGCACCATGAGCGGACTGCGGCGGGCATGGTCGCCTCCTCCTCACCGCTCCTACCACCGGCGACCTTACGATGGGGGTTCTGATGCCGGCGCTACATGTCTCTTGAATGAGACATCGAGGACGATGCTGCTATATCCAGGGAACGCAACCTCCTACCGCTGCAGGTTCCAAGCGAGCTAGTACAAGCTTATGATCACGCTTGGGGGGGGGGGGGGGGCGATCAGGCGAGCTAATGGAATAACAGGTATTGCATGATTCGGCGAGCTCTTGGGTGGCGAGCTCCTGGGCGAGCTCCTTGAAAATGTTCTTTAAACTCCAAGACCTTCTCAGGCCATCAAGCTACTTGCCAGAAATCTTTGTGCGAGCTCCAATTCTTTGAAGTGTGCCTGATATCAATGGCTGTCAAAACACCTACTCCGTTTCTACCAAAGTGGCTCTGCATTCGTAGGTCATGGCCGACTTCGAATCATGCTACCTCCTTCTTGTGCGATCTAGTTGCACAAAGTTGAGGTCGACCCAGGGCGAGTTGCGGACACATGCCTCAGGCGACCCTGTGGCAAGGACGAACTATACTCGGGTGATCTGGACCCGATGTGGGCGAGCTGCGTGTGTCGGCCACGCGGTTTCTCGCTGTATACCCAGCTGTCGCATCGCCTTGAATACGACCCAAGACCCGAGTCCGATACATCGAATCTCATCATGAGATCCCTGCGGGACACGTGTCCCTTCGCTACTGGCCGTCGTTTCAACAGAAAGGACGTTACAGACGCCAGCGCAACTTTTACCACGCGCGGTCCATGCGTCATCTCCTGTTTGGGGGAAAACAAGCTGTCGTTTCAACCGCCGTCACACCGCCTCGCTCGCCGTGCTCGAGCATTTAATGATGGGTCGATCCATCTGCCTCTGGTTCCTCTATAAATAGCAAAAGAGGGAGGATTATTCTCCTTCCGTGTGAAAAATAGCTCTCCCTTGCTTCTTCGCTCCTGCTTGTTTTAGCCCGCGTGATCATTTCCTATGGCCTCTTCTTCCGACGCTGCTGCTGCTGCTGCCACTCAGGGGGGTGAAGCCTCTGAGCCCACCCTAGAGACGGCGGTGGTCTGGCTAAAAGACCCCGTCGGGATGCCCGTGGGGGATAGCATCCGGGCGGCGATCGATCTCCCCAACGAGATCCTCGTCACCGAGATGCCACCCATGGGGAGGCCGCCCCAGGGCACCGTAGCCTCCGTCGGGCTACTGTGGTCTGGGTTGCGGTTCCCCCTGAGCCACCTCGCTAGGGAGTTCTTGGAGTTGACGGGGCTTTGCCCCGCCCAACTCACAGGAAACTCCTGGGGGGTGCTCTACGGGCTGTCCCAGCTGGAGGCCGCCCTGAAGGTGAGGATCCCACTGAGCTATCTGCTCAAAAAGTGGTTCCTCAAACTCGAGTCAGTCTTCAACAACGTGGGCTGCGGGGTCTTTTATTTCACCAGGCGGCCCGGCGAGGTACTCCCTTTCTCCGCTATCGAGAGCAAAGATCGCTACTGGAAGGATTACCCTTTCGTGGTGGTCGGCGAGTGGCGCGGGAGGCACAGCGGGGTTCCGGCTCATCCCGGGATTCCCACCACGGCAGTCTTCAGGGAGATCATCCTCTACCGGGCGGGGAAGAGGAAGTGCATCGCTCCTGAATGGGAGCGCTCGCTGGACGAGGCTATCTTCTATCACCTCGGGGGATGGTCCCCGGAGAAGATCACCGCCCCCGACTTCGCCTTCCAGCTGAAGGATGGGAGGACCGACGCGATTCTGCTCAAGCAGAAGGTCATTCGAAAGAAGAAGGCAACTCCACCTCTGTAGGAAGGAACCAGCAAAGGGGCGGGGAATCATGGGGGCAACCCCCACAAGAAGACCGTTCGAAGGCGGGCATCGCCCATCCGCTTCAACGACCCCGACACCATGGAGATGCTTGGTCAGGGCAGGGACTCCGTTCCTTCGCCACCTCCTCGCCAGGACGCCGGCACAAGTCAGCCACCTGCTCCTCTTCCTATTATCCGACGCAAGCTTCAATTCCTCGAGCCCGACGACCCAAACATCGAACTTCTGCTATCCATAGCGGAAGTCGAATCCGGGATGGCTCGCATACTAATGGGCAACTTCCCTGGTGACCTTGCAGTCCCTCTTCGTGTGGCGATTATGACACCTGAGATGGAAGGCCGCGGGAAGAAAAAGGCAAAACCCGCGAGGCCTACAGCTACCAGCGCGCAGGCGAAACAGCGAAGAAAGGTGCTGGAGGAGGCGGGTTTAGACTCGGAGCCTGAATGGAGGCCTCCGAGGGCGAAGAGCCTGTCATCCCTCCTCCTCCCCAGGCGAACCCAGGCGCCTTTGCCCAAGAGGAGAGGCCTCCGACTCCGCCTGCTTCTGCCCTGGGAGCGGGGTCAAGCAAGTCGGAGACTCCTACTCCTGCCGCCGGAACGGAGGTCCAGCGGGGCGGGGTTCCACCATCAACCCCTCGGGAGGATTCCCATGGAGCAAGCGGGCGGGAAACCCCTGCCACCACTGCGACCCTCACTCCTCCAGCCGCTCCAGGATCCGCTCCACTCCCGTCGCCTCCCCCAAAGGATCAGGAGGAGGCAGGCTTCCCAGAGGATCTGGGGGACTTGATCTACAGGTCCCCTACATTTGTGGATATCGGCTCCGAGTCTACGAGCTCGGAGTCTGAGGACGCAGGAGCCAGGGCGAACCGTCCTAGCCCGCCGGGAGCAGGAGTCCATGTCGTGGAGGCACCAGCTCCCCCTCCCTCCACCGATGCGCCGCCTCCCATCCAGGCTCCAGGTGGCTCTAGCGATAAGGAGGCGATCCCCTCCTCGGCGGAAGAAGGGAGGGTCCCCCACTACCTGCAGTAACTTCTGGGCCGCAATATTTTTGCCCGGGCTCCCTTCGCCTCCATTAGCGATCGACTTGCCGAGGTAATTCTTATCTTATCCGCCTGTTCATAAAGTTCTATTTTCTGCTAACTTTTCTATCTTTCTAATGTAGGCAGAGAAGAAAAGCCAGGCACTGGCCGCGGAAGTTGCTACCGTTGGGAAGGCTCTTACCGCCTTGTTCGATGATTCCCTGCGGGGGTCCGAACGCAAGGTGGACGAGCATATCCATGAGCTTCAGCGGGCTAACCGCTCTGAGGAGCTGAGAGCGGAGGTAGAGGAGCTGCGCCATAGGGTCACGACCCTGGTGTCAGGCATGGCTGTGGCTGAGACGGCCCAACTCCAATCTGCTGCCGATCTCCAAAAGGTCAAGGCAGAGCGGGATGTGGCCGTGACTGCCAAAGAAGCTACTCAAAAGGAGGCGACTCAACTTCAAAGCGAGGTCGCTGCTCTAAAGGCAGAGATTGTCGCTCTGAAGGAGGCTCATGCCAATGGCCTCCGGGCTCAGCAAGGTCGCCTCCAAGCCCAGTTGGATGATCTTCTCAAGAAGGGCGCCATGGCTGCTGTGGAGAAATATAAGACCGAGAGGTCAAAGAAGCGACGCCGAGGAGACGACAGCGGGGTGGAGACCAGCAAGCCCTGAGCTCGCTTAAATACAATCTTGTAATTTTGATGTTTGTAACCGCCTTTTTATAAATGAAAAGATTGCCTTCTTTAGCTCGCCTTCCTCTGTTTAGCTCTATTCATGCTCGTGAGTTCTCTTTAAGGATTTTTCAGCAATCTCGAGGGTCGCACCCCGAGCGAGGCAGCTAATTCGATTCAATCAATTTCCGATCTAAGAAAGATGCAAACGAAAAACTCGATATGCTCATTAAATCTCAATAGGATCTCTGAGCCTGGAAAACAAAACGTAAAACAAACCAAAAACTCCCTAAGCTCAGATATCCAATCTTTTTATTTTTAAAGGAAACTAAAGTGCTAGCTGCCCCTTGCCCGGTTAGTTACCCTCAGGGATCCTGATCACTGGACATGCCCTTTGAGGGGTTACCAAGGGATGTTCGGGCTACTTGAAAGGGTGGTCGCCCTCTCAGGTTTCCCTAGATCACTCCAGGGTGCTCCCGTTCATGGCATGTAAACGCGAAGGACCCTGGTTATGCTTAAAGTCCCCTCAATAGTGGACTACCCCGGGAATCTCAAGGTCGCTTGCTGGCGGCCTCTGAGGAATCCGGTCCTGCTTTAAGTCCACACAACGACGGACTATACTTTGTAGATGCTACTCGCATGCTGATTGTGGCGGGCTTTCTCTAAACAGATTTTTCGATCTCGAGTACTTTGGTAAACCAAAACTGTCTCGTCCATTTATTATTTCCAAAAGACAATTTACAAAAGATCGCCGGGGTGTTAGGCATAGAACTTTCGGAGATGTAAAGCGTTCCAAGGTTGCTTCAACAGGTCGCCTTCAGCGGTCATCAACCGGTAAGCCCCAGATCCTCGCACCTCATGCACTATGTAGGGGCCTTCCCAGTTCGCTACGAGCTTTCTGGTATTGGGCTCTTACGTATTAGCAAATACCTTCCTCATTACCATGTCACCAGGTTTGAATGCTCGATGGTGAACTTTCTTATCGTAGGCGCGCTTCATTTCTTGTCTGTACCCGGTAAGGTGTAGATTGGCGCGCTCCCTCCGTTCTTCGAGCTGATCGAGGGAGTCAGTAAGCAGATCATCATTGTTGACTTCATCTGCTACAAGCTTTCTCTCAGTAGGCAGCTCGGCCTCAACAGGTAGTACAGCCTCGCACCCGTAAGTGAGGCTGAAAGGCGACTCGTTAGTTGAGCGACGTGGAGTGGTTCGATAGGCCCATAATACACCGTCGAGCTCCCTCTCCCACAGGCCCTTTTTTCTTCCAACGTCTTCTTGAGGTTGTCCAAGATCACTCGATTAGTAGCTGCAGCCTGCTCGTTGCTTTGCGGATACCTCGAAGAGGAAAACCTCAAATCGATCACATATTCAACACAAAAGCTTTTGATCAAGTGATTGTCGAATTGGCGACCATTATCAGTGATGAGTACCCAGGGGAGACCGAGCCTGCAGAGAATATTCTTCCAAAGGAAGTCTTTTACTTGCTTTTTGCCTTTTTAGCTAGCGGGATCGCTTCCACCCATTTGGTGAAGTAGTCCGTGGCTACTAAGATGAATTTCTTCTGACGAGTGGACAGGGGAAAAGGTCCCACAATATCAAGCCCCCACTGCTGAAAAGGCCAAGGGCTTACTAGCGGATGCAGTCCTTCTGCGGGCATGTGGTTAGTCGTGGCGTGTTTCTGGCATTGGATACATCTTTGGGCGACCTTCAAAGCGTCTTGCTCAAGGGTGGGCCACCAATATCCTTGCCTTCTCACCTTTCCAGTCAGAGACCGCCCACTAGCATGGTTTTCGAGGTCGCCAGAGTGAATGCTATCCAATACTTCTGTGGTCTCAGGATGCTCAACATAGCGAAGATTTGGCTCGCCAAAGGATTTTCGAAAGAGGCGATCCGCCGATCCCAGCGAATGAGATAGCGGCCAGTGCATTTCTCCATTCGGCGGGCTTCTTCCCTATCTTCGGGGAGCTCGCCTTTTCTGAAGGAAACGGAGAATGGGTGCGGTCCATCCGCCAGGTGACACGTCGGCAGAGATTTGATTAACGACGGGCTCTCCTAGTTAGATTTGAGATCGGCTCTGAACTTCGATGAACATCTGCCGAGCTTCTGAACCTCCTAACAGAGGGGCGGCGTTAGCTAAAGCATCAGCTCGTCTATTGTCGGACCGAGGGATTTGCTCGAAGGAAATCTTCTCGAATTTTGTAGCCTTGTCTTTTACAAGATCCACGTAACCTGCCATACGCGCGTCTCGGAAAGCATAGTCTCCGTTGACCTGGCAAATGACAAGCTGGAAATTGCTGAAAACTTTCAACTGCTTGGCACCTATTTCTTTGGTGAGCTCTAGCCCGGCCAACAGTGCCTCATATTCTGCTTTATTATTGGTGGCAGCGAAGTCTAACCGGATGGATTTCTCAAGAAGCACCGCCTCGGTGATTAACACGACCCTGATCCCTGCACCCGAGGCGTTAGAGGAGCCGTCGACAAACAGTTCCCAACCTTCCGCGGTAGTATGCCTCGTTAGAGAAGGTTCCCCAAGGTCGCCCAAGAACCTCGCCTTTCCAGGGTGTGCCTCAGTTGGCTCATCCTCCTGGCACAGGACCGGCTCTTCTATGGAAAAATCTGCCAAGAAGTCAGCAAGAGCCTGCCCCTTAATAGCAACTCGAGAAACATATTCTAGCCCATAGGCGGTAAGCTCGGTGGACCATCGATAAAGCCTTCCGACCACCGAGGGCCTCGAAAGCGCGCTTTTCAAAGGGTGCTCAGTGATGAATTTGACGGTGTGTGCCGAGAAGTATGGATGGAGCTTTCTCGCGGTAAGGACCAAGGCCAATGCGACCTTCTCGATGGGTCGATACTGGAGCTCGGCAGGGAGCATTGTATGGCTCACGAAGTAAATAGGCCACTCTACTTTCGCCTCTTCTACAACGAGGACCCCGCTCACTATATTCTCAGTAACAGAGAGATATACACCAAGCTCGGCGCCATCTTTGGGTGCAGCTAGAATAGACGGACTCACCAAATAATCTTTGATTTTTTGGAAAGTGAGCTCGCACTTCTCATCCCAGCAAATGCTTGCCCCTTTGCGAAGCAACTCAAATAGGGGTCGGCAATTGTCTGAGGATTTAGAGATGAAGCGATTTAGTGCTGCAATTTGCCCGCTCAATCTTTGGACCTCTTGCCGCGTCTTCGATGCGGGCATCTCGACGAGTGCTCGGATTTGCCCAGGGTCATCCTCGATCCCCTTGTGGGTGACCAGGTACCCTAGGAATTTTCTAGAGGTTACCCCGAATGCGCACTTTGCAAGATTCAGCCTTATTTGGAATTTTCTCAGAACGTCAAAGCCTTCGCGGAGGTCAGAAATATGCCCCTCTCACTTTCGACTCTTTACCAAGAGATCGTCCACATAAACCTCGACATTCTTGCCGATCTGATCTTTAAACATATGAGTGACTAACCTTTGGTAGGTCGTTCCGACGTTTTTGAGTCCAAACGACATAACCCAATAGCAAAAAAGCTTATGGTATCCCGCCCCAGAGTAGAAAGTGGTCTTTCCCTGGTCGTCGACGTGGAGGGGTATCTGATTGTATCCAGAATATCCGTCCATGAATGACACTACCTGGAACCCGACAGCCGCATCAACCAGGGCGCCGATTCTAGGGAGAGGAAATCCGTCCTTCGGGCATGCCTTGTTGAGATCAGAGAAGTCAATACATACTCTGACCGCTCTGCTCTTCTTTGGCACCACCACGATATTGGAGATCCATTCGGGGAAGTGCGCTTCGCAAATAAAACCCGCTCGCTCCAGCTTCTCTATTTCTGCCGCAACTGCGGCGGACTTTGCAGCTGGTATGTGCCGAGCTTTCTGCTTAACCCGAGGAAAATCTCGCAAGGTGTGCAGACGATGATAGGCGACCTCTGGGTCAATCCCTGGCATGTCTGCGAAGCTCCAAGCGAACACATCGCAATATTCCCTGAGGAGGCCGGTCAAGGCCAACACCTCACTTTTGGTTAATGATGTTCCAAGGTGAATCACCTTTGGCCTCCCATCGTTGCCGATATCGATCTCTTGCAGTGGCTCCGCAACAGGTAATTTTTCTTTATCAGAGTCCGCCAAGCGACCTCCTTTATCTTTCTTTGGGTCCACGCCACTCCCACCCGAGGGTGGGGTAGGGAACTCGAGCGAGGAAGTTGCTTTTGGACTACGAGGGAGCTCACTCGTGGTGGCTGTTAATTTCTAAGAGGGCGTCGGCCTTTTGGCCTCAGCAATTCCAACATCTGCGAGGTAAAGAACATCCTACTCACATCTGGTAACAGTGACTTGATCACCCCGAATAACCATGACCCCGCTTGCTGTGGGAAACTTGAGGGCCTGATGATTGGGGGAAGGCACCGCGTTCATTTGCCTCAACCAAGGTCGCCCAAGGATGGCATTGAACGCGGACTACCCGTCCACCACTGCAAAGCGGGCTTGCCGCACTTCTGGGCCTGCCGTTATGGTGAGGGTTATCTTCCCTACCACCTTAGCGACCTCACCGGTGAAACCGCTGAGGGATCCCATTGAGGGAGACAAATCGACTTGTCTCAATCCCATTCGCTGGAAAGCCGACAAGAAAAGGATGTCCACGGTGCTCCCAAAGTCCAAAATTCGCCTCACCTTAATGTTGGCCATCATGAGGCATATGACAAGGGGATCATTATAGGGCGTAACGACCCTGGTCATATCGTCCTCCGAGAACCAAAGGAAATCTCGGGCTTCCGTCCTTGGTACTTGGAGTAAAGCAGGGGTTAGGGAGACAGAGTGCACCTTTTGAGTCCACTCCATCTCTCTAACTTGTCGCCGGACTTCATTGCTAGATCTTGGCCTACTCAGGCGCCCACTGATGGTGTGGCAGACCACGGGTCCGCCCGGGGGAGGTGGAGGCAAGGCGGGCTCCGCAGGTCCCGGGCAATCTCCTTCGTGAGGGGCTCGCACCGGGATCACCTCGAATCGCCTCGGGGGCGAAATAAATTGGTCCAGATGCCCTGAAGCGACCAAATCCTCCAGGTGGTTCTTCAGAGCTCGACATCTATTGGTGTGAGGCCCGGGACCCCGATGGAACACGCACCGTCGGGTATTGTTGGTAGAGCCTGGCTCTCCAGCCTGTAGGGGCGGAGGATATTGAATAAATGGCTCACTCCGGACCTGGTTCAATACCTACCCTGGGGAGTGGGTCAGTACCGTGAAGTCCCGCTCTCCGGGCCCTGGAGGCAAGCGCCAATTCACTAGTCTTCCAACGGCCACTGCTGGGACTTCCGCGGGCTGAATGGCAGGAGTTACGGGCGAGCTGGGCAACTGTACCGCCGAGGGTATTTCCCGCCGCTCTACAGCTTTAACAATGAGAGGTCGCAAAGCAAGTGGAGGTCGTTGCTCAATCGCCTTCCTCTTTCGGTCGAGCACCACATCTTCGAGCTTGATGTGCTGTTGAACGAGGGCGAAAAGCTCGACTATCATGTGGGGATCCTTAATCACCAACGCATTGTGGAGTTTGCCCCCCTCAGGGAGGGCACTCCTAAAAGCGCTTACCGCCGTGCGGTCCTAGCCGGCCGCATTCTCTAGAGTGAGGTAGGCGCTCCGAAACCGCGTGGCGAAGCATCAGAGTGTTTCACGGGCACGCATGGTAAGAGTGAACAGAGATTCAATCCTCTTTGGGGGCTGTCTGTTACAACAATACTGCTCTAGGAATAGCCTAGAGAGAGTAGGAAAATCTGGGATGAAGCAAGGGGGCAGCTTATGGAACTAGTTCAAAGCTGAACCAGCCAAACTGCTTGGAAATGCCCGACACAGAACATGGCTTTGATCACGGAAAAATAATAGCTTCCGATAAGTCAGGAGATGGTCGACAGGATCTTGCGATCCGTCGAACAATACAAACTTGGGCAGGGTCCAATGGTGAGGAAAACCCCCTTGGTGGACCTCGCTGGTGAAGAGCGAGATCCCTCCATGGGCGGCTAGATCCTCCAACAAATCCACATACGCATTAGGTCACTGCCAGTACCCGGGGAGAGCTCCCATAGGCAGCTGCACAGGTCCTATGCGGTCATGCACGCTTCCTCGTGGCAGACTCGGCCCCACATCATGGCGACGTGCATGGTCGCCCTCCTGGCGACAATCATACCGCCCTCCCGTGGGCTGTCTTGACGCAGGGGGGGTCGATGAGAAGCCGTTGCCTCTCGAGCTTCCATACGGGGCAACTCCTCCGTGGGCTCCCTCTCTCGTCGATGACGGGGGTTGCGATCCCTCTCCTAGGATCTCTCATCTTATTTGTCAGAGTCCGCACTCCTGCTACGTCGGCGAGGAAGGGTCACCCGCGAGGTTGCCTTGTTGCTAGACTGCTGTGTCACTAGCTTTTGCAGTCGCTCGAGTGGGGTCGCCTGCACCCCACGTACAGCCATTTTTTCGGCTGGGGCTTCTTACTGGGAAGTCTGCCGAGTGGGAACGGCCATGGGTAAGCGCGATGCAGAGACCGGGGGTCGCACAGAGGAAGCGATCCTCGCCTGTCCTAACCGCCGGCTCGCCATTGGGACTTGACGCAGTCGTGTTAATTCTTCCATCATCGCCCGCTGAGTGGCCAACATCTCCAGAAGGAGTTGGTCGCTGAGCGGGACAGGGGGCTGAGGGATCTCAACTGGAGGCCCACTGCGCACAGATCCCGTGCGGGTCCTCGTTCGCCTTCGCCCCCTTACGACCGGAGCCATTTTAGGTATCTCTAAAAGGCTTGGCTTTCAACCTTGTGGCCATGGGCGTTCTCGAAGGAACCAGTCGAAAGATCCCACAGACGGCGCCAAATGTTTGGGGATATTTTTCGCTGGTCCGTGCGGCCTACCTGCAAGACAAAAAAAACATAAGAATGGCTGGCTCCCTTAGGAGCGCAGACCCTCCGACGCTCAAGTCAGAACTGGTACCAAACAGGGGAGAGCTGTCGTGGTTGGAAGTGGTAGGGATGAGGGTTTTGAACCTGTACTTTGGAGCCAGGGGGTGTACCTTTATAGACTTCTATAGCCTATCAGGTTTCAACATGTGACGGTACCTACCCGCACCTTCTAGGACCCATGTGCCGGCCCACATGGGCCTCTGATGGCTTTTGGCGTTTAGCCTGCCATGCGGTGAGGGAGGGGGGAGGTACCTGTCTTATCGCTGCCAGGTGGATCCTCTAGAATGTTCAAGTCTGGGAGGTCCCAGACCGACTTTGTCGGCTTCCATGGGCTACAATCGTCCATGTAGCTCCATGGGGGTGATGACACCTGTCGATCTGGCACCGCCTTCTGTTGGCGATCTCCGGATGCTACGCTCCTTCTTCCTCTTGCCATCAGGCATGTTCTGTTATACTTATATGCATATCCTGAGCGAGCTAAGCGATCTCCTGGGCGTGCTGGGGGCGAGCTCCTGTACGAGCTGGGCGAGCTCCTGGGCGACTGGGGGTGAGCTCCTGTGTGAGCTGGGGGCGAGCTCCTGTGCGAGCTGGGAGCGAGCTCCTGTGCGAGCTGGGAGCGAGCTCCTGTTTGAGCTGGGCGAGCTCCTGGGCGAGCTGGGGGCGAGCTCCTGTGCGAGTTGGGTGAGCTAATGGAATCACAAGTTTTGATTGATTCGGTGAGCTCCTGGGCGAGCTCTCGTATGAGCTTGTTGCACGTGTCTCTTTGGTGAGACATCAAGGACAATGCTGCTATTATCCAAGGAACGCAGCTACCTGCTACTACAAGCGTCGGGCGGGCTTCTCAGAAGTGTTCTTTAAAATCCAAGACCTGCTCAGGCCATCAAGCTACTTGTCCAAAATTCGGGCTTAGCCTCGAAGCGGTAGAGCGTGCTGAGTGCGAGCGGTGGAGCAATTTCCTAGGCGAGCTGAGGGCTGGGGTGGGTTGGTGTCATGAGCTGCAGAAGCCATTTCTTTCATGCTAGAGGGGCGAGCTGAGGACGAGCTCCAGCTCCTGTGCGAGCTCCTATGCGAGCTCCAACTCTTTGAAGTGTGCCTGATATCAATGTTTGCTTTGACAGGGATATTGACGCTTCAGCTACCCCCGTCAGGTGTGTTTCCGCCGAAAACGGTCCGCTGCTTTGCTGATAGGTGTGTTCCCGCCGAAAGAGGCCCGCTGTAGTGCCCCAAAGTTTTACTGACTCAAATTTTCCAAAGTTGCTTCAACAGAGATTTTGCATGGGGACCAATGAATATCATTCGATGTGTCATCCATCGATGGGTCTCCACCACTAGATCGTGATATTGCAGTGGCACTTCTAAGGCAACATCCTTGGATATATCTGTGAACTTTTGCTATGAACGTGCTATTAAATTCGAGGATGAGTTTTTCGTAGCATGGTGGAACTGATGCGATTGATTTCAACACAATGTAATATCTTATTTTGTATACTTTCATGGTTGGTTTGTTCAGCCCAAGTGATGGAAATGTCCCACCATGTATGTGTTGTGTGTGTATCCGCAGAAAAAGATACGGGTCGTCTTTATTGCAAACACATGAGATTACAGATGCCGGGACCCGGGAACTCGGGGGTGGTGAGCCGGGTGTGGCGAAGATTTGATTAGGAGATTGTGGGAGAGATCCTCTGGAGGGTCCATTTGATCCGCGTCTCCACGTGGTGTTCATACGAGAGCTCTGAAGGGTTGCCCAGGACAAAGATCTTTACAGAGTGAGGGTTTCTTGAGAGGCTAAGGATTTTGTTATCGTTGCTTTTGTCTCTTCCGTGCTTTGCACTTTCTCGGCTAGGGGTTTTTGGCTTTGCTCCTCGATCTTCGTGTCTTCCCTCTGCTCTGGCTAGATCTCAGCATCCTTGATCATCGGTTTGCGATGTCGATCGTGCTTCTAGTGTCGGCTTTGGCTTTGGCTTTGACTTTGCTTTGGCATGGCTCTGGCTTTTGCTTTGCTTTGGCGCTTGTGCTTGAACGTAGACGGGTAGAGACTTGTGATGTTTTAGTTCTTCCGGATTTCGCGTCATATCGGCTAGAATGTGCGGTGCTTTGCTCATGACTGTCGTAGTTGCTTGGCTTTGGCACTTGCTTTGTTTTGGCACGGGCTTTACCGGTGCTTTTGCTTTGGCTTCTTGCGTTGGCTTTTGCTTAAGCATTGGCTCGATCTTCTTCTCGAACGGCGATGGCTACTCCTTCACCTCTTCTTTATTCTTCCAGCTTCCTCGACGGTTGCGGCATCGGCTTGACTTCTCCTCTCCTCCGGGCTTCTTTGGCGTGATTGAAGTTTATGACTTTGTTTTGAAGACGACGGGTGTAGCGGCGCTTCGGATGTCCCTCTCCAAGCTTTCTTCTTCGTGAATGGAGCGGGTGTTGAGCGTCCATTTTGTGCGAATTATCTCTTCTTTATCATGCATATAGCATCACTTTGCTACGTAAAACTTCCATACTACACGTAAACTGCATGAGTTTCTTTGCACTGTAATATAGTATACTCTCATACGAACCCAACGACATATTGGTTCGCTCTCATACATTGCATGCATGAAAGATACAGAGCCTTTTAGTCCAAATTATCCTTTTATCGATAATTGCATTCGAACCTGATAAGCGTAATTTCATGTGTGTTTTCAGGAAAATTGTCCGGATCTCGACACGCACGACTACAGTGATGCAAGACTACGGACTCAGGATAATCTCTCAATTGGCTTTGGAATAGCTGGAGGTCGTATGCCGATGACAAGAGAATCGACGGGAAATGAATGACAAATCGGAGAAGAAGGATTCCAAATCTACATGGTGTGACTGGATGATCGAATACACGCAATGCAAATGGAATGTCGTATGTCGACGAGCTCAGATGGTTCGAATGGTGCGACCCGGCTGACCCATCTCTCTCTTTTCTCCCGTTTCTATTTTTTCTCTCTCTCGGATTCCTTACAATCAAAACAGATCATAGTCGTCCAATCACTTACACCCTACCGTCCGATCCAACAATCCCATGCATGCATTACCCATGCACGTTCATTATATCCAATCACAACCATCCCTTGGATCAAATCGCAGCCGTCCTATTTACTCCGATGACCAATCCAACCCAACTGTACCTAGTTGATACCCATGCATGCAGCCATCATCCGAAACCCAAGGCCCATATTTCTATTCAAGCCGTCCGATCAATGAATCCATTTAATCACAGTTGTTCATTCCATGCACATGCATGAATGTGCCACTTAAAAAGCCATGCATGCACCCTCTTCCTCTTTATCAAAAACCAAACTCAAAACCCATGCACAGCAATGCACCCGACTTGATCACCATGCATGCAGCTATCCGGATCCGAATCACAGCCGTCCCTTTCTTCCCTTATTCAGCCCAAGCCCATATAGCTCAACCCACCGAACTTCCCTCTCTTCCCTTAACCCGATCAGCCGCGACCCCCTATTTTCTCTCTCTCTCTTCCTACTTTCTCTCTCTAGTCCGATACTCTCTCTCTATCTTCCCCTCTCACGTCCTCACGTTGGGAAGGTCCTCTCTATCCTATATAAGGGGGGAGGGACGGACGAACCAAGGGGGGAGCCATCATCACCTACCTTGGCCGCCACACACGAACCCATCATCACCCATCTTCAGCACCGTACCATCTTCTTCACCACCGAACCCATTCACCACCGGCCACCCTATACTATCTTCGAATACAAACCCCTAACACCTAGCTCCACCATCATCCCACCATCTTCCACATCCACCGGCTACCATCGTCATTCGTCCCTCATCCGAGCCACGCCCCATCACAACGATTCGTCCTCGCCATCGTCAAAGCCACACCATCATCGAGCCGGATTACAAGGAAGCAAAGAAGCAAAGACGGGCGAAGCCGAGAAGATCGTCATCATCTGGTTCTTCTGTCCTTTTTGTTATTTGTTTATTATAAAACAAACAATGCTATCATATGAGATGATGTGTAGCTAAATTCCATAGCTTAGGCTAAAGGGGAATACTAGTGTTCTATGATGTTTTGGGGTTGATTATTAACTGTGTTCCAATGTTAAAAAATGGAATATTCCGCTAGCGCATGTTGATATATTCTCTAGATTTTCCATGCATTAGATATAGTGAATGCTTATCTTAGATTCATTATGATCATATGATGGGTAATGCTAAGAATCAATGTTACATGTAATAGTATGCCTAATGCTTATCTTTTTATAAGTATTCTATATATGTTTGCATCATGCCTGCTTTCATTGCTAAATCATCCGATTAGAATCTGTCCTTACGACGATCTAATTGAGTACAATATAATGATCAACCCTCAACTATCATAGAATGCTAGGATGAACCCTGAAGCCTAAGTGTTCCCCTAATCCAAGTACCCTTCCATAATTAAATTGCTTTAGTCTTTATTAAATAATTAGTTTTTGTTAATTTAATTGCTTAGTTAATCTAATCAGACTTCAACCATTGTTAGCTAGATTAGGTTTCAATCAACCTTAGATTTATTGAGTTTCCTAGCAAAGTCCCTGTGGGATCGACCTCGCTCCGCTGCACTATAATCCACGATTCGTGCACTTGCGAGTACAATTAAAATATCACAACAGCGGGCGTTGTTGAAGACAATGGAGTGGTGCCGCTTCGATCTTCTTCTCTAGGTTTTTGGGCTTGGTCAGAGTCGAAGACTTATTGAAGACAACAGGGTGATGTCGCTTCGATCTTCTTCTCCGGGCTTTTGGGCTTGATCGGAGTCGAAGGCTTGATGAAGACGACGGGGTGATGTCGCTCCTATCTTCTTCTTCAGGCTTTTGGGCTTAATCGGAGTCGAAGGCTTGTTGGAGACGACGGGGTGATGCCGCTCCTATCTTCTTCTCCGGGCTTTTGGGCTTGATCAGAGTCGAAGGCTTGTTGGAGACGACGGGGTGATGCCGCTCCGATCTTCTTCTCCGGCCTTTGCTTCTGGCGTCTTCGGAGTTGAAGGGTTATTTTCCGATCTTTCTTCTTCGTGCACAGAGTTGAAGGGGTGATCTTCTTGTGCAAGGGTCTTCACGTTGATGAGGACTTTCAATGGACTAAGCTGGTCCCAAAGGGATAGGCTTGCCCGAGCCTCGTGAAGCCTTGGGTCAATGAAGGACACATCTCCTCCTTTGTATATCTTCTTCGCTTCCATCTTCAAGTTCGACCTTTTGAGCCTTCCCCCTCCCCCTCTATTTATAAGTGAAGGGGGATGGGAGAGATATGGGAAGATTTATTTGAATCCCTTTAATATCTTACCCATAACTACCTAAGATTTATTCCTTCATTGATGAGGGGAATAAATATTTATTTATTTTTCTTTTCTGGCGGAGTATTTATGGCCCAATATTTTTTTGAATTTATTTGAATCTTGAACATTAAATCGATGGCGACCCGGCTTCGTTTCTTGTCCATCGGATCGAGGGATCGGCTCAGATCCATGCTTGTGTAGACGTCTATGCAACCTCCCCCCGCGCATGGCGGTGTTTCTTTCCTTTTTCTTCTTTTTCTTTATTTTTTTTCTTTTCTTTCTTTTCTTTCCTTTTCTTTCTTTTTTTCTTGCTTGGCCGGCCAGCCCCTACCCGCGGGTAGAGGGCATGGCTTTCTAGAAGGGGGCCAGGTGGGCCCCTCTAGAGGGTGGGCCAGCCCGGCCCCTTGTTTGGCTTGGTTCTGGTCCGGTGGGCCCAGGTTTATGTCGGGTTTGTTAGAATTGGTGAGGTCTATAGCTCGTAAAATCTATAGTTTAGCTATGTATGGTTGATAGTATAAGATTGCATCTTGGTACGTACCTTAGTACGTTCTGATAACAGAACAGAGAACCATGGCTACATGGTAATCCACTTGAGTAGAAGACTCAAGGGACTGGTCCCATGTAACCTAAATACGTTCCCAGCTCTGATTAGGGTTGGTCACCCTATCAGGATAAGTTGTTGGGATGACAGAGCGTGGGTGTCTCCACCACGGTCATTACCAGGCACAGTGTCTGTAACCGAATGGAACCAACACGGTGTACATATCGGTGAGCAGACACCGATGCACTAAGCCGTGTTTCTGCTTAGGGTAAAACGGTCCTAAACCCTGAGGAACCATGTCTGGTGGACTAACCAGTTGTGTGCTGCTTTAGCGCACCAATGTGTGAGGATCCGAATGCAGTGATCCAAAACCATAGTGTACTGGGTTACCCGACTGGCGTTGCATCAGCGTGTTACTCCTGCAGGCCATCCATACCCCTAACAAGAGGTGCGTTCCTTGGTCTGACCTACGTCGTATTAAACCCTGGCCAGGTGGTCATCAGTTGGACTGGTGACGGATCTGATTACTCGACAGAGTAATTGGAGGTACGATGTACGTGGTCAACCTGGAAGGAACCGAGTCATATGAGCACTCGAGTCTGACGGTATTCTCCACCGCTCGAGTTACATCATGGCACCAGATGGAGGGACAGCGAGTTTACCATACTAAGCGGAGAGCAGGGGTATGAGGGAGAACATAGTAAGTCCGGGGGAATTGATGTGTAGCCTGCGTCGCACTCTGGGTAGCCACACAAGTTAACTTGGACTCAGAGGATCGATGGTATACTCGGGTAATGTGTCGATCGAGTCTGAGTTGGAAACCATGAACCCTGGTCCCTGAAGGTTCCACCTTATCGACATTATGTACGGTCCTTGTACCATCTCCTCGAAACATAGAACGTAGTTAGAGGAAGTAAGAAGTCCAAGCCTACGCTCCATGAGTGCTTTGCACTAGTGCACGGTAAATGCGTAGCTACGTGTGTGCACTAAGGGGAAACCCTAGGTTATTGTAGAGACCCATATACCAATTCATTCCCATAAGTGGACTTTGCCATATGGGTGCGATGCACCGAGATATGTTACGAGTTGACTAGTTGACTTCACTAGCAGCACCCTACGGGAACCTCAGAGAATAGTGAAATTATTGGTGCACTTCACTCATGTGTGCCTTACAAAGTCTTGTACACGAGGAACGACCAACTAGTGACATAAGGGCGTTTTGGTCATACCATGCGCCACTATGCACTAGGGGGGCCGGCCCTATTGGTTTCAGAAGGTTGTTGCCTCCAATGATAGGGCCGGTCATGAGGCACAGAAAATGGGCTGGTTTTGATCGTTTTCAAAACCAAGGAAAAGATAGAGATAAAGAAGAGATATATAGGGAGAGATTTGAATTAGTTGAACCTTATCCATACTAGCCTCATCCATAAGGATAGGGTAGCCCTATATAAGAGTAATGGGGGAGAAGGGAGGTCAGTGATGACAAGCCCTAGGGGCCGGCCATGCCATAGGGAAACCCTAGCCGCCCCCTCTCCTCTCTTCTATTCTTCTCTCTCGTCTCTCTCTCCCTCGCTTGCACCATTGGATGGCGACTCGTCTTCCTCGCGTAGGGTTTCGTAGAAGGAGAAGGCTCATCGGATAGAGGCACTCAGAGATGGAACATCGATGAGGTGCCTTGCATTGTGCAAGATCGGGTGAACTAGAAGGCATCTCCCGCAAGGTTTTGCTGTCCAGAATCTGCAAAAAAAATCAGCATTATTTTTGTGATTCTGGGAGCTACAAAAGTCTAAATGTGTGAAACTTGTTGCAGAATTGCATCTCAAAGTTGGCTTCCCGCAGTCCAAATTTTAGCCCAATCCGAGTTCGGAGCAGAAAGTTATGACTATCGCACCGAAGCTATGTCGAGTAGATCCGAGCTTGTCTCCATCGACAAAAAAGAAACTTGTTGCGGTGAAAGAATCCGCATGCAGGTATGATCTCTAACATGTAGATCTAGCATAAATAGAATATACATGCATGCTAGATTATTCTTTCGCGTTAGATCGATGTTAGGGGTTCGCGTAGTTGCAATGCTAGATTCATACATGCACGTGTAGATTGTTTCGATAAAAATTATGATATATAACGCACACCACTCACGATCTTCAAACCTTCACTTTGCTTCCTCTGCGGGCCTCTGTCATGGATTTATATCCAACAATTGGTATCAGAGCACGCTAGTGGTGTGCATTTCATATTTTTCATAAAACAGTCATATGCGCGCATGAATAGTATGTGCTGCCATCAGGGTTCTACGAGTAGATCATGTATAGTATATATTGTGTGTTCTATGAATCATTCTTGCAGGGCACCGCTTCTAAAATTAATCTGGATATGTGATTGCTTGCTACCGGGGGTCGGACCCCGTGCTAGCAAATTGTCTGGATGTATTTTCTTCTCTGTGTGGATAGGTTTTAGAGCCATAGTTGGGCAAGTGGTGGAGGTTGACCACCCTTGATTCCCAGGCTTGTTGTTAGGTTTGTTTTTCTTTTCGTTCTAGGAAATTGTGTACGAGCGAGCACTTGCTCGAAGTATACTAGAGCTTTTTCGATTACAGATTGAAGAGGAGGACTTGCCATGGAGATCGACCACCGGGAGGATGAGCGAAACTTGGAGGGCAATAGCGATCCGACGAAGTGTATACGATGACGACAAAGGGCGAAAGCGTTCGAGATCGTATACAGAGGCTTGCACCGGATCGAGGAACCTTGCGAAGGAGACAAAGAGTCTGCACTGTGCCAGTCAGGTTCAAGGGTCGAACCCTGAACTTGATTCAGTCGTGTGGATTATTTCTTTCTTGTGTTCTTTATATTTCTGTAGAGAACCCCGATGCAATAATTTGATTATCTTTGTTAGAGGGATGCCCTTTCCCCTCGGGTCCTAGCGACCTTATTAGGATAGGATTCCACTAGTGACGCCTATTATTTAATTGACCCTTGATGATAGCATGAATTCCTCACATTTGGTTATGCCATCATTAGGTCAATACCCGATTAGTCGGGTGTGCCTATTTGGCCAGCATCGAAACCTAGAATGAGTTAGAATTCTACTATGACATCATTCGTCAAATTTATAAGCGAGGCGCCATGGTAGTGGAAGATCTTTCCTGTTAGTCTGACCTTAGGCTAGGCTTTATAGCATTAGCGTGATAGCTAGGTTTGCAGAGTATCGATGTTCTTGGGATATGTAATGTGACCCTTGAGTAGAGAAATCCACTCAAAGCAGGGACTATGATATTCCGAGATCGATTAATGCTTCGTAAAAGGCTTGAAATGCTAGTGGGAGCACGATATGACCAGGGTCTAGTGTATAGGTTGTCGTGACCTTAGTGTATACTCATACTTGCATAAAATAACCCTCAAATTTAATAAGTGATGTAAGAGAGGACTTTTAGAGATCCTCTGGCCTCCACGGCCAATCACTTTGTCCTCGGGTGGGAGGGCATAACTCAACAACCCCCTCGGGTGAGAGCTGTGTTTTTTCATGCCAAGCAACTTAGTGATCTCCCTCGGGATATGGCGGTTACGGCGCCAAGGGTTCAGACTTTACTCACCCTCTTGGCGGCCATTTGAACTTCCGTTCCGTAATTGCCTAGGCTTGTGGTTAAGCATCCGAAGTACACGTGAGGTACGTATTCGTTGCGAAGACAATGGCGATCAAGTGGTACTGGCCAAAAGATAATCATAGTTCATCAAAGCCCTTAGTTGACAGATTTGGATAGGATCAAAGGAAAGACCCGTATAAGCGGAAGGCCTGCATACTGTCCTCTCGGACAGGTATAGCCGATTCCGAGATCTTACATATATGGTTAAATTAATCTATAGAGGTGTCTTCGCTGTAAAGGTAGCGTTGACATTTGGATATAATTAGCTTGTTTTAAAAGTCCATAAAATAAGTTTTCCTGCATTTATTTTCATTCAACCATATAGTTTCCCTATCCGCTATCCCATAAGAGAACCAGTTATCGGGTCTCTAACTACGTAGAGCTGAAGCGATATCTTTAGCTTATGCTTAGGGTAGTAAACGTACATTGGCTTCCAATCTTAATATCCCTGTACAAGACCTAACAGGTCCAGATATCACTAGGGCACTAACTAGGGCATATGACGACTAGCGAGAGTCTAAGAAGATGTGCAAGTGCTATGTTATAGCAGACTTGCGGACAACTCTTTAGAAGTAAGTCAAAGATATGCCGGGTCTTCTGAAATAAAGTCTTACTTACATTAGATGTCAGAGAGGTGAGGTTTATAGACTCATCTCTTTTCTATCAAGATACTCGTCGGTACCGAGATGTCTAAGGGTATGTCTGTTCGGGAACACATCTATGAGTTCCAAATCGAACTAAATTCCAAAGATATGGTGCCAAATGACGAGGTGGTGGAAGACGTCTGTCTTGCATCCTTGTCTAGAACCTTCGAAGGCGTTGTCAGAGACTTTAGCTTTAGCAAGCTAGAGATGACAAACGCAGAACTTCTAAGGAGATTTCTAAGAGACAAAGGATGTGATCAAGATTAAAGGCAAAGCCTTTAGTGCTTAACTTAGGTCTTCTTTAGAAGAACCTAAGGGATTAACTTATCAGAGATCGAAAAACTATTATAGTACAGAAACTAATGTGGACTCCTAAGTCTGGTAACGCCAAGGATGGAAGTATTTCCGCTGTGGCGAGTGTAGGGGTATTTGAAGATTAAGTATGGACTCAGGGTGTTAGGGGTTAAGTCACTATTTAGTAGTAGTTCTTCTGCTTCTTGGAATGTAGACTTCGTATCTACAGAGATTCAAGGAAAGTAAAAGGCTACTTTATGGTGAAGTGATCCTAACATAGGTACTGATGCCATAAGCCGTTGCGGAAGCTGTTAGATATGATTGTCTTAGTTTTTTCAAAACACGGATTTTGATCTTTAGAGATTTATTTCTGTTTCCTCCATCTGGTGTGTATCTTAAACTAAATAGATAGCTTCATTACTAGACAGCACCGTAGGTGTGTATCTTAAACTAAATAGATAGCTTCATTACTAGAGGAATAGATCTGAATAATCTCTTTGTATTTAATCTTAATTCGGAATTGGATTTCATGACAGCTGCAACGTCTAATTTAAATTCATCTAAATCCTTTGGAGAATCTATCCCATTTGTGACCCCTCTGATTTAGATATTTTACCTGAGATAAATTCAAAGGTAATAGAAGACTGAGTTTCTGTTCACAGATTCATCGGAGATCCTTCTAACCTATGAGTGTTATCTGGAAGGCAGAATAACTAAAAGGCCCACAAGGTATTGGTGTTACTTATTTTTGACGTCTATGGTTCCAAGAGCGTCCAGATGATAGGAGTCTATTCGATTTAATCGAAGAAATAAGAACCTATCGGATGGGTTCCCTAGGATCCTAAGGGAGCATGGGATTATCTCCCAGTTAAATGTTTTAAGGATGACACGTCAGAATAAAGTCTCCGAGAGAAGGAATCGGACCATGTTTGACATGGTCCGTAGTACGATGAATATTGCCAAGTGTACTATCCACCTTTTGGTGGGGTTATACCTTAAAACAGTAACTTATATCTGAAACTATCTCTTATTTGGATCAATACCTCAGACCTATACAAAGCTATGGTATAAGCGAAAACTAACACTATAGTGTCTCAGGATATAGGATTGTCATGCACTTGTGCAGAAGGACAAGAGGGATGAGATGGAGATGAAGTTTCAGGTATATCTGTTTATAAGTTACCCTAAGGAGGCATAAGGTGGACTATTCTATGATCTTGAGGTTTGGAAGGTAATCGTTGTTGGAGATCTAACCGTTCTATACTAGCAAACTTAGGAATTAATCAAATACTTTATATTAAATAATTGATTATTTAGCAAATACTATTTTTCACGCAAGCAAAGGCAAATTATAATAGTCTTTTAGAAATTGTTTGCCAAGGTAGAGCGGGTTCTATGGAACCGTCATTCACCTTGCCAAACTTTTCTAAAAGAAAGAAGTAATCTATCTAAATTATATCTAATTATTTAGATTTCTCTATTAGATACAAATAGATTAATTTAGAACTAGTGATGGGACAAGAGTAGAGTTAGAAACTCTGGCCTGTGGTCGAAGCACGCTAGGCGCTGTCCCAAGAAACTTATTACCCCCCTCGTGTGGGTCTCGTGGCAATGGTTCTCGGAGATACGACGACCCCGATCAGGCGACCTCCTTCTCGTCGGCACGACTTCAAGAAGGTTTTGTGAACCTCGTGAACTTTCAGGAACCCAGCGACTCGATGACGATCTTCTTAAAACAAGGAGGCAGCACCGCAACAGAGCTTTGGTCCGAGAGAGGGAGTCTCTTTGGAGCAAAAGGGCAGCACTATGCCACGAACTTGAGAGAATGGGAGAGGGAGAGGCAGAGAGTAATTCCGATTGTCGAACCGTCTTCATCTCATGGCTGCATCGGGCCTTATATAGACCTCGGGCTGTTAATGGGAGGCTGAAAGAGGGGAGCGGTTAATGGGCTGCGATTAAGCCCATTAACTTCGCATGTTACAGCTCGCAGAGAGCAGCGTTGTAACGGCTAGCATGCAGCAATGGGTCGCATGCAGAACGGCTAGTAGCCAAAAAGGAATTTTATAAATGATGGAGGACTTAAAAGTAAAAAACAAAAATAGGGCAGGTGCGGACCAGCCCATTTCGGAAGTGCTATCATGTCCGGATCCACGGGCGCACACACACGCGCCGCCCAGCCCATGCCCAAGCCCAAGCCCAAGCCCGGCCCGGCTCGGCACGGCACGCACACGCGTGCGTGTGTGAGCTAGTGGAGCTCCTCCTCTAGTGTGATGACTAGTGGGGGGAAGTGGGCAATCCCTTTTAAGTTGGTAGGGGATTTCTCCCCTTACCGATATGGGACTAAACCCATTGTTTTGTGTGGTTTTAAAACACACACCCAACAATCGTTTCTACGAACACCATCTACCTAGACCAAGATTATATTATAGACCATAAGTTTATTAGTAAGGTAGTTCTGGGTGAACTACTAAGTACTGGTAGAGAGTGTGCATCTGAAAACGCAGTGGGAGTAGATGATACAGAAACTAGTATACCAGGCACTGTAGAAACAATTCACTTTGTACCACCACCACCTCGTCGTTATGGGACTATCAGAGCTCCTGATAGATACTATGGAGAAACTTTAATAGTTAATCCAGAGTTTCAGGAGGATAATCCCTAGAGCTACGAAGAAGTAATAGGAGCTTCCGACAGCTCTGACTGACAAAAGACCATGGAGGCAAGGCTGCATCAATGTCCCTTGGAACAGTCTTGACACTTATAGCACTATCACCCTTCGGGGTGTAGGGGGTGTATAAGAAGAGGACCTAGTTAAGACTTAAAAGGCTGGATTGGTTAACAAGAGAGAAGGGATTGACTATGTCAAAACCTTCTCGCCAGTAACTATGCCTAAGTCTATTTTGGATTCTCTTAATCCATCACAGTCTATTATAGTTGGGAGATCTGGATGATGAATGTCAAGACAGTTATTTCCTAACGGGAATTTGGAAAGGACATATGGATGATGCAGCCCCAGGTTTGGTGTCAGTAGGTCAGGAAGATAAAGAATGCAAGTTGCAAAGGTCCATTTATGGACTGATGCAAGTATCCAGGTTGGAATATCTATTTTGATCAAGTAAATCCGCTCACATGGATTTGATCAGAATGAGAATAAACTAAGTGGGTACAATAAAGATAAAAAAGCTACAAGGGTGTACGTAGTACTTTACGTTAACGATATCCTACTGATTGAAAATAATGTAAGAATATTATTTACGGTAAAGGTTTGTAGTCATTATAATTCGATGTGAAAGACCCTAGTGAGGCGAGTTATACTCTGGGAATCAAGGTAACTCGAGATAAACAGAGCAAGGTTCTCTTGCTGTCACAAGCTATACATAAAGATAAGATTCTAGTCAGATTCGTTTTATGAGACTAGATATCTATTGTGCAGCAGGATTCATGGGTCGGTTTTAGTCGAACCCGAGTCCAGATCACTAGACTAAAGTGAAGGATATACTCAGAAGTCCTCATCAAGTGAGGATTGTGAGTTAGCTTACACTTCACAGGTCCTAATATCGATTGGACACACAGGGTCTGACTTTGGTGTCAAATGTGCGTTCCAGAGAATCGATTTCAGGAATTATTTTTATCTTGGGATTAGAAGCAGTAGTTAGTAGAGTATGAAGCAAGTGCATCACAGACTCCACCACAATGACTGAGCACGTTATTGCATGCGAGGTAGTATACTAGGTGGTATGGCTTAGGAAGTTCTTAGAGAACTTGGGGCGTGTAACAGAAGCTCAGTTATCTATTGTTACAATAGAAGAGCGGTAAGCAAGGTCCAAGGAGAGTAGGCACCACCGTTAGGGGAAACCAATCAAGTACAAACTCCACTTGATCTGACAGTTATAGGAGGAAATGCAAGTAGCGGTACTGAGGTGGAGTCTACAGATAATGTTGTCAATTCCTTTAGGGAATTCCTGCAAAACCTTTTAGGCAGCATGTAGAAGCTACGGAGCTCAATACCATTTTTCCTCGTTAGAGCTAGTGGGAGATTATTAGAATTGGTGAGGTCTATAGCTCGTAAAAATCTATAGTTTAGCTATGTATGGTTGATAGTATAAGATTGCATCTTGGTACGTACCTTAGTATGTATTCTGATTATATAACAGAGAGCCATGGCTACATGGTAATCCACTTGAGTAGGAGACTCAAGGGACTGGTCCCATGTAACCTAAATGCGTTCGCAACTCTGATTAGGGTTGGTCACCCTATCAAGATAAGTTGTTGGGATGACAGAGCGTGGGTGTCTCCACCATGGTCATTACCAGGCACAGTGTCTGTGGCCGAATGGAACCAACACGATGTACAGATCGGTGAGCAGACACCGGTGCACTAAGCTGTGTTTCTGCTTAGGGTAAAACAGTCCTAAACCCTGAGGAACCATGTCTGGTGGATTAACCAGTTGTGTGGTGCTTTGGTGCACCAATGTGTGAGGATCTGGATGCAGTGATCTAAAACCACGGTGTACTGGGTTACCCGGCTGCCGTTGCATTAGTGTGTCACTCCTGCAGGCCATCCACACCCCTAACAGGAGGTGCGTTCCTTGGTCTGACCTACGTCATATTAAATCCTGGCCAGGTGGTCATCAGTTGGACTAGTGACGGATCTGGTTACTCGGCAGAGTAATTAGAGGTACGATGTACATGGTCAACCTAGAAGGAACCTAGTCATATGAGCACTCAAGTCTGACGGTATTCTCCACCACTCGAGTTGCATCATGGCACCAGATGGAGGGACAGCGAGTTTACCATACTAAGCGGAAAGCAGGGGTATGAAGGAGAACATAGTAAGTCCAGGGGAATTGGAGTGTAGCATGTGTCGTACTCTGGGTGGTCACGCAGGTTAACTTGGACTCAGAGGATTGATGGTATACTCGGGTAATGTGTCGATCGAGTCTGAGTTGGAAGTCATGAACCCTGGTCCCTGAAGGTTCCACCTTATCGACATTATGTATGGTCCTTGTACCATCTCCTTGAAACACAGAACACAGTCAGAGGAAGCGAGAAGTCCAAACCTACACTAGTGCACGGTAGATGCTTTGCACTAGTGCACGGTAGATGCGTAGCTACGTGTGTGCACTAAGGAGAAACCCTAGGTTATTACATAGACGCATGTAGCAATTCCTTGCCATAAGTGGACTTTGTCATATGGGTGCGATGCACGGAGATATGTTGCGAGTTAACTAGTTAAATTCACTAGGGGCACCCTAAGGGAACCTCAGAGAATAGTGAAATCACTGATGCACTTTACTTATGTGTGCCTTGCAAAGTCTCATACACGAGGAATGACCAACGAGTGATATAAGGACGTTTTGGTCATACCATGCGCCACTATGCACTAGGGGGGCCGGCCCTAAGTATTGGAGGACTCGTCAAGGCCGGCCCCATTGGTTTCAGAAGGTTGTTGCCTCCAATGATTGGGCCGATCATGAGGCATAGAAAATGGGCTGGTTTTGACCGTTTTCAAAACCAAAGAAAAGATAGAGATAAAGAAGAGATATATAGGGAGATGTTTGAATTAGTTGAACCTTATATGTACTAGTCTCATCCATAAGGATAGGGTAGCCCTATATAAGAGTAATGGGGGAGAAGGGGGGTCGGTGATGACAAGCCCTAGGGGCCGTCCATGCCATGGGGAAACCCTACCTGCCCCCTCTCCTCTCTTCTCTTCTTCTCTCTCGTCTCTCTCTCCCTCGCTTGTGCCATTAGATAGCGACTCGTCTTCCTCGCATAGGGTTTCGTAGAAGGAGAAGGCTCGTCAGATGGAGTCACTCGGAGATCCATCGTGAGGTGCCGTGCATTGTGCGAGATCGGGTGAACTAGAAGGCATCTCCCGTAAGCTTTTGCTGTCCAGAATCTGCACAGAAAATCAGCGTTGTTTCTATGATTCCGGGAGCTACAGAAGTCCAAACAGGGTGAATTTTATTGCCAAAGTTGCGTCCCGAAGTTGGCTACCCACAGTCCAAATTTCAACCTAATCTGAGTTCGGAGCAGAAAGTTATAGCTAGCGTACCTAAGCTATATCGAGTAGATCCGAGCCCGTCTCCATCGACAAAGAAGATACTTGTCGCGGTGAAAGAATCCGCACGCAGGTATGATCTCTAACAAGTAGATCTAGCATAGATAGAACATGCATGCATGCTAGATTGTTCTTTCACGTTAGATCGACGTTAGGGGTTCGCGTAGTTGCAATGCTAGATTCATACACGCACGTGTAGATCGTTTCGATGAAAATTGTGATATGTAACGCACACCGCTCACGGTCTTCGGACCTTCACTTTGCTTCCGCTGCGGGTCTCTACCATGGATTCATATCCAACAGGGTTCGCTCCCGGGTCGGTGCATGCGAGTCAGGTTTGGGTTTGACACAATTTGTGTGTCTACAAATGTCCCCTCAAGGACGAGTGCGCCAACGGAAAACGCGTAACCCTTGTTTACACGGGAAACGCACAGCGCTTGTCCTTGATTCCTTTTGTGGATAAGGTTAAGGCTTATTTAAGGGCCCCTACCCCCTCTGCTTTTTTTATCTGGCGTTTGTTCTTATGGAGGGCTGAATCTTGGAGACCACCGTCAGAAGGGGCTACCTAGGGTTGCACAGGACTCGCTCTGTCTTCCTAGTTGTCGCCTCTTTTTTCAGCGGCAGTGGCAATGGTGCGTGAGTTGAAGATCATCACAAAGGCGAGCTTGAAGCGAAGGAGGGAAGATGACTGAGGCGATGAGGATGGAGCACCACGGTCGAGGTGTCGATCACCTCTTCATCTTCTTTTTTTTCTTTTCCTCTGATCTGCGGAGGCAGCAGCGGCGACGGTATAGGCTGCAGCGGCGGCATGCAGTGCAGACGCGGGGCGCAGGCGGCGGCCTGCGGCGCAGGGCGCATCGGTGGTGTGTGGCGCAGGGTTAGGCGGCGGTGGCCTACGGATGCAAGGGCCCTGATTGGGTCGACAAAAGGCACGGGGGCCGGGGGACCCGGGCGGCTGCGACTCCGATTCGGTCGGATGGGAGAGGGGGGCTGCGGGCCCCTCTTTCTTTCTTTCTCTCGTTTTTTTTTTTTTTGACTGGCTCTGATGAGGGAGGGGGCTGTGCCCCCCTTCGGTGTGAGGATGGGTGACATCCAGGAGCACTTCTTTTTTTTTTTTTTGAGCAGCTCCCATTAACTAGCCTCTACTGGACTTGACTTGCTTTTCCTCATATTCTTTCAGGGCTCGGCTCTTCATGAGTTTGGTTTTGCTGGGGTGGATTGCTAGGACTTCTCCGACGGGAGTAAGTACACTCGCTTTCCTCTTACTCGGGTGTATCGCTATCGTACTTCAAAGAGAGACGATCGTCTGTCGATGCTTCAGATTCCTATCCATGAGTGCATCACAAAGGATGGAGTTGCCGATGCAAACTGCTGGATGCCGAAGCTGAACGAGAAGGTTTATACTGACGAGGCGATCTCTATGAAGCTTCTTCGCTCGAGCTTGAGTCTGCCCTTCCATCACTGTGCTGAAGACTTTGTGCCTATGCCGGTAATAGCTTCGAAGATTTGTTCTCATTTGACCCGATGGGGTGTTGACTCCTGGCCTCATGGGGACATTCAGTACCTCTGTGACTTTCGCGAGTGGATGAGCAAGCTCTCAGAAGGTTTTGGGGCAGAACCTGAGATGAAATCGTTAGCGAAGTTCCTAGTGCTGGCTCGCTGAGAGTACAGGTGTCCTAAGGGGATGTACCAAGCTCTCTGCGAATTCTGGTGCCCGAACACCAACATGTTTCTTACTGGGGCGGGGGAAATAGGGATTTCCCTCCATGATGTTCATATCGTCACCGGATGCCCCGAAGTACGGAACTATTATCAAGAGGAAGTGCTGGCTCTGGAGGATCTGATGGATAACAGTTTCTCCCCGAGTTCTTGCCTTCTCTTATTCAAGGCGTACGCCATTATTGCAGTGCGAGACCAATCTGATCGAGTTCACCATTCATCTAGGGTAAACTTCTGGTTCAGGGGTGAGTACCGGTCCCTTGCCCCTTCAGCTCATCCGATGTGGAAAATTGCCCAGATGAAGAGGCCTAGGCCCCCACTGCGATCCTTTATGAGACCGATTGAGTCTTTAGCCCGGATGAAGCATTCGATGGAGGGGAAATGAAGCCCATTGGAGGTTCTTGGTTTGGAGCGCGACAGCGAGGAGCGACGAGCAATTTATCGGGCCGCCGGATTGGCCATTTTCCTTTGTCGATTCGTGCTTTCTTGTACCGGCGAGACCATCCATCCTGGGAATTTTCTTGTGGCATCCAGGATGGCGAGGGGTGAGCTCTTCAACTTAGCGACAGTAATCTTGTGTGCATTATACTAGGGGCTTAGTGGCACGTATTGGAGCTTGTCTACTTCGGATAATACCAAAGGGGAAGTTGGTCAGTCTAACTCCTTTGGCCCTCTGCACTATTTGTATGGTTGGATAGTGCTTCACTTTTCGAAAGAGATCTTCGCCAGAAGTGGGCATCCAACCAACTTGCCGTTCTTACCTGGCGTAGGGGGGATCCTGAATGCCTTCATCAGTTAGGAACGCCCGAAGGAGTATGCTCGAATACTTTTGAGGAAGATGGGAGGCACGGACTTCGAGTTTACTTCGGAGCACTCAATACTACCGCTAGAGAGGTCGGCGGTTTATAACAATAAGGAGCTCTCTGACGGCTTGTACTGGAACATAGTCAGCTGTTGCCCGAGCTACCTGGTTTGGCATCGAGGAGATACAGTAGAGGTGGAACAGTACTCCCCTCATCGTTTTGCTCGCAAATAGGGATTCCAACAGGAGGTACCCGGCATGCCGCAGCGATTATAGGGGCACATTAGCCCGCATGAAGGCTATCACCTCTGGGCCTCTCTTTACGCTCGGCTGACGGGCTGCAGCTTCTTTCCCGGGACCAAGTTGGGATCACGGGATGCCGCGACTCCGAGTTACTGCAAATGGATCGAAGAGCGAGTAACCCCACTACTTGCTAGCCTTCCGATTGATGTGCTGGCGGGTAGTTGGTTCAAGGACTTTAGTTTTGATCCTTCGACGGGGTCGAAGGATCGCCGTCTTCGACTGGGAATTCAAAGGCCCGAGAAGACTTGTCGTTGCCTTTCAGCACCCGTCGGGTTTTTTCTTTGGCTCCCATATCAGGAGTCTACGTTGTAGGTGCCCCCGAGCCGCCCGTTCTTCCAAAGACAGCCGTCAAAAGTGCCCCGCCTAAGAGACGGAAGCTATGCATTCCACGTGGGGTGACTTCGAGGGTGCCCTGCCCGGCAGAGGATGTTAAGGAGCCTGGCCTTTTAGGGGATAAGGTAATCCCCTCGTTTGGGATAACTATGTCTGACTTTGCAGGTATGCATAAAGTTTTTCTTTTTGCTCATTCTTTGATTTCTGGGGACTTCATCATGTTGAGTAGTGTGCTTCCTTTTCTTTGGACAGACTCTGTCATAGTAGTAGAGTGTGAGCTGGATTCTTCGAAAGCGTTCCAAAGGCGTTCGCTTACTGAGGCTGCGTATGAAGTATCCGAAAAGTGTGGTCTAGACGTCCCCATGGATAACCTAGTCTACCTTGGGCTTTGTAGGGAGAACTTTCCTAGTAATGGCGTAAATTTGGATGACATCAACGCCGATGCTTTGTCCTTTCATGAGGAGACCGAGGTTTTGAGTGTCGTCAGGCGGCATACCCCGATTACCGTCTTCTGAGGCCTGGTGGAGAAGATGGCTAGCGTGGCAGTGGCAACTGCTCCTATAGTTTTACCGACTCCGCTGGCGAAGACAGCTCCTGTGGCGGCTGCGGTGGTGGGGAAAGTTTTGTCCATGTACTCTAAGGTGCCCCGCCCGAGTTTGAGGCCGAGGAGCAGAGTTTCGGAGTTTCTTATTGATAGTTGTCGGCAATACATCAGGTCGACGTTTGAGTCATTCCAGGACGAGGGTCTTAGTGCTCTCCAAGACTAGTGGTCTACTGATGGTGCCGAGTTTTGTGCGAGCCTGGTGGAGTTCAAGGTGGACAGTTCTCCTTTTGTTGAGCAGATAAACTCGCTCATGATCGATAGTGAGGTTTATCATTCTCGGTAGGCTCTATTAGAGGAGAGTACTACTTTCGAGTTGGCGGCCGCTGAGGAGAGTTTGTGTCAGTCAGAGCGCCAGCTTGCAGATCCGACTTCAAGTTTGACGAAGGCACAGAAGAAGGTAGAGTCGGTGCGAGCTTCTCTTCAGAAAGCAGAGTCTCGCTTGGAGCAAGCCGAGACTGCGGAATGAAACTTGAAGGCGGGCCTTTTAAAGCAGTAAGCAGACTTGTCAGCTCATTGCGAGCTCATGGCCACTTGCCCTTTGGAGTTGCAACAGGTGGAGGCCACTAGAGAGGAGTTGATGCGTCGTCTTTGAGCTCTGGATACTCTCTACTAGTTGCATCTTGTTTTGTCACTTCTTATTGTATTCCCTTTTTGGACTCATGCTATGTACTGTTTTCCTTTGAGTATTAAATAATATCATTATATTTTCCAGATCATTCGTATGGACTATTGTTGGCTTTTTTTTCTTTTTTTTTTTCGGACTGAACCTGAAGTGACTTCTCAGGCTGCCTACGTACCCCCCTGAGGGGGATCAAGTCACACGTAGTTCGTGTTTTTTTTTTTTAAAGCATGGCCTCGCCTTAGGCATAGTACCTTTTGAGGTACTTGCCGTTGATAGGGCCGAGCGCGAGCCCTTCTGGCATTGTGAGGAGGTATGTGCCACTGGAGTAGACTTCTTTGACGGTGTGCGGTCCATCCCATTTCGCGTCGAACTTCTTTCCTCCTCGATACGAGAGAATGATGGGGCGCTTGACTACTAGCACCAGCTCTCCTATTTGGAAGGATCGAGGACGAATCTTCTTGTTGAAGGCGCAAGTCAATCTGGTTTGATCGCATTCCAAGCATTGTTGAGCTTCGAGGTGCCTTTCATCTAGTGCCTCCAATTCTGCCAGGAGGAGCTGGGCATTGTCATCGCTGGTGAGGCCTTCTCGGATCGCTATCCTGAGTGATAAAATTTGGAGCTCAAGTGGAAGAACAACTTCTACCCCATAAATGAGGGAGTACGGAGTTGCTTCTGTTGAAGTGCGGAAGAAAGTGTGATAGGCACATAGTGCATCGCCCATGCGTTCATACCAGTCATTCCTCGACTTCGAGACGATTTTCTCCAACGGCTTGCAGAGAGTCTTGTTGAAGGTTTTCGCCAGACCATTGGCTGAAGCATTGTACATTGTTGAGCACTTCTGCTTAATGTCGTACTTAGCGCAGAACTGGCTGACAATGATATTTTTGAACTGTTTCCTGTTGTCCATGATGATGTAGCGAGGGACTCCGTATCGGAAGATGATGTCATTCTGGATGAAGCTGATAACGGAGTGTCTTGTGACTTTCTGTAGAGGTATTGCTTCGGCCTATTTGGAGAAGTAGTCTGTTGCTGCCAGGATCTAAAAATGCTGCCTGGATGACTTGGGCAGAGGACCGACGATGTCGAGTCCCCATCCATCGAAGGGCTATGACGCGATTGTCGGATGCAAAGGCTCTGGCGATTGACGGATGTAATCACTGTGTATTTGGCAGGCATGACATTTCTTTGCAAACTCCAAGCAGTCCTTAACCATGGTGGACCAGTAATAATCCATCCTCCTGACGTGAAAGTGGAGCTTTGGATCGGACTGATGCGAGCCACAGATTCCAATGTGGACCTTTTCCAGTGCTACTTCTGCCTCTTTTCTTGCGAGACAACTCAGGAGCATGCCATCGATACAGCTCATTATTGAAGTGGAAAACTTTAGGGACCACCTGTGAATATCGATTTTGCATTTTGGATCATTAGGGAGCTTCGCATGGACGAGATTATCCACGAAGGGTTGTCTCCAATATGGCTCTTCAATCACAAGGACGTGCACCGCGTTGACTTGAATTGGACCCCCAGCAGGGTCGTCTTTGTTGGTGATCACTATTCTTCTGCAAATAGGGACGACGATCTGACGTCCTTCTAGAAACGAGAGTGTAGACGCCAAATTTGCAAGCGCGTCTGCTTGTTGGTTGAGATTCCTTGGGACATGTTGGATGGAAGCGGCCTCGAGCGTGTTGAGGAGTTCCAGAGCTCGTGTATATAGCGGCATGAGGTCTTCCTTGTTGACTTTGTATGCCCCCAAGACTTGTTGGATAACGAGTTGGGAGTCACCAAAGATCTCAAGTCCTTGGAGCTTTATGTCGTTGGCGAGCTTAAGGTCAATGAGTAGCACTTGATATTTTGCTACGTTGTTGGAGCACGGTTGTGACAGTAGAAATGAGAAGGGGAGTATCTCATCGTTTGGAGTGATGAAGACAACCCCTGCTCCCGCCACATCTTGCCTTGCTGCGCCGTCGAAGAACATCTTCCAAGATAGAGCAATGTCGATGGAGAATACTTCTTCGTCTGAGAGGCCTTCTAACAGTTCCCATTCCACTGGGAGAAGATATTTCGCCAGAAAGTCCGCGAGAGCTTGCCCTTTGATTGCCTTTTGTGAAACGAAGGTGATGTCGAACTCGAGGAGTAATAGTGCCCATTTGGCTAAATGTCCGGAGAGCACTGGTCTCGATATAATGTACTTAAGAGGGTCAGCTTTCGAGATAAGCCTGATGGCATGAGCCAGCATGTAGTGCCGTACCTTTTTGTAGCAAAAATGAGCGTCAGATAGACTTTCTCAATTAAGGAGTAGTTTAGCTCCGCGTCGACGAGGGTGCGACTTAAGTAGTAGCAAGTTGTTTCCTTTCCTAGTCCGTTGTCTTGACCTAGGAGTGCCCCCACGGATTGTTCCTAGGCGCTAATGTAGAGGATCAGTGGCTTTCCTTCAACTGGTGCTGACAGGACTAGCGGCTTTAGCAGATAATCCTTGACGCTTTGGAGAGCTTCTTGGCAAGCTTTGTTCCATTTGAATGACACTCCTTTCTTCATGAGGCGACTGAAGGGGCGGTATTTTCCGGCTATGTTGGCAATGAATCTTCTGATATACGCCAAATGCCCTTGAAGACATCTGAGATCTCACACAGTCTTAGGTGCAGGCAAGTTGATGATAGCGTCAAGTTTGGATTGATCTATCTCAATGCCTCAATGTCGTACGACGAAATCGAGAAATTTTTCCAAGGAGATTCCAAATACACACTTGAGTGGATTTATGCGGAGTTGGTACCTTTGAAGCCGTTTGAAGATCAGCTCGAGGTCTTGCGGATATGTTGACTTCTTCTTGGATATTACGACAAGGTCGTTAATGTAGTACTCCATGTTTTGATGAAGAATGTCGTCGAAGATTCTCTGCATGGCTCGTTGGTAGGTGGCTCCTTCATTTTTCAAGCCGAATGACATGACTTTGTAGCAGTAGATCTCCTTTGGTGTGCGGAATATCGTGAGCTCTTCGTCTTTGGGCTCTATCCTGATCTGGTTGTAGCCAGAAGATCCATCCATGAAAGTTAGTACTTCGTGGCCTGTTGTTGCGTCCACCATTAGCTCCGTGATTGGCAGTAGGAAGTCGTTCTTGGGGCATGCATTGTTCAAGTCTCTAAAGTCTACGCACACCCTGATTTGACCATACTTCTTTTTGACTAGAACGATACTGGAGATCCATGTCAGGTACTTGATTTCTCGGATGAATCCGACTTCGATGAGCTTGTTTACTTCGCTTTCTATCCGGGGTACCAACTCTGGCTGGTAATGCCTTTGTCTTTGCTTGATGGCGCTAGCTCCGTGTTTGACATCGAGCTGGTGTACTACGATTTTAGGATCGAGCCCTAGCATCTCCTTGTCGGACCATGGGAAGACGTCTCAATATTCTCGGAGCAGCTTGATGTATGCAGCTTCTTCTTAAGAAGTCAAAAGTGTGCTGACGAATATAGGCCGAGGCTCATTTTGTGTGCCCAAGTTGATTTCTTTCAAATCGTCAGCAGTGGACTGCCCCCCTTCTTCGAGGACTGGCGGGGCGTCTTGCAACTCGTCGTCTGAAATAGAAGCATCACCATTTTCAGTTCCAGTAATGGAGATATAATTGATGGCCACCATGAATTGATCGCGGAGGCTTCTTTTAGGAGATCCTATTGAATGCATCAACTTGGGTGGGTGGGTGGGTATCAAAACTACATCCCTAACCGGCATTCCCAAACGATTGAACATCGACTTCCTCTTTGTCTGTTTGATTAGCCCGAGTCTTTCAAACACGGATGTAGATTTTGACAGTCTTTGATTACTTTTCTTTTGCTTCTGGAGTATGGCCCGACATTGAGCTCGTCGCCATCTTCTTTTGACTGATTTGCTATTGGGACGGACGACGTAGGTGGAGCGTGCATCGAAGACTGACGATCCTTCAGCTGCTTCATCTATCGTCTTCACCTCGATGTAGTTGGAGGTGAAGGTCTTCTTCGTTGCAATCTTGACGACCATCGGGGTTTGACTAGAGCCGATGCCTCGACGATTCGGGAGAATTTGCTCGCCACTTTGAAAAAGACGAGTTTGAGTCTAGGTTATCTCATGCGGTGTCGCAGCTGGAGGAAGCATGCCTATATGCACGGTGCTTTCTTTGTTGTAGCCAGCTTTGAACATCAACTTAGCAGCGTTTTGCCCCCAACTCCTTTTTAGCTTGAATTCGAGTTGATTGGAGTTGACAGGTCCGATCGGGCTTGAAGCTTACGTCAGACCAAGTAGTAGCAATGTCATTTCTTGCAAAGTGATCACCTTGGCCTCCGATAGTGGCGGAACCGACTCTTTTACCGAAGAAGAGGCGATCATTTGTGTTTGCTAAGCCACTGAGGCATAAGGTGCAGCACTGGCGTAGCTTGGACTGGCAACGGATCATGTTGCGCGAATTTTGGCTTGAAACTGATACGTATTCTTTGTTTTGGCCTTGGTGTTTCCTTGACCTCAAGCATCGTCTTGTTGGGAGGTTGTTCCAGATCTGCAGGTGGAGGAGTTTTATCATGCCTCACCTCTTTGGCTTTTTGGATTCGAGGAGCCTTAGTTGGAAGGGCTTCTGCAGTAAGGTCTTTCACCTGGTAAAACTTGGTGTTAGCAAGGTGTGCTTCAGTCTTATTGAATGCTTGTCATCAGAGATGATGCACTTCTCCCTGCCTTCCTCGTAGTTCTTGAGGCACTGGTGCCAGGTGGACACCATAACACCATTCTCATGTAGCCAAGGTCTTCCCAATAGGAGGCGATATGACGTCTGGAAGTCAATAATATGGAAGAGGACCGTCGTGTCGAGCTGGCCGATGGAAAGCTTCAAACGAATGATCCCGATAGTGGACTGTCCGCCTTGGTTGAACCCTTGAATGACCAGTTGGCTTTGTGAAAGCTGGTCGGTGGTAATACCGAGCTGCCTAATTATTTGGATAGGCATAATATTGACAGCGGAGCTACAGTCCAGCATGATTCGATTTATTGACTTCTTCTTAATATATCCCGAGACGTAGATAGGCCGGTTATGTAGTCGTGCTCCAAGTTGCAGATCTTCATCAGAAAAGGTTATTATTGCGTCGCAGGAGCCAACAGTTTTGCCCTTCTCACTATATTTCCTCTTTCTCTTGTAGCTATTTGGATCCGCCAAGGCTGCAGCCATTACTAGATGAGCTTTTATAGGGAGGTGCAAGGCTTCTATAAGCAGCAAGTACAAGATTGTCTCATCGTAGGAGGTAGTGCCCTCCTTGTCGGAGTCGTTCCTTTCATCACTGGAGTCGCCTTCTTCGAAAGACTTGGTCTCGCCTTTTCCTTCCGGTATCTCGTGAACTTCGACCATGCAACAACAGACTCTAAGGTACTAATCGTCTAGGAGGAAGTGATCGGGGAAGAACACTTGCAGCGTTGTTGGTTCCGGAGGCCTTTGCTAGAGGAGGTCATTATTGGAATTAAATCCTATTATCAGAGTCGCAGCGGAAGCAAAAGATAGATCCGAAGATCTCATGGTGTATGTTTCATTACAATTAATTCTACAAAATAATCTACATGTAAATCTATGATCTTAGCATATGTGCGGACACCCTAGAGGCATACTACGATCTACGGAAGACATGCATGCATCTAGTTAGGTGTTTAAAATCATCATACCTTATGGATCTATGATCCAAAGAGAATGGAACGATGATGAACCGCATGTGAATCGCAAAGGAAGCCATCGGATGGCATCTTGTCCTTTGCAAACGGAGGAATCCTCGAAGTTCTATCTCTGAGTGCAAGGACTACGAGCCGACGGAGGAATTCATTATGAAGACGACGGTGAGCCGTGAGATATCCTCCTTCTTTTTCTCTCTTCTTCCTTTCTTTCCTTCCTTCTCCTTCTTCCTTCTTCTTCCTCTTTCTTCCTTGGCTGAAACCACAAAGAGAGAGAAAAGAGGGGGTTCGAGTTTTAGGAAAGGAAGGCACATAGGACCGGCCCCTCTCTCTCTAATCCTTATATAGGGCCTATCCCCAAGTGCTTTATGCAAGCTAGGGGTGGCCCCTAGGGGATAGGGATGAGGGGGGGTCAGTTTTAGGGTTTCTCAATGTCTATCGTGAAGCCTGGATGAAAACGCCCTTCACAAAAAGTGAAACACTGTAAGAGAGATTAAGTAAGGTGTGCTAATCGAAATCGAGTTCCGTCAATACCTATGAGCTACTATAATTATTCTGCTCATTTTAAGATCCATATTCAATATATTCTGAGCCATATTTCAGTATTTATCAAAATACCCCTACGACCCCTAACATATATGAATTAGGTTCTTAGGCTCCGGGCTTGCGCTCCATCGCGCTACTTCGCATCCAACGTATCCAACCAGGTCGGGGAATAATTTCTATACGCAACAACAGGGTGAAACCTTCATGGTTCAAGATCTCTAGCTCCAGCCGAATCCCTGATTAACTATTCTGGTGACACACTGAAAGTTTCGTTAATTAGTCCTAATCCGATTAACCCGCGTAGCCACCCTAAGTGCGACGCGAGTTGAACTCTAGTGATCCTAAACTTATGTTACTCCCTCGTAACCCTGTTCTCTACTATACTCTGATAATCCTTAGTCCCTCCTATTACTGGTGCCATAATACGACTCAGGCGGTGGGGAGCACCATCAGATCCTGATCAATCATCTGACTAGGATTTGATGACTTGTCATCTATAACACCACACACCTCCTGGTACTATGCCTAGTATCCGGAACATCGTCAGTCATACTGACAACCACCAGGCCTGGGTTAATTTTGTGGACAGATTGACTCATCCAAATGCACCCATCCAACACTGGATGTCGGATAACTTATAGGGATTGCATGCCACTCAAGCGCCAGCCGAGTAACCCAACGTACCGTGGTATTGGACTATGGAAAGTCCGTACACGTTGGTACATCAAAGCACCACATAACTGGTTGGCCTAGTGTACATGGTCCCTCAGGGTTAAGGACAAATTATCTATAGTAGTAAGACCGTTTCTGTTCAACACGATCAACGTGCTTGGTCAGGTGAATGAAAATCCCACGTTCCTATGGTGGAGACTTCACCACATCCTCTACTAGCCAACAACTTATTCTCGGTGAAGCGATCGGCATCACTAAAGCTATGAAATGGTTCTAGGTCTACACAGAACTGGTCCACTGGGTCTCCCAAGCATGGATCCACCATGCGCCTCAGTGGCCTACTGTGTTCCCTAGGGTCCTTTATTATATGTGTATTAATATATACCAAAGTAGTATTCTAATTAAAGCAATAACAAAAGTCATCTTTATTAATGTTAATATAGAAAATTCACGCTCAGGACACACGAGCTACAACAATCTCTCACTTGGCCTAGCGAGGAATAACAGTCTTAACTCCCATGGCATCCACGTGCTTCTCAAAAGCGTTGGTCGGTAATGCCTTTGTGAAAGGGTCCGTCATGTTATCTGCAGACGCCACCTGAGTCACTGCAATTCCCTCGCTTCTGCAAGTCCCGGATAATGTAGTATTTTCGCTCGATATGCTTACTCTTCTGGTGATATCTTGGCTCCTTATATTGTGCTACTGCTCCACTATTGTCGCAGTAAAGTACAATAGGATCTTGAGCTCCCGGTACACATCCTAAGTCCGTGAGAAACTTCTTGGGCCATACCGCCTCCTTAACTGCTTCATATGCCGCAACGTACTCAGCCTCTGTCATCAAATCCGTGATACATCCCTACTTCACGCTTCTCCAACTGACAGCTCCTCCTCCTAATGAAAATATAAATCCTGATATCGATCTCCTAGATTCTGGATCTACTGCAAAGTCAGAATCTGTATATCTAATCGGTATCAGTTCCTGTGAAGAGTAAACTAACTCATAATCTCTCGTCCTACAAAGATACTTGAGTATACTTTTCACAACAGTCCAGTGCCCTGGACCCGGATTTGACTGATACCTATCCATCATGCCTACTGCAAAGTATATATCTGGTCTCGTGTATTGCATAACATACATCAGACTCCCTACAGTCGAAGCATAAGGTATCTTCTGCATTTCTACCCTCTCCTCAGGAGTCTTAGGACCCTGATCCTTGGACAATTTAATTCCATGTCTAAATGAAACTAGTCCATTCTTGGAGTTGTGCATACTGAATCTGACCAAGATAGTATCAATGTAGGCTGACTGTGGCAGTGAGAGAGTCTTGTTCTGGCGATCTCGAGTTACCTTGAAACTTAGAATATAACTCGATTCACCCAGGTCTTTCATATCAAATTGAGAGGATAACCACACCTTCACTATAGACAACATTCCAATATCCAATGAGCAGGATATCGTCTACGTAAAGTACTAGAAAAACTACTGCAATCTTATCGCTCCTCTTATAAACACATGGTTCATCTACGTTCTGTTCAAATCCATAAAACTGGATAGTCTGATCAAAACGCATGTTACAACTTCTGAATGCTTGCTTCAGTCCATAAATGGATCTTTGCAACTTGCATACCTGACTTTCCTGACCTTTTGCAATAAAGCCTAGAGGCTGAGACATATAGATGTCTTCTTCCAAATCCCCGTTGAGGAATGCGATCTTGATGTTCATTTGTCAGATCTTCCAATCATAATGGGCTGCAATGGACAAGAGGATCCAGATAGACATAAGCATAGCCACTAGTGAAAAAGTTTCGTCAAAGTCGATCCTTTCTCGCTGGGTATAACCCTTAGCGACTAGTCTAGCTTTGTAAATCTCAACAGTACCATCCGGACCTCTTTTTATTTTGTATACCCACTTACACCCAACATATTTAATATTATGAGGCAGTGTTACAAGTGTCCAGACCGAGTTTTGGGACATCGATGTCAGTTCTACTTCTATGGCTTTCTGCCATGCTGCATGGTCAGAGGATACCATCACTTCGTCATAGTTCAAAGGATCATCCTCCTGAAACTCTGGATCTACTAAGAAGGCTTCTCCAATGTATCTATCAGGAGCTCTTATAGTCCTCCTACTGCGATGAGCCTGCGGTGGTTCCGTAAGAGTTGATTCTACAGTATCGTTTATCTTAGTGGTATCGGCTCCCACTACGTTTTTGTCTGTGTACTCCCATCAGTACCAAATAATTCTTCAAGAACTACTTTACTGGTGGGCTATGGTCTATTAAATAATCCTATTCTATGAATACGAAGTTCGTCGAGATAACGACATTTTTATCCTCAGGATCATAAAATAAATCACCCTTTGTTCCTTTTGGATACCCAATGAATAGACATACCTTAGTCTTTGACTCCATCTTATCTCGCTTGTCTTTTTGCACATGTACTGGATAACCCCAAATCCTAAAGTACTACAGGCTTGGCTTTCACTTCAACCATAGCTCCCAAGGAGTTAGAGTTACTAACTTTGATGGAACAAAGTTCAAGGTATATACTGCCATCTCTAGGGCATATCCCCAAAAACTAGGTGGCAATGTTGTATAACTCATCATAGTTCGAACCATGTCTAACAAAGTTTGGTTTCTCCTCTTAGATATACCGTTTTGTTACGGTGTCCCTGATGCTGTCAACTGGGATACGATCACATGCTCATGTAGGTACCCAATAAATTCATCCGATAGGTATTCGCCTCCTCGATCCGATCGAAGAGACTTGACACTCTTACTCGTCAGCTTTTCTACTTCAGCTTTGAACTCCTTGAACTTATCAAAGGATTCAGACTTCCGCCGCATTAGGTATATGTATCCAAACCTCGAGTGATCATCCGTGAAGGTGATAAAATACTCGAAGCCTTCTATGGCACGGACACTTATGGGCCCACATACATCAGTATGTACCAACTCCATTACCTTCTGAAATATGCTACATTTGGCTCGGAAAGTTCTTTTAGTCATCTTGCCTTCCATGCAAGACTCACATGTTGGTAGGTTTTCTGAAACATCTGGACTTAAAAGTCCTACCTTAACCAACCTGTGAATCTTGTCTGAGGCTATGCGTCCAAGCCTTAGATGCTAAATGAGTGTTGGATTATCTGAATGATTTTTTCTTTTAGATGAATTAATCACACAGACTTTAGTTATGTTATCCTGCTTATGATTGGAGTTAATTACATAGAGACCATTCTGTGTCTTTTCCTTACAAAAAAAGGAACCATTCATTTAATTGACACACGAGAAGTATCAAATAAAACTGAAAAACCTTCATTATTCAAAATGGAAACATAAATTAAGTTTCGTCTCAATGACGGTACATAAAGTATGTCTCTAAGTAATAAACTTCTTTCATCAAGAAACTGCAAGACGATATCTCCAACTGCTTCAGCCTCTGCCACGGCCTCAGTTTTCATGCTCAGGATGATCTCCTCATCATCTAGTTTTCTTGTCTCCTTGAACCCCTGTAAATTATTGCAAGCACGGTTAGTGGAATCAGAATCCATAATCCATGAGACTGGAGAACAACTGGATACTACAAGGGATTCCACTATATGGATTTAAGATATACCTGTCTCAGCCTTCTTGAGAGTCGCGCGGCAGTCATCCTTCCAGTGCCCCTTCTTGTCGCATCGGAAACATTTTTCTTTGGGCTTTGCCAAACCATCCTGCTTAGGAACCTGCAACTGCACCTGGCCTATCTTTACGGGCTTTTTAGACTTTCTTTTCTGAAACTTGCCTTTAGCTTTCAGAGAAGACTTCCACTCTACGTTCAGGGATTGGGCTCCTACTTTCATCCCATCCTTTGCCGCCTGGAGCGCCGCTAGGAGCTCTGTGTTAATCATCTCCAACCAGTTAAGGTTAAAGTTGGTAACGAAGCCCTCAAATGTTCTTGACAGAGACGCAAGGAAAATATCGATCTGGATCTCTGTATCCAAGATTACATTGAAGGAACCAAGTTCATTCACATAGCCAAACAATTTCAGCATATGATCCCGAACTAAAGTCCCTTCTGTTATCTTCGTGGATACCAATTACTTGATGGTCAGGTAACGAATTACCCGACTACGACCCTCGAATATTTTCTTTAAATAGAGTATCATGTTTGAAGCAAAGGCCATGTCTTCGACTTGCTTCTGAATGACGGTCTGCAAGGATGCTACTATGTAGCACTTGCGCATCTCATCAGCATCTTGCTAGTCTTTCTATTCCTTCAACTGGGCCTCAGTAGCACTTGGTCCCGGCATGGCCGGTTGAGGGGTCCTTAGGGTAATTGAGTATTTGTCAACCCTTAAGATGAACATTAGATTACGCTTTCAGTCCTCGTAGTTTGGTCTCATAAGTTTGTTATCATTAAAGATGGTGGCAAGGGGGTCGAGCTTGGTCATAATTTTTGTAAATAATAGTTTAAAGTAAAAATTAGGGTCTACTACAATCTATTTTATAGAATTTAAAAATAGATAATGTTTACTCCAGTCGCTATGCCTTCACCACCTCAAGTAGAGACATCCTGGAATCTAAATTCTCTGGGCTCGAGTACTGAGGCTATCGGCCTTGAATTGGATACAGTATCTCAGTGAGAGCATACAATCGCTTCTGCCAACGGGGTGTTTATGACCCAATCTTTATCAGAATTACCCATGGCAAACTAACAGACCTCCTAGTCTCTTTTTGGCCAGCTTTATGTGACCTGTCATGCGCAGTAATGACGGCTTCACACAAGCTTTTGAATGCTTCCCACAAATCTAGGTGGTGTCGACAGGGGGGTTCATAGGCTCCCACGGTGCAGGAAAAAAACCGTTACCCACTGCCACCGGCATCCTCCATGTACCGAAGAAAACCACTAGGGGAACCAGTATGGAAGGAAACACAGCTCTCACCCAGTGGAAATATCAAACTGCGTACCTCCCACCCAGACCCTTAGTCGGTTGATTGAGGAGACCAAGGGCTCCCCTTTAGAGGAAACCTCTTAGACGTTCCTTAGTTATGAGGTTTTATGTATATCTAGAAAGGTCATGACCTCCTAGACCTAGACCCTGGTCTACCGTGCTCCTACTAGGATTACAAACCTTCCCACAAAGCATTAGTATCCTTGGAAAATATCATAGTCCATATCTTGAATAATCAACTTTTGCCTTTCTTGCAAGGATCACATTATATAGATTCCAAGGATCCCGATACTTCACTAGTTTGCCCATAATCCTAAGATCTGGAGCCTAGCCTAAGATCAACGTGAAAAGGACTCCCACTAAAATGATACCTCATTCACAATTTGATGCCTGATGTCATAGTAGACCTCATCTTATTACAGGTTTTGATGCTGGCCAAATAAGGACATCCGACAACCTCCACCGGACCTCAACCTGATGTTGACATAACCAAATCGTGATGAGTTTATACTATGATCAAACGTCAACTAGAAACGAATATCACTTAGTGCAATCCTAAGCTAACTTGGTCGCTAGGACCATGTGGGGAAAGGGCTTCCTACTAGGGTTATCATACTTCTTATGGGGACATTAGTTATCTATAAACAAATCTAACAATGCATCTATCTTGGCGTACAGTACTTGGTTACCTGAACTACCACGAGGGCGATTACCACCTTTCCTTTTAGCTAGCCACCGGATTCACACGTATTAGAACTATATAGAGACACCGAATAATCCATAAGTTAAGTACTAACCCTAAGCCTGATCTAGAGACTAACTCACAAATAAGATAGATAATTAAATTATCATCGGGGTTCTCTAAACACTAAGTAAAGATAACAACAAAAAAAAGCATCCAAACTGAATCAAGTCCAGGGTCTGACCCCTGAACCTGAATAGAACAATCAAGATATCATTTTCTTCTATTATGCACGATCTCCGACGACGATCCCGATCATCACCAATGTGCACGCTTTCGCCGGGTCTTTGCACTCCATGGTACCGCTTGCCCGAACCGTGAATGTAGCATCATCTCCTTCTTCATGTGACCGAAAAACTAACACGCTCCGAGCAAGTGCTCGTTCATGTACAATTTCGCTAGAAAGAAAAGAAACAATCCCAAAAAACATGGCCAGGGAACCGAGGGTGGTCAACTTCCACCCCCGCCCATCTAGAGCTTTAAAATCCATAAACACAATAATAATCAATGCAAAAATTAAATCCGGAATCTGACCCCCAAAGACATGCAATCATAGATTATTATTCAGTGCGGCACCTGCAAAGAGGCGATACATAGCACAATCCATATGCATGATCTACGACGAACCCCGACGAAAACATATGCCAGCATATATTCACATAATATTTTCACGAATTCATATATGAAACACACATCGAAGTGTGCTCTAATACCAATTATTGGAATTAAATCGTATTATCAGAGTCGCAGCGAAAGCAAAAGATAGATCCGAAGATCTCATGGTGTATGTTTTATTACAATTAATTCTACAAAACAATCTATATGCAAATCTATGATCTTAGCATATGTGCAGACACCCTAGAGATATACTACGATCTACGAAAGATATGCATGTATCTAGTTAGGTGTTTAAAATTATCATACCTTATGGATCTATGATCCAAAGAGAATGGAACGATAATGAACCGCACGTGAATCGCAAGGGAAGCTGTTGGATGACACCTTGTCCTTTGCGACGGGAGGAATCCTCAAAGTCTTATCTCTGAGTGCAAAGTCTACGAACCGATGGAGGAATTCGTTGCGAAGACGACGGTGAGCCGTGAGTTCTCCTCCTTATATTTCTCTCTTCTTCCTTCTCCTTCCTTCTTTCTTCTTCTTCCTCTTTCTTCCTTGGCCGAAACCACAAAGAGGGAGAGAAGAGAGGGGGGCTCGGGTTTTAGGAAAGGAAGGCACATAGGGTCGGCCCCTCTCTCTCTAATCCTCATATAGGGTCGGTTCCCAAGTGCTTTACGCAAGGTAGGCCGTCCTCCCTAAGATGATAGGGATGAGGAGGGGTCGGTTTTAGGGTTTCTCCATGTCTATCGTGAAGCCTGGATGATAACGCCCTTTACGAAAAGTGAAACACTGTAAGAGAGATTGAGTGAGGTGCGCTACTCGGAATTGAGTTCTGTCAGCACCTATGAGCTCCTGGAATTATTCTGCTCATTTTAAGATCCATATTTAATATATTATAAGCCATATTTCAGTATTTACCAAAATACCCCTATGACCCCTAACACATGTGAATTAGGTTCTTAGGCTTCGGGCTTGCACTCCATCGCGCTACTTCACATCTAACGTATCTAACCAGGTCGGGGAACAATTCCTATACGCAATAATAGGGTGGAACCTTTAGGGTTCAAGATCTCTAGCTCCAACCTGATCTCTGATTAACTATTCCGGTGACACACCGAAAGTTTTATTAATCAGTCTTAATCCGATTAACCCGCGTAGCCACCCAGTGTGTGACGTGAGTTGAACTCTAGTGATCCTAAACTTATGTTACTCCCTCATAACCCTGTTCTCTATTATATTCTGATAATCTTTAGTCCTTCCTATTACTAGTGCCATGATACGACTCGGGCAGTGGGGAGCACCGTCAGATCCTGATCGATCATCTGACTAGGATTTGATGACTTGTCATCTATAACACCACACACCTTCCGTTGCTATGCCTAGCATCCGGAACGTCGTCAGTCATATTGACAACCACCAGGCCTGGGTTAATTGTGTTGACAGATTGACTCATCAAAACGCACCCATCTAACACTGGATGTCGAATAACCTGTAGGGATTGCATGCCACTCAAGTGTCAGCCGGGTAATCTGACGTACCATGGTATTGGACTATAGAAGGTTTGCACATATTGGCACATTAAAGCACCACACAACTGGTTGGCCCAGTGTACATGGTCCCCCAGGGTTAATGACATATTATCTATAGTAATAAGATGGTTTATGCACCAGTGTCTGAATCACTGAACTGTGCACTGTCTTGATTCTTGTTCAACACGATCATCGTGCTTGGTCAAGTGAATGAGAATCCCATATTCTCGTGGTGGAGACTTACCATATCCTCTACCTGTCAACAGCTTATTCTCGGTGAAGCGACTGGCATCGCCAAAGCTGTGAACTGGTTCTAGGTCTATACAGAACTGGTCCACTGGGTCTCCCAAGCATGGATCCACCATGCGCCTTAGTGGCCTACTGTATTCCTTAGGTTTCTTTATTATATGTGTACTAACATATGCCAAAATAGTATTCTAATTAAAGGAATAACAAAAGTCATCTTTATTAATGTTAATATAGAAAATCCACACTCAGGACACATAAGATACAACAGTCATCTGGGTTTGCTGGCGGCACTTTAAATACCTTTCATTATAAAGCTTTGTTTTCTTCTTATAAGTTTTTCATTCAGGGAGTTTTTTCGTTACCTGATCTAGCTTGTGTTGTCTCGCCGGCTATGGCCTTCGCCTCCGGGGTAGCATGACCCATGCATCTTCATCGGTGGATTCTCCCTCGCCAAGGTGAAGATTCGGAGTGGTGGCTGCAGGTTCTTCGTTGGCCGAAGAAGCTTGTTCTTCTAGAGGCTCTACCGGCTTGTCTTCCGATCCCCAGCCGGTGAGTTTGATTTTCTCCATCGAAACGGACGAAGGCTTGGAGTAGAGAATGTAGTAATCGAACTTACCTAAGGGCTGACCCAACAGACTGACCTCTAGATCTCCTTACTCATACCTCTTTTGGAGAGCATATTGGGATGTAGCCTGACGGGGAAGGACTTGCTCTTTTGCAGACTTGTTCTCCGACCCCCAGCTAGTTGGCGTGATCTCCTCCATTGGGATTGATGGAGGCTGGGAGTAGAGAACGTAGTAATCAAACTTACCTGAGGGTTGACCCAACAGGTTGACTTCTGGATCTCTACGCTCGTATCTTTCTCGGAGAGTTTATTGAGACGTGGCTTCGCTCGGGAAAGGTGCTTGCTACCGTGGTGATGGTTGCCCCCAGGGTAATGGTGTTTTATTCCTAGCAAGAACAGGGGCATACCGTCGTCGCTTCGAGACCTCTGGTTGTGAAGCCGTCTTCGCAATCGGTATTTGACGATTGATGCACAACTTGGGCGTTCCCTGTCGTGCAGCAACGAGTATCGGCAGAAAGGAACCGAAAGTGATTGACGTCATGTTTATTGCAGCGATATCGTCGGAGTCGATCTCGATCTTCCCTTGCTTTGCAAGCGCCATGATTTTTTTTTTGAAGACGAAGCACTTCTCGATGGGATGGCTAACCACTCGGTGGTATTTGCAGAAGAGTGGGTCATCAACATGATGCATTTGCTCAGGCCTCTTTGATGGAGGAAGTTCGATCATCTTTTCCTACAGTAACTGGTCAAACATGGAGGAGACTTCCGAGTCCGGGAAGGGATACTTTTTTGCTTCGAGCTCCTTGAGAGTCATCCTTGGTTGTCTTTGAGGCTGAGGTGGCGGTATAGCAGCCCCCTTTCCTTGGTCCGGCTTGCTATTGATTTTGAGCAGTTTGGAGGTTAAAGCGATGTCGGCAACGTTGACTTGTTTTGCTCTTGGTGTCGGCGGCTTGTCCTTCTTTTCCACTTTCAAGAAGTCTTTGCCCTTTGAATCCCCATGATTTGCTAGAGCTCCATATCATGGGCTCGAGTTGCAAATTCTTCGAAGGATCGAGGCTTGATCCCTTTGAGGATATAGAGCAAGCCCTAGTGCATGCCTTGGGTGCACATATCGATGACTGGGTCTTCAGACAAGCGATTGATATAGTCGATCACCGGCTCGTCCTTCCTTTGCTTGATGGCAGTAAGTTCGATCTTGCTAATAATGCGTCAGGTGCTGTAGAAGCAGTTGAGGAACTCCCTCTCCATCTGGTCCCAATTGTCGATGGATCCTGGCAGGAGATCAACGTACCAGTCAAACACGTTGCCTTTGAGGGTGTGAACAAACTGCTTCACCATCTCGTCGTCGTATGTGCCGGCGTTGTTGCAGGTTTTGACGAAGTAGACGATGTACTGCCTTGGATTTCCCTTCCAGTCGAAGTGCTGGAACTTTGGTGGCTGGAACCCGGTAGAAAAACACAGCTGTTGGATCCTTGCAATATAAGGTTTTGAGTATGCTGCCATAATCGGAGGAAGATTGCTGCCATGGGAACGCATCATGTCGGCCACCAATGCCTGTATCTGCTGGGCAGTCATTGTCGCCGCCGTCGGTGGTTGCGTGGCTACCGAGACTGGTGCTGGAGAGATGACCTCCGCTGGGACAAGAGTCAAAGAGAGTGCTGGTGTAGCTACTAGAACCGTCGAGACAACCTCTGCCGGGCAGAAGTTGAAGACGGAGCCAGAGCGATTACTGGAGAAGCAGGAGGTTGATTGATTGCTGTAGCATCCCTCGCGCTTAGCGTTTGAAGCAAGATGTTGATGTGATAATCCTTCTCTTCCATCAGCCAAGTAATCTGAGCCATGTGCTCGCCCATTTGCATGACTTGGAGCTGAAGAGCTGTAACATCCGCCCCAAACACATAAGATTTTGTTCGCTTTGCCCTTACCCACATGAGAACTTCCCAGGGTGGTCACCCATCTTGGTATTGTTCTCGTCCGAGCACGCTTAACTACGGAGTTCTTACGAAATCTGTAGCGGCGCACGGTTTTAAAATGCATCTTCTATGTTTGGGAGGGGAAATTATATAACTAGCTCAGGATCTCCATCTCTTCAGGCGATGTGGTGCTAACTCATGGCCTTGTACATCTCACCTCACCTCATCCATCTTGGCATTCTCGCCTCAGGAGTCTTGGTTCTTGGCTATTGGCTTATTGGATCTTGGTCGTCACAAACAGCCCAAAATAAATTAATAATTTAAAGGTCATTATAAGAAAAAAATTTATAAGAAATTCAAAATAAAAATCGGACGACACCATTGCGTCCGTCTCGTCAAAACGATCAAAAAACCTAAACAATTTTTTGCGTTTTGAACACATTTAGAGCATTTTAAAATTTAAAGAAAAAAAATGTGTATAAATGTATACATATAGCCGTTAGAAGGATTCGAACCATAGACCCATTTAATAGAATTTTAAACTTTTCCTCTAACCAGAAAACCGTTAATGCCTTTCTGTCTAAATATAAGGAAAGTAATTCTTATAGTATAAGTGGGGAGACCAAAAGATATCTCAACTGACGACCCTTCGTTTCCGATCGGACGGGAACAGTCGCACAGCTGTAACAGTAACCGACGACCCTTCGTTTCCGATCGGACGGGAACAGTCGCACAACTGTAACAGTAACCGACGACCCTTCGTTTCCGATCGGACGGGTGCAGTCGCGCAGCTGAAGCAGTAAATGGGCGTTTTGCAATTAAGACCTTGGGACTTTTTGTATTCCCGAAAGGCCTATATAAACCCCCCTTAACAAGATTTCTTCACCCAAGCCCATCTTGGGATCCGTGCCACCACCACCTAAAGACCCTTCCCCCTCGCCAACCACCACCGGCCGACCACCACCCGTCGCCGGCCACCCGCCGTCGGCCGACCGCAGTCCTCCGCCGGCCGACCGCCGTCCGCCGCCAGCCGCCACCGCCCATCGCCGGCCACCAGCCGGCCGACCGCCAACCGTCGCCGGCCTTCCGTCGTCGGCCACCACCTGCCGCCGGCCGCCCGCCGCCGGTCGCCGCCGCCGCCTACCGTCGGTCGCCGCCACCGGCCACCGCCTCCCGACACCCATCACCGGTTAGCCTTTAATATTTATTTAATATTATTAATATTCTGTGGGCCGAAGCCCAGTAAGCCTAGTTAATTTGGTGGGCCGAAGCCCATTAGAACCCATTATATTATATAGGCTGAAGCTCATTTACACCATTTAAACCTTGTGGGCCAAAGCCCAATAAAAACCCAATAAAGTCAGTGGGCCAAGCCCATTAAGTCCAAATAAAACTACGTAGAACGACTCTGCTTTTTGGTAACTGAACTATTATTACTGAAAACAACCGAATCGTTTTACTTAGGGCAGACCACCCATTTAAAATCCGCTAATGCCAACTATTTTGGCCATAGCGGGAGCAAACGAACTCCGAATTGAGTTCCATCTGCGGCCACGGTTTCATAATGAAAAGTTCTACACAATGAATATAAATTTAAAATATTTTAGAAATTACCAGAATACCCTTAAAGAATAAAAACATATTATGTTCACATCGGAAAACGTTTCAGAAAAATCCTTGTAAAAGTTAGGATAAAAAAACTAACAGATTATAGTAACATATTTTCAGGTAGTGACCTTCCTAAGGCTTCCTCATCAGGAGTGTAAAAGTCTGCAACGCTTCAGGTAGGGGATTTAAACTAAGTTTGTTCATGCTAAGTATATGATATAGAATATCGTTAGATTGCTATGGAGTTGTAAGTTTTAAAATATGTGATCACTTATTTGGGTGTGGGTCTAGCCCTGGCTGAGGCCAAAATGTAACCTGGGTGTGGGTCTAGCCTTGGCTGAGGCCAAAAAGTAACCTAGGTGTGGGTCTAGCCCTGGCTGAGGCCAAAAAGGTACCTAGGTGTGGGGCTAGCCTAGTCTGAGGACTAAAAGAACCTAGGTGTGGGGCTAGGCTTATTGCGGACAAAAAGTACCCGGGTAAGGCTTGAGATTCCTACCCTAGCTGATGGCTAAAAAGGGAATCGGGTGATCAATGTTTTTATTATTTACTATTCATAGTCATATTCATTGTTTTCAATACATATGTCTTAGTATGAATAAAACTAAGTCTCTAGGTGAGTCAGTGGATTAGACTCACCCCCCTACAGATATTATGGACCCTATAGAGACTGATCCTGCAAGACAAGGAGAAGGTGAGGAGCGAACGGAGAACGAACCTGAGGGAATTGAAGACCCACTCTACACACCATTCTAAGAGGATGCTGGAGCAGAAATATGAAGCGTGGATGTTTAAATTAAGCATTAGGCTTTTTATTTTTCAAGAAATGTATCAAACACTTATGTTTTTGAATAAAGTGGCTCAGTTAAATTCCATAATTGATAGAATTAATCTATATCAAGTTTTTATTCCTAACACCCCAGTATTATACGGGTTGAATTAATCCGTAAAATATCGGGGCGTTACAACTTGGTATCAGAGCTGGTTCTCCTCGTTATGGGGGGTCCTAACCTTACACGAGGACGTGTAGCCCTAAGGGGGGTGGATTGTGACGACCAAGATCCAATAAGCCAATAGCCAAGAACCAAAACTCCTGAGGCGGTAATGCCAATATGGATGAGGTGAGGTGAGGTGAGGTGTACAAGGCCATGAGTTAGCCCCACATTGCCCGGAGAGAAGGAGATCCTGAGCTAGTTATATAATTTCCCCTCCCAAACATAGAAGATGCGTTTTAAAACCATGCACCACTACGGATTTCGTAAGAACTCCGTAGTTAAGCGTGCTCGGGCGAGAACAATACCAAGATGGGTGACCACCCTGGGAAGTTCTCATGCGGGTACGGGCAAAGCGGACAAAATTTTGTATGTTTGGGGCAGATGTTATAAGAGCGAACGGAGGATGATGACATAGGACGTCTCGGTACTGCATGCCTGCATCATCGCCGTCATCGTCAGAAACATAGTTGTCCCGACTTGCTTCTGCTTGATGGTGGACGTTTGCCCCCTGTAAAGGAGGTGCAAAGTCCGTTGGAGAACCTGAAAGGGCTCAGGGTTGGGGCTGGTCCTCCCTAAATTTTTGGATAGAGATTCCAGGATCGAGGCTTGTTTCTTCATACACCAAGGCCATGGTGAACTTGCAGCAACTCCTTCAGATGTACGGAAGAAAGGAGAGGAGATCCCACCGGGCATGCCAGAAATCTGTATGCGCAGAAAAAGATACGGGTTGTCTTTATTGCAAACACACGAGATTACAGATGCCGGGACCCGGGAACTCAAGGGTGGTGAGCCGGGTGCGGCAAAGATTTGATCAGGAGATTGTGGGAGAGATCCTTTGGAGGGTCCCTTTGATTCGCGTCTCCACGTGGTGTTCATGCGAGAGCTCTGAAGGGATTGCCCAGGACAGAGGTCTTTACAGGGTAAGGGTTTCTTGAGAGGCTAAGGATTTTGTTGCCGTTGCTTTTGTTCCTTCCGTGCTTCGTACTTTCTCGGCTATAGGGTTTTTGGCTTTGCTCTTTGGTCTTTGTGTCTTCCCTCTGCTCTGGCTAGATCTTGACGTCCTTGATCGTCGGTTCATGGCGTCGATCATGCTTCTGACGTCAACTTTGGCTTTGGCTTTCGACTTTGGCTTTGCTTTGGTGTGGATCTGGCATTTGCTTTGCTTTGGCACTTGCGCTTGAACGAAGATGGGTAGAGACTTGCGATGCTTTAGTTCTTTCGGACTTTGAGTCGTATCGGCTAGAACGTGTGGTGCTTTGCTTATAACCGTCATAGTTGCTTGGCTTTAGCACTTGATTTGCTTTGACGCCGGCTTTACCGGTGTTTTTGCTTTGGCTTCTTGCTTGAGAGTTGACTCAATCTTCTTCTTGAACGGCGATGGGTACTCCTTCACCTTTTTTTTATTCTTACAGCTTTCTCAACGGTTGTGGCGTCAGCTTTACTTCTCCTCTCCTCCGGGCTTCTTTGGTGTGATCGAAGTTTAGGACTTTATTTTGAAGACAACGGGTGTAGCGGCTCTTCGGATATCCCTCTCCAAGCTTTCTTCTTTGTGAATAGAGCGATCGTTGTTGAAGACGATGGGGTGGTGCCGCTTCGATCTTCTTCTCCGAGCTTTTGGGCTTGGTCGGAGTTGAAGGCTTGTTGAAGATGACAAGGTGATGTCGCTTCGATCTTTTTCTCCGGGCTTTTAGACTTGATCAGAGTCGAAGGCTTGATGGAGACGACAGGGTGATGCCACTCCTATCTTCTTTTCTGGGCTTTTGGGCTTGATCGGAGTCGAAGGCTTGTTGGAGACGATGAGGTGATGCCACTCCTATCTTCTTCTCCAGGCTTTTGGGTTTGATCGGAGTCAAAGGCTTATTAGAGACAACGGGGTGATGCCGTTCCGATCTTCTCTCCGGTCTTTGCTTCTGGCGTCTTCGGAGTTGAAGGGTTCTTCTTCTCCGAGCTTTCTTCTTCGTGCATGGAGTTGAAGGGGTGATCTTCTTGTGTAAGGGTCTTCATGTTGATGAGGACTTTCAATGGACTAAGCCGGTCCCGAAGGGATAGGCTTGCCCGAGCCTCGTGAAGCCTTGGGTCGATGAAGGACGCGTCTTCTCCTTTGCAGAGCTTCTTCACTTCCGTCTTCAACTTCGACCTTTTGAGCCTTTCCCCTCCCCCTCTATTTATAGCTGAAGGGGGATGGGAGAGATTTGGGAAGATTTATTTAAATCCCTTTAATATCTCTCCCATAATTACCCAAGATTTATTCCTTCATTGATGAGAGAAATAAACCTTTATTTATTTTCCTTTTCTAGCGGAGTAGTTATGGCCCAATCTTTTTTTGAATTTATTTGAATCTTGCATATTAAATCGATGGAGATCCGGCTTCGTTTCTTGTCCATCGGATCAAGGGATCGGCGCAGATCCACGCTTGTGTAGACGTCTACGCAACCTCCCTCCTTGTATGGCGGTGTTTCTTTCCTTTTTCTTCCTTTTATTTTCTTTCCTTTCTTTTCTTTCTTTCTTCTTTTTTTCTTGCTTGGCCGGCCACCCCCTACCCGTGGGTAGGGGGCACGATTTTCTAGAAGGGGGCCGGGTGGGCCCCTCTTGAGGGTGGGCCAGCCCGTCCCCTTGTTTGGCTCGGGTCGAGTCCGGTGGGCTCGGGTCCGTGTCGGGTTCGCCCCCGGGTCAGTGCATGCGAGTCGGGTTCAGGTTTGACACAATTTGTGTGTCTACAATGTGCAATGGACAACAAGCTAGGTAGCACTAGTTAACGTATGAAGCCAAATATATGTTTTCGCTTAGACCTCATCTACCACCCGAACCATAGCCTTAACCCATTATCCCAAATCCATTATCACAAACCTCTCAAATAGTCAGTTGTTCCAAACCCACCATCCATCTTCATCAAAACCCAACAAACTTACCCCACTGGTCCACCCACCCCTCCCCCCTACCCCCCTAAGAAACCCCCTCTCCTTTATCGCATAAGGTGTTATGTGCCTCTCTGCCTCTGTCTCTGTCTTTCTCTCTCTCTCTCACTTTCTGTGTGAACAACTTTTTTATCCCCTTTTTTTTTTTTGCATGGTCATGGATGGGCACTCGAGATCAATCACATCGAATCCGTTTGAGCTATTACGGGCGGACACTAGGCTTAATATTTTGACACGTTTCAACTTGATTCGATGTGTGTCATGATTCTCGGGCGTTGCCTGTGAATAACACTAGTAGCCGCATATAGTTGCCATGCACCCCCATGTTTCCCTTCTGTTATCATATATATAGACCGGTTGCGTTATACTGTACAGTATCATGAATATATCTTCTGTGATGCCTATACCATCTTTGGGTAGACCAAGTTCCTAATGGTCAGGCAAAAAGTTATCCGACTATCCCTCAAACATCTCCTTGAGGTAGAGCATCATGCCCGAAGCTAAGGCCATGTCTTTGACCTGCTTTTCTGAAGGTTGATCTACAAGGAGGCCATGATGGAGTACTTGCATATCTCGTCAAATTCATGCTAGTCCTTATAGGCACTAATCCATGTCCCAGTCGCATCGGGTCTCGGCAAGTCTGGCTTTAGGTAATTTAGAGCATACATATGCTTACGAACTCGCATGACTATCAGCTGGTTACACTTCTGGTCTTCATAATTTGGACCGTCAATTTGTTATCGCTTATGATAGAGGAAAGTGGGTCCATCTTGGTCATCTTTTTCAGAAAATTAGTTGGGGAACTTTTAATCAGAAAAATAAACTTTTATTTTATGTTTTTAAAAGACAAGTAAAGTTACTCTTGCTTCTACATCTACACCACCTCAAGTGCAGACATCCAGAAATCAAAATTCTCTAATTTAGGGTTCCTCTTCAAATCGCGATATGATTTGGGGGTAGAGCCCAGATTGCGATTCATTAGTTACCCCTAGCCGGGTTTAACCAGAACTGTTGGGTCACAGATCGATACAAAATTAATTAGGTGGTTCACGCGGGTTTAGCCGGGCCAGGAGCATTTCTGATCCTATGACCTGACCAGGCTGGTTTAGAGCCCGGTTAGTTGGTTCAGCGGTCTGATCGATCGGTCTGGTCTGGTTCTGGTAACACTGTCTCTAGGTATCAAGCTAGGGCAAACACTCAACATTCTTCATCACATTACTTCTTTTGAAAGTGTAGAAAGGGTAGGTAATATCTATACGCAACGATTAAGTGAAACCTTCAGGGTCTTGGATTCCTAGCTCCAACCAAAATCCTGGTTAACTAACTCAATGTCCAACTGAGCAAACCATAAAACCAGTCTGAATCCAATTAACCCGTAGCCATCCAAAGTGTGACATGGGTTACACTCTAGTTGTCCCAAACTTAGATTACTCCCTCATAAACCCTACTCTCTAACTTTAGTTTGATAATCATTGATCCCTCTAAGTCTAGTGCTATGACTCAACTCGGGAGGTGGGGAGCACCGTCAGACCCAATCAGTCACTTGACTCGATTCAATGATATGTCGATCATACCACCACACACCTCCAGTGCTATGCCTAGCACCTAGACTGTCATAAGTCTAACTGATAACCACTATGCCTGGGTTTAAAGTATGATCAGTTTGGCTCATTGGAATGCACATGTCCATCTCTGTTTGTGGATGACATGTAGGAGTAGCATACCACTGCAATGCTAGCCAGGTAACCCAACACACCGTGATATTAGACTATGGAGGGTCCTCGTACGTTGGTGCACCAAAGCACCACATAGCTAGTTAGCCCAGTGGTCATGGTTCCATAGGGTTGATTATTGATTACCTAAAGTGATAAGATGGTTAATGCACCAGTGTTTGAACTATTTATCTATACACCATCCTGGTCATGTTCAATACATGTATCGTGCTTGGCAAGATGAATGTGGATATGAACTCCATGTGGTAGAGATTTTGCCATATACCTCTGGCTTGCTAACATCTTATTATTGGTGAAGCGGCCAATATCATAAAACTTTTGAACTATGTCTAGGTCTACATAGGGCTAGTCCAGTAGGTCTCCTAAACATGAACCCCCATCATGCACCTCAGTGACCTATTGTATTCCCTAGGGTACTTATTATATATGTATAACACATATCAAAGTAGTAATTCGATTAAGTCATTAACCAAAGTTATTTATTACAAATGTTAATTCAGAAATACTATACTAAGGATATATCAACTACACCGTGACAAGACATTACAAAAAAAATTATGGCTTATAAAATTAATAGAAAACATGATTTATGGGAAGGTCCAAGCCCACGAGGGGTTTATCATGTGTAAATTAGATTAACTTGTAGGTACATATGGCGTCATTGAATCACAGTCCTCTATCTGAAGATCAGATCTTGAGGTCGAAACTAAAAGACCTACATGGGATCTCATAGCATCTCCAACTAAGTTCAAAGGATTATCCTAAGGCCCATGTGGCGCTCTTAGCGGCAAAATGTCGCTCCAACTGAATCCGAAGGATTATCCTAAGGTTGATGTGGGACTCTCACCTTCAGATAATGCTGACATATGGGGGGAGTTATCCCAAGACCACAATAAAAGATCGGATAACCTTCGGAGAGCTCCAAAGGACTTGGACCCATCAAAACATTTGTAGACCCCCTTCTATTCATACTTGAAAAGCTATTCCCCCATGACATTGACCCCATATCAAACCATCATTTATTTGTCTCTTTTGATACTAGGGGTCATTTTTTGACCCGTTATAGTTTATGATTGTTTGATCCTCTTTTATTATTAAAAAATAATAGCAGATCTCTATCTGATTATGTTTTATTATATTTAATGTAATTGTCTTGAATATTTTTGAGTTATTGTATGCACTTTTAATTTTAATAATATCTTGTGTTTTATTGAATGTCAAATAGTTCACCACCTAGTATAATCTAATAAAATTACATAATTAATGACATTCAAAGAAATTACAACATTAATTATAGATATTGGAAATCACAACTAAAGAAAAATTATATAATTAAAACTACTCGAAATCACAACCCTAGCTTAGTTGTAATCTCAACCTTGTGCCTTTTGAAGTACACTGCGATGGACGGGGTAAGACCCGTGAGGTAACTCACAATGATTGCGTTATCCAAATTTTGTTACTTCATTGTTCCTTTTGAAGCTCGACATTTACCTGTATCTTTGCGACTTCAATCATATTTGCGCTTTCAACTTTCTTTTCCCTCCTCTCATTCCTTATCTTTTTGGAGTTCTCCTTATCCTGCTTGAGCCATATAAATACCTCATTGAATAAGTTGGAGACAGGACGGTCATTCTTCTTGATTGGTATCTTTCCCTAGCGCTTCCCTGACAACTTTGATACCTTCCTCCTCTCGGGTCTCTGCATCTTGGTAGGGCCGTCATCTGAGTTGCCCCTAAGACTTTGAGCATCGGGGGTTGCCAGAAAGGAGGTATTGGGCGAGGAATCAGAATATCTCCCTATCCTTGGCTCTCTTAGCACTTGATAGAAGACTTGATTTTGTTGCATTCATGTTCGGGGATGTGATGTCGGAGTGCCACTTAACAGTGCTCGAGTTTGAAGATATCTTGATACAAATTATTGTAAAGCTCATTTGCTTATGTTAGCTACGTAACATGCAAAAAAAGTAAATACTTAAACCTGAGATAACACGATTAAATCAAAAAAAAAAAGAACTAGCTAAATATTTACTTGGTCAACAATTCTTTACCGGACCTCGATCAGCCTTCAATTTGACTTAGGCAATCATAGAATTTGTTGATTGATTGTTGGATGATCAACCATCGGTGCGTCATTTGGCTTAGGGTCCGTTGGTTGAGTTCCTCATTATTGTAAGTAGTGTAATAGCCAAAAATTCTTTTACAAAAGTATTGGCGTGGTTGATCGGTAGCTTGGACTACGTCTTGGCTGACGTTGAGCCACCACCAACTTATCATTAGGGATGGTCCAATTTTTTGAGCGCTTGTAAGACTTCTTACCCGTGGTCGGCGCTGTTCGGATCTTGGCTCCTCTTGTATTGCTGGTTTCCATCTTTGGTATCGAAAAACAATGGGCTCCCGTCATCTCCGCTGGCGAGGAGTTGAGGTAAGTCACCCCATGGATATGAACCCATGTGTGCCTCGTAGGTTGGTGGGAGAAGGGTGGATGAATGAAGGTGTGTGAGTGATGTGGAAGGAAGGGATTTATAGGGTTTTTTTCTAAAATTTTAAACTATTTTTTTTAATAATAAAGGAGACTCAAATGGTCAAAAAAATCTAGCAGGTCAAAAAATGACCGTTGGGATCAAAGGAAACAAAAAAATAATGGTTTAATATGGGGACCGCAATATGGGGGAATGCATTTTTAAATGAGAATGAAAGGGGGTTTTGTGCAAAAGATTCGATGAGTGTCTAAACCCTTTCGGACCTCTCCGAACGGTATCCAATATTTGTTGTGGGCTTGGGATAACTCCCCTCGTCAGCATCATCTGAAGGTAAGAGTGCCACGTAGGCCATAGGACAATCCTTCAAATTCGGTTGGAGCAACCTTTTCCCACTCGGAGTGCCACATGAGCCTTAGTATTATACTTTGGACTCGGTTGGAGATGTTATAAGTAATTAGTATTCGGTTGGAGATGCTCTCAGCCCTAGGCCCCTTGTATGCTGGGTTTCACGGTGGAGAGCCAAGAGAGATGAAAGAAAAAATAATGGAATTTTAAAATTATAAATTTATTAAAATATCTTTATAACTTTTGTAATTTCAAAAGTGATGTTCTGATGGCCACGTGGCGGGTCAGCGCAAAAAAAAAACGCTCCACCACGCCGACGGGCTGGATTGTCGATGAACACTGCAACTTAGGGGGTGTTTGGCATACATAACAGGTGTTCCGTTGGAATCTCATCCGGATGAGGGTATTTTCGTAAATCCTCTTTTTTAGTGTTAATTTAGTGGTTTGGCGACCGGTTGGCAGAGAAACTGACGGAACAATAAAAATCTCCTTCCCAAATCTTCAGTCCACTGGAATAAACACTAACCGTTACTTTCAAAATCCGGAACCGGGAGTAGAAATTAGCGGTTCCGGATTGATGCCAAACACCACCTTAGATGCAATATTCATTAACCACTAAAACACCACAACTGGATTGCAGTGTTCATGAAAATGACTAAAAACTGCATCATTATTGCCTTGTTCATCACTAAGTTAAACTTTGTATTTCGGATACAAGGTTCATCCTTACATTAAAAACGACAATTGAGGTGTATTTTTCGTGTTTTCAATTAGTGGTTAATGAACACTGCATTGATCGAGAATCCAAAAAATTTATCCCGTTCATATGATGGTGCATTTTTCGACACTGACCCGCCACTTTTGAAAGAGTAATACAATTATTTTAATAATTTTATAATATTATTTTGAAAAAAATCCCAAGAAAAGATGTACAAATCAATTTCAATGGTAGATGAAGGAAAGATATAGTGGATTTACAGGTTGAATGGTTGAATAATTATAAAAGAATTGATCCTTTGACACGAGACTAGGAAAATCTTGGAAGGGAAAAATTGTCCTGATTTTGCAGTGATCGGCCCCGTACTGCAAATAACTTGGTGAGTGACTACATGGAATCAAAATCAGTAATAACTGTTTATAAACTTAACAAAAAAGAAATGATTTGAATGAACCGACCGGATCTCTTTCTTTTGCATCCGAACCTACCCGCGTCCACGTGGCAGCAGCAATTGCAGGTCCAACACCATCGGACCCACACCCAGCGGCGACGATAAATGTATTTTTTGGAGAAAAATAATAATCACTGCTGCACATCGTGTTTCACGTGCACCGCGCGGTTGACGAGTGCTGAGATTTGTCTCTCACTCAGGCACCGAAACCATAGTAGGGAGAGGGAGAGGGAGAGAGAGAGAAGAGGAAGAGAGAGAAGAGGCGAGAGAGAGAGAGAGAGAGAGAGAGCGCGCTCGCTTACCCTGAAGAACCCTCCCTACTTCCTAGTTCTCGTCTTAGATCCCTCCCTACATTGTTGCAGTTGAGATCTCGAAGGTGTGTTCGCATTTCACTCCGTTACCTACTCAAATTCAAAGCTACATGAATTCCTCATCGGACTCGATTTTCTCCATTTCAATGGCTATTCTCTTTAGGGTTAATATGTCAGAGGTCCCTGACAACAGAACCATCATGTGAACAGGACATCTTATAGTTTTATTTAGCCTAAGCTCCCTGCTTTTCTTGGTAAACCCGAAACTACCCCCGGTTTCTTCTCCCCTCCCTCCCGAGCAGCTCCGGCGGCTGCTGCAGCAGAGGTCAGCAGCCCCGGCGGCGGTGTCGTTCGGCGAGCAGCTTCGGTGGCGGTGCCGTTCGGCGATCAGCAGATCTCAGGTCTAGGGTTCATCCCATGGCGCCTGTAGATCTCAGGGTTAGGTTTAGTTACGGTTCGGCGGCGTCGGCAAGCAGCTCCAGCAAGCGGCTGCTTTCGGTGGTTAGGTGGCGGCGTTCAGTGGTTCGGTGGCTTGGTGGTTCAGTGGTTCGGTGGCATATCAAAAGAAAATTTGAAATGCTGTGGAGGGCAATTTCGTCCACAGCATTTCAAAGTCCTTAGGCGTAGAAGCATCTCCTTAAAAGGGGTTTTCACCGACTCCCCCTTCTTTTTATTGCAAGTATATTCTGTTGTCCATCTTGATCTTGATTCGGACAGTTTTCTATTAACTCTTGTAAATTAATTGGTATTGTCGGTTGGATTGGCAGTTCTCCCTCTCGGTCCGGCAATGTGGAAGCTGAAGATCGCTGAGGGCGGCAGCCAGTGGCTGCGGACCACCAACAACCACGTGGGGAGGCAGGTGTGGGAGTTCGATCCAAATCTTGGGACCGCGGAGGAGATCGCAGCTGTTGAGAAGGCCCGTGAAGCATTTCGAGAGCACAAGTTCGAGATGAAACACAGCTCCGATCTGCTCATGCGGCTGCAGGTAACGACTAAGCAAATTCTACTTAGAAAGGGTAGCTAAAGAGGCGTCTCACTGCCATTGACCGACTAAGATTCGTCTTTGATTGTAGGACAAATGCGGATGTTCGGTTGATATTGACCGACTAAGTAATGTGATGGCTTGAAATAAATTTGTTTATTATGCAGTTTGCGAGGGAGAATCCGATTGAAATAAAGCTTCCCCATATCAAGGTCGAAGAGCACGAAGACGTAACAGAAGAGGCTGTATTAACCACGTTAAGAAGGGCCATCAGCCGCCATTCCACTCTCCAAGCTCACGATGGACACTGGCCCGGGGATTACGGCGGCCCTATGTTCCTTATGCCTGGCTTGGTACTTGCTTATATCTCTGCCCTAAATACTTTTTGCATCGATTCATCCCGCTTCTTGTTTATGTTTTTTGCCATCATTCCGCCTGTTGCTAATTTGTCGGACCGATACCAAATACCGCACTTTTGTTTGTTTTCTTCTGCAATTTCATTGTACGCCCTTTGCATCTTTCCTAGATCATGAGCCCTTACCCTTACGGTTATTAATTCATAGTAATATTTAAGAAGATGAATTTGACACTTTGAAATACTCAATGGGCTGTAAAAGCGTGCAAGTTTTACATTTTTTTTCGGGGAGTCTAATAATTTTAATGAATATTGTTTGATTCATTTGGTATCACAGATTATAACTTTGTATGTTACCGGGGCACTAAATACAGTTCTGTCAACAGAGCACCGACAGGAGATGTGCCGATATCTTTACAACCATCAGGCATGAGATAATCTAATCTGATTCATATGTGCAATTTTTTCCTTTTTCCATCGCCTGTCCTTTTATGTAAGAGTAACTTTACATGGAAGATTTGCGCAGAACAAAGATGGAGGCTGGGGTTTGCATATTGAGGGCCAGAGCACCATGTTTGGTTCAGCCTTGTCATATGTTGCTTTGAGGTTGCTCGGTGAAGGATCTGAAGGTGGGGATGGGTCGATGCAAAAAGGGCGAAAGTGGATTTTAGACCATGGAGGTGCAACTAATATAACATCATGGGGGAAATTTTGGCTCTCGGTAAAAAGCTAGGCTTTCTTTTCATGCATTTTTAAAAGCTAATGGTTATAGTAATTGTGGAGAAAAATCTGATGCGCTGTAATAATTGCAGGTACTAGGAGTATTTGACTGGTCCGGCAACAATCCATTACCCCCAGAGATGTGGTTACTCCCATATTTTCTCCCAGTCCATCCAGGTTCTTTGCTTTTGCTATTACTTTTATTTGTCCTGTCAGCATTTGCTTGTTTTAGAACTGATTGGTGACTAGCTTCAGATAGATGATAAAAGAATAAGAAGAATTAGTGTGGATATTTTCCCTTTTTGATGCCTTTATAAGTACTGATAGTGTGATATAAGTATAGTCACCATAATATCATTAGTGTGTGCTTAATCCTGTTACTCCTATATAGTGTGATAAAAGTATGATGTGATGAAAAGTATATTTTGGAATACAATGCCAAAATCTATCTTTTTTCTTCGACTTCAAATGTCTGGTAATATCTTTATTGTCAACATATAACTATGTAACTCCTGAAATGTTCCGTACGAAACATACCTCACTTTAATGAAGCGTTCATGTGTCATGACCAAAGAACCATCTTTGTTGTATTATCCTTGGTGAACGTTGACTGCTATAATTGCATTTTTGACTATTGAAATATTCTGGTCGAAACATCTCTCTTCAGCCTAGAGAATGCTCCACCTTACCGAGAGTCCGACTATTCGAGACACTCAGCCAACATGGTTATAAAAAGTTGTTTTTGTGGATAGTACAATTGATGAGAAATAGTATTTACTCTAATTTTTGAGTTTGTTGTAGTAAAGCATCGTTTATTCCTTACAATCCATTCACTAGCTAAATCAAGCCTCTTATTCCTAAAATCATAATTGTTCTCACATTTCCGCTTCCCAATGAAGTGCCTAGAACCCTAAAAGGCTAAAACCATAAATCCTAATCCTAAAAAGTAAAATTCAAACATAAATATTTATATTATTTTTCAAAATTTTTTTTCTTATGATATTTTAGAATTTTTTTTCCAATTTTTGAAAAAAAATCTGACCAATACCGGTTTCCCGTATCGGCTAGTACGACTCGGCCAGAGGCTAGCCAATACCGGTACCGATACCCATGTTTTAAAACTTGTGGGTGAGGGGATCCTAGAACAATAGGAAAAACTCACTCTTCTTATGGCTGTGAAATCTGATGTATGACTTATAGGAGGTTTCAATAATGTAGTAAGTGGATCATATGTCAACCATCATGTCAAGTACTTCATTCGATGTTGATTGACAATTTGACGTCATCCAAAATGCTAGAAGCCATAGGTGTAGGTGCATATTTTAAAATAAAGTGAAGTGTTTAGGGTTTTTGGCACGGATTCGGGTTTCAGTGAAGGTCTAGGCTAGGGTTTAAGTTAGGAATTTGGATAAGCAAGTTGGGATGGTGATTTTGAGGAGTTCTAGGCACAAATTAGGCTTGAAAAACACAAATTTCTGATATGGGCTGTTTCATTCTAGATTTGATTTAGATTCAATTTGGATGTGAATTATGGTTGGGGATGAAGTTAGGTCCTTAGGAAGTGATTAAGGCTTTTAGTTTAAAATGGAAAGGGTTGTAATGGGCCAAAACATGAATTGGACAGCTTGCTGTTTGGATAAATTTTGCAATATCTTGGCAATGAAAAACTAGGGTTTGAATAGGTTTTAGGGTGGTTTAGGTCCATATGTTACACCGTTACATATTTAGGGTAAAAAGGTTTAGGGTAAAAGGGAAGGTTTCCATATGCTTTATGGTAGGGTTTTGATCAAGAGCAATTGAAAGATTCGTTCCACCCTTTTGTTTTTGAAGAGATTGAATGAATGATCAATGAAACCAAAGAAAAAGAGAAGGAAAAGATACAAGGAAAAGGAGATAGATGAGACTTCGTACCACTCTAGACTTGCTCGAGCCAATTGATAGCTCCATGGAAGTCTCGAACCATGTGAGAAAAGAAAAAAAAGTATCACTTTTCTTAATTCGTCAATAACTTCATTAATCTATATAACAAGGGACGACGGTCTATATGTTAACTAGACAAAACGGAACAACTTGTTGACTAAACAAAAACGGACGCTGACTGGACAAAAAAGCCTCTCTTTCCTCGATTTCTCTCTGCCTCACTTCCCCCGATCTCTCTCTTCCCTCGATCTCTCTCTCTTCCCTCGATCTCTCTCTCTTCCCTTGATATCTTTAATCCTATAACTGCTAAGGCCAATTTCTTAAGTGACCTTCTAGTTCGCAGGCCCCAAGTTATATTATTATGAAAAATTCTATTCCTATATGAGCAATGCTATTCAACCATTGGGTTTCCATCTGGATCGGACCTTTCTGACTTGGCATTTGATCAGAACCGTTCCTTTGCCTGCTAGTTTGGGCTGAGTGTGATTCACTAGTCGGGACGACGTTTAGTTAATATTGTTAGCCTCTAGTATTTCTTCTTGGAGAAAAGAATGTCACATCCAACTACCTTCTTTAAGTTGCTAATTGCTTTCTTTTTTCATCCAATTTTGAAAGAGCTCTATAAATTCCATATCCTACAGGGTCTACAGACTAGATCAAGGCCCTGATGTTCTCTTCCTTGCTTAGTATGAATGTTCGATGTTGAGGTCTATTCCTTATTTTACATAACATTATTATATTCAGTAATAATAGTTGTACCTTTCCAAGTTTTATAATGTTAAATCCAGATAAAGCAAGCAATAGATAATGACAATGAAATGGAAATCCTCCCAAGACTGCTGTCTAGAAATGATAATGCTTTATAATTGATTTACATCGTGATGCAAGAATTTTATTTTTTTGCATCCAGAAAATATAGTGGAATTTTACATGGCAGACTGGATGGATTTTTGCAGTATTTGAAAGCTATAATCCAACCTTAATTTATTGCTCTGCAGGACGAATGTGGTGTCACTGCCGGATGGTTTATTTGCCCATGTCATATATATATGGCAAGAGATTTGTGGGTTCAACTACACCGACAATTTTATCGTTGAGGAAGGAGTTATTTACTCTACCCTATAATGAAATAGATTGGAATCTGGCTCGTAATCAATGTGCAAAGGTTGGTGAGATTGCTGCTTCATATGTTTACCTTCTAGTTCCTTTTATTTGTACTTGTTCTTCTTTCATATTCTTCTTCGATTGTCAATCCTTCTGTGTTTTGCTTTACTTGGAGGGCTTCTAGTTCCTTTTATTTGTACTTGTTCTTCTTTCATATTCTTCCTCTACTGTCAATCCTTCTGTGTTTTGCTTTACTTGGAGGGCTTTCTACATACAAAAAAGAAACAAACTTACGAATGTCAAGGTGAGACTGGAAACTGTTGGACATACATCTTTAACAACATATTTCTTTCGATACTAAATTTTTTCAATCGAAAGCAACAAAGCTATATAAAATATACAGAAAAATGTGAATTGGGATTATTAATTTATATTGTAGGTTATACATATGAGTTAGGTGTAGAGGACTCATTCCCTACACATGTATTTACCTATATATTCGTAGAAGATAAATGTGTAGGACCCCAAATATCGGAGTGCACTAGATCAAAAGGACTACAGGACCTCGATAAACTAGAAGAAAAGGGCTAGCTGAATGCTTAGTCAATTGACATCCCGTACAAAAAGAAAGAGTAGAAAAAGAACCTCGGTCTAAAGCTCTAGACTAGAAAGACTTTTAAGCCGAGATTCAGACACATGAGCTAATCTCCTGTGCCACAGGTCGGCATCAGAAGAGACAACACCACAGAAGACTGAAGGAGGAATAACATGTAAATGAAGATACTCTAGGTGGTATAGTCCGCTAGCCCTACGAGCAACACCAATCATTTGTCCCGAGCGTGGATTCTGCACAACACATGAAGAGGAAGAAAATGTGATTGTCAAGCTGGAATCACACAAGCTGCTAATAGATATTAAATTCATGCAGAGATAAGGTGCATGCAAAACAAAAGGTAGGAAAAGAAGGCCAGTAGGGTCTGAGGCGGTAGTGATAGATCCAATTTGCGAGATGGCTAAGAGAGAGCCATCTGCAGTGTGGATCAGAGGAATGCGGGAGGCGGGTGAGCATGCAGTAAGGATGGAGTGGTCAAGAATCATGTGGTGAGAGGCCCCAGAGTTCATAATCCAAGGTGCAGTGATACCCGAGGTGGCAGAGAAGGCAGAGGGTCCGGAGGAGCCGGAGGAATCAGAAGCAGGCTGCAAAAGGAGCTGCTCAAGACACATCTCGAGACGCTGAAGGCGATCCATCGTAGTAGCATCAACTGGGGTGGCGCCAGCAACTGCAACAGTGGGTCGACCACGGTTAGGTGGCCCAGCACGCTTCTCTGGATGAAGAAACCGCCAAAAGGAGTCGACCATGTGCCTCGGCTTGCCACAGTGGTGCATCTCCGAGTATCAGATAGGCCACTAGATGTGCCAGAGGAACGGGAGAGACCGCGAGAGAGCGGAGCAGTGGGAGTGGGTCGTGGAGGTGGGGCAGTTGCAAGAACACCCTCAAAATTGGAGGGTACCGAGGTCCGACGAGCTGCAACAGTGCGAAGATAGGTCTCCTCGGCAAAAAGCTAGCTACAGCAGCATCAAGGCGAGGAAGGGGATCCCTATGGATCAGCTGTCCCACGAGGGGAGATAACTCAGGTCGAAGAGCTATCAGAAACCGGTAGAGCTGTCGTCGTTCCCGAAAGAACTGCAACTCGCGCCAGGAGGCACTGACTCTGAACACCTCTAGTAGAGGAGGCTCCAAAGCTTGGAGCTCATGCTAGTAGCCATGCATAAGGCTGTGAGACTGCTAAATCGTCTTCTCCCTTGCTGAGCAGACTGAGCCTGAGAGAGAAGCTGATACTCTCGGGCTCTGCTCTGCTCCACAAAGCGCTCCACGAGATGAGCCCAGAGCTCTGCCGCAGTAGTAAAGGTGACCAGGTCAGCTCGAAGCGAGCAATCAACTGAGGCAACCAGAAACTTCCAGACCAAGGATCAAAATACCGGCCGGTACGAACCGTACCGGTCAGTTCAAACCGGACCGGTCGCGAGGATTAAATCGCGTAATACCGGCCGGTTCGACCAAATACCGGTTCAAACCGGCCGGTTTTAACCGGTTCTGGGTATGAAGCATGGTTTTGGGTGGTTTTTTCATTCTGGTTTTATTTTTTTGGGCATCTTTCTTCATTCCCACATAAGGTAAAGCTCCATAGTCGCTGGATTTGCAAGATTTGAAGCCAAAAACTCGGATTTGCAAGATCAAAATCGCATTTGAAGGTATGTTTTTATAATTTTTTTCATTTTTCTTTTGTTTTGTTGTATTTTTTTTGAAAAAAATCAAATAATTGTGGTGAAAATGTTGAAATGGGCTAGATCTATGCCATCAAAGCTTAGTTCTATAGATATATAAGCATCATCTCCAAATATGCATGATCGGTTCATGTAAATTTGGAGGGTTTTCAATTTTCTTTTCTTTTTTGCATTTTGTTTAAAAAAAACCAAATAATTGTGGTGAAAATGTCGATATGGGTCAGATCTATGCCATCAAAGCTTAGATCTATAGATCTATAAGCATCATCTCCAAATTTGCATGATCGGTTTATGCTAATTTGGGGTTTTTTATTTTTATTTTATTTATTTGTATTTTATTAAAAATAAACCAAATAATTGTGGTGAAAATATTGATAAAGTTCAGATCTATGCCATCATTGCTTAGATCTATAGATTTATAAGCATCATACTAGGCTAATCTAACACATACAATTTAATAACTATATCAAATTCCACAATTTAGAATCATACTGTGAAAACAGTGACTTTATAACTTAAAAAGACCGGTTCATACCTATAACTAGTTTACTAATGAAAAAAAACATCACAAACCAGTATATTAGATTATTCTGGAATTTTTGGTTATTTTTTTAAATTTTTTTGATACCAAAAATCAATTCACACCGGTATGGACCGGTTCAGACCGATACCGGTTCGTACCACCTGGTTCAAACCGTTTTTTCGGCCGGCCGATAATTTGTCCGCGACCGATATTTTTATCCATGGTCCACACACGACGATCACGCAGGTTCCAGGGATCAAAGGACCCTGCTCCAGAGGTATTAATAGGAGCAGATGTAGAACTATCAAGATGCCCATACAGAGCTCAGTCGTCCAGGACAATCCGGAAAATGACAGACCACGCAGTCTAGTCAGCAATCGTGACCAAGGGAAAGTCAGTCGAGACGGGAAGAAAGTTCCTCGTCTGCTCGAGTAGTGTCGTTGAGAACTGTACAGGGGTCGTCTGCACAAGAGTCTCCATCGATAATTGATCTGAAGAAGCCATCGAGAGCTGCAGAAGACGCAGAGACTCGGTCGGCAAAAAGACGCGCTACGTGGCGCAGGTAGAAAGGAGTCGGTAGATAAGGGAGGGCCGGCGAAAAGACCGGCAAGACTGCAGAAAAGGTCGACGGACTGCAAGAGGCCGACAACAAGTTGCAGGAGGGGCCGACAGAAGACCAACAGGCTGCAGGAGGATCGATGGATAGTTGGTAGGCTGCAGGAGGGCCGGCGGCGGGTTGGAGGGCTCTGATGAGCTGCATGAGGGGCCGAGGAAAGACCGACGTGCTGCAGAAGGGCCGACGGATAGTCGGCGGGCTGTAGAAGGGCCGATGGCGGGCTGCAGGAGGGCCGACGGATAGTCGGCGGGTTGCAGAAGATCCGGCGGAGGGCTGACAGGCTGCAGGAGGGCCGGCGGCAGATCGGTGGACTGCAGCAAGAGCCGACGAAAGACCGACAGGCTGCAAGAGGGCAGGCGAAAGGTCGGCAGGCTTCTGGAGGGGCCGGCTAAGACCGACAGATGGCCGATCGGGCGCGGGAGTGCTGAGCGCGGGCTCGGACGCAGTGTGCAAGGCGACGGGCTTGTCGCGGGCGCAGGCAAGGTCGCTGGATCGGGGAGGAAGGTAGCGGAAGGGGACGAGGAGGGGATTGAACCTGGCTCTGATACCATGTTACCACAACCCTAAGAGAGAGAGAGACGGCTAGGGTTTGGGAGAATGATGGATAATTCTCATTAGGGCAAATAGCTACGAATAAATAGGCACATGCATGTATAGGGAATGAGTCCTGTACACCTAACTCATATGTATAACCTATAATATACATTAACAGGGATGCTTACGTTAAAACGTCGGAGATAATCTAGTCTATAATTTTCATGAAGTGAATAATATCTACTGTTACATGCTAATTTGTACTATTTGTTAGGCTTCTTGTCATCATAGTATGATAACGTTTACCATTTTACATTAATTTAATAAGAACCACTTCGAACACATATTAGATAGGGTTTTGCTAATCATATTGTACGTTGGAAACCAAAACACCAATACTTGTGAGTCAAATGTATATGTATTTAGCATAGTCTTTTGTTTTACGTCGCTTGATTCCCTCCAACAATCAGTTGATTAGAAAAAGTAGGTTGAAGAATGAGATGAGGTTAGAGAGAGAGAAACTAGACATGAGGTTTATTGATGAGATTTGGCCGTAGCCTACTCCCTGAGCGGTAAGTTGCTACCTTGGAATCTACTCTCACTTAGAAGATTGAGCTATCCCTCGACAAGCCGAGGGAGGGTTGTATAGAAGATCTGGAAGAAAAGATCGGCGGTATGAGACGAAGTCTCAAATCCAATCAGTCGGGACCCGAAGTTTTACAATCCCAAAACGGAAATGGAGCTTTCTAATCTCGAAAAAAGGTCCTGTTGTTGTCAAGCTGTCTATTAATAGGTGCTGGCGTCTTGGCAACTGCCAGGGCTGACGTGGCGTTGCTAGATTGGTCCATGTGGCATCCTTTGGTTGGTCCATGTGTCGGTTTCTGCTGGCGGACTATTGGATCTTCAAACGGGACTCCAAACGAGTCTCGAGTTGTCCTCGTGCGTCTCTCGCGGGTTGTACGTTGAGTTGCTTCTTTATAGGTTGCCGGCCGTGAATCTCTTAGCAAAATTTTGCACCCACAACGTCTGTGAGTGACTTGATGTCAATACCATTTATGTGATTGAGGGTGTGTTCTCATTATCCTCAACATCTTCTCCTCGCGTTTGGTTACTGCATCTACCATTCCCTTGAACTCAAATCCTGTGATACAGACTAGCTCAGACGTGCATATTTCTACTGTAGATGGTGTATTTCGATTCCCTACAGAGATCCAAGAGTTTGTTCGCCAATCTGTCTGCATCATTAGAAAGTTATTTCTATTGTCTACAACTTTGGTTTTTTACTTTTTGTCGATCCGATTTATGGATCTTGAGTTATTGTTATTTTTATTTATGGTTTGGGTAGGTGCGAGCCATGCTCGCATCTGGTTCGAGCCACAATGCTGAACTGACTCATTAATAAGTTATTAGTGTGAGCTATAGGATTTTAAGTCGAGATATAATCTCGATGGATGTGATTCAGAGAAAACCAAAGCAAACCCAAAGGGTTGAAATGCCCCCAAGCCTCCACATCTCGTTTCCTCTCTTCCGTAGCCTATATCCGCGTGCGACCTTCCCTCAAGAAGCGTGCCACGATCCCCCCTTCTCTATTTCATCTGCACGCTACCCCTCTCTCTCTCTCTCTCTCTCTCTCTTTCCCCACTCCTATAAAAGCCCTACAAGCCGTAATATCCGTCATCAAATGATTAATGAAGAATCGAAACCTTAACGAAGAAGCGTGAGCGCTTGTTCGAGAACTTTATTCGCCATATCCTCCCTCTTCTAGTCCTTCTCTCCGCAAGCTTCTTCCTCGCTGCCATGCCTTCGTCTACAACGTCCTTGAAGATCGACGCGGGTATCTCTTCTTCCTCAAGATCAACACTCGGCCTTTTCATCCCTCTCTTCTGGACCACACCTCCTCTTCCGCCCATTCATCTACAACAACGGAGCTCTCGATCACAGTCGGCTTTGACCAAAACACGGTTTGAATCATCCCTTTATATTTCATATGATAAACTCCCATATATTCTTATTTAGGTTTTTAAACTACTTGGCTTCTAAAGTATCTCATCCTTATATGTTGCTTAGATCTATGTTTTCATTGAAACTATTGCCTTATGTTTGAGATATGGTTATGCATCGTATTGCTGGAATTTAATATTTAAAACTGAAATTAATTGTTCTATGCTAATTGTTAACCTTTGTGAAAGCAAACTTGTGTATGTACTCTTTTGGTTGAAACTAACTAGTGCTCCTTACTATTGTTGAGAGAGCCATATACGGTGGGGTGATAAAATTGTATTTTAAACGTTTAAAATTTGAACTTTAATAGTTTAGTAGCCCGGATACACCAAGTTGGTATCAGTGCACACTAGTCGTCGTGTTCTAACAAAACGACTGGTTCTCTTGCATCATTCGCATCATTGTGTGCTTGCTGAATTTATTTTATTTTATTTTACATCTTTGTCATCCTAGTGATAGAGTCCATGCATTAAATAACATTCTATCATCCCTGGTGTTCACATACATATTAGGACCATCTCTTTCTCTTTTGGTGAGTTGTTAGCTCCTTTTAGAGAGTCTTACGATAACTGAACCACCTAGGAAACCTTCCCTACCCTACACTTGGCAAGATGCCTTCACTAGGCAACAAGAAACCATGGATATGTTGCAAACCCAGATCAAAGCCCACACCTTAGCCTTTGCCAATGGTCAAAATCAACCTCGACCCCATAGAGAGTGTAGGACTAGAGAGTGACCTGAGCGTGACAGAGTTAGTTCATATATGGATTTGACAAGTGATGTAGGAGGCACCCTAAGCATTAGAAATCCCATTGGGATTGGGATCATGGTATCAAAATAGAACTTCCTAAGTTTGAGGTTAAGATGGACCTCGAAGAGTTTTTAAATTGGACCGAGAGGATAAACCAATATTTTGAGTGGAAGGAAATCCCTTGAGGCAAACTATAAATGTCCCCCTATAGTTTGACCGATTATCACTTTCACCCCATGTAGTTTAGATCAAGGTTTGTAGTTTCGGTTTTGGTTCACCCATCGAGGATTGGTTTCGGAGTTTCAGATCGGAGTTTCGGTGGTTTCAATTTCTTTTTTTAAATTTAAAATAATTAGATAATATAAAAATAATATAAAATAATTATATTGGTACCCACTTCATAGTGGTCTTGTTTTCAAAAGAGCGTAGCTTTCGCTTTAGCCCAACTTTTTGTCAAAAAATTGAAAAATCGTGATTCTGAATTTTGGCCAAATCTGGAAGAAAAACGAGTTCTTATGAAAGATTTTTTTTATAGATTCAAAATATTTTTCCAGACTTTGGGTTTTTAAGTTGATCTTATGCTTCTACATTTATGAGATTTTTTCCAGTCCAAAATATTTTGAGGTTTTTTTTTCACCGAATTTTTTTTAGCCAAAAGCTGTAAAGTCTGATTTTGTATAGGAACTGAAAATTACATTTTGATTCCTTTGAATTTTGATTTTTTTGATATTTTTATTAAATCTAAATGGGGGGTATTTTCTTATTTACATAAAACAACTTAAAGTAAATGAATCATTTACGTAAATTTTTTTTTATGTAAATATGCTTGTCAAGCTGTCATGCTGAAATACATCTTATTCTGAATCCAGTCCTGCTTTTACTGAGTGCTGAGTTCCGAAATCTTAAACTGGAGGGTTTCGGGATCGGTTCCTATCGAAATCGATATAAAACGGCTGAAACGGATCGGTTTTCAGATCGGTTTCGGCCGAAACTCCAAACCTTGGTTTAGATTGTGCTGAGAGGCGTTCTGTTTGCTAATTCTTATAGGGTAAATTACACACAGACCCCTTGTAGTTTGACCGATTATCAATTTTACCTTTTTAAAACCTATAAATGTACCCCTATAGTTTGAAGAACATATCACTTTTACCCCCTCCCGAGGGGGTGTTTGTGCTAGGAAATATAAACTTCAGGGGGGCATTTGTAAGATTTTAAACATGAGGGGGTGAAAGTGATAATAGTCAAACTACAGGGGCCTATGTGTAATTTACCCTTCTTTTATATGAGTTATATAATATATACTTGGAATCTTGGATATCTTGCATGCGACTCTTAATTGGATACATGTGAAAGTTATTTTGATGTGCATAAATTTATCAAAAATTGGCTAATCTATTACGCGTTACATGTTTTGCTCTGTATTAACAGATTAATCTATTATGCTTCTTGTGGATCTTGCTACTTTAATTGCAGGAAGATCTGTACTACCCGCATCCAGTGGTACAGGATATCCTTTGGACTTCTCTTCATAAGGTTGTCGAACCTATTCTTATGCATTGGCCTGGTGATAAGTTGAGAGAGAAGGCGCTGAATACGGCCATACAACATATTCATTATGAAGATGAGAATACTCGTTATATTTGCATTGGTCCTGTAAACAAGGTAAGCATGATAATTTCCACATGGCTCTTTTATTTATAGACATAGAAGATTATCATGTTGAAAGAAACAAGACAACAATAATTGCAAGCATAAATAGTTTATTTTTGTCTGCTTATATATTTAATTGTTGAATCAGGCCCGTTTGTACAGATGCACAAAAGCTCAGATTTCAGTATATTTGCCACAACCTTGTTATAGTAGGGTTTCTATAGGGGGATAACTTTGTTATTACTGTTGGGTACTTGGTACTGGTTTTGCTGCTGCATATAAAGCTTTTGATTCGGAATTTTTTGCACTCTCTTGTTCTGCTACTGCACTATAATCTCCTTCCCCATTGCTGCTTTCATATCCCTCAGTTCGAGTACAGAATGAAATTCATTTCAAAAATGTGAAAAAAGTTTCTGCCTCTATCATACTTATTTTCTTTCACCATTAAGGATAGACTTCTGTGGTCTCCCTTTGTATTCTTATAGAGCCGACTCTTCTAGGTTAGGCAATAATTTATTTCTATCTACAAAATTTTCCTTTCTGTTTGGTTATCATATATGATATTCTTAGTCACCTGAATTCTTTTGAACAATTGGGAGGTTCATGATATTCTCTTAGCTTTTATGATATTCGTTTAAGTATATTTATCTCTGTACATTCATCAAGATGCTCTTACACTAGATCTAGAAATCCATGAAGCTTTCCTATATTGATTTTCTTGGTTTGTTAATGTCAAACATTTATATTATTCTGTCCAGTAAATTCCACAATAATGACATAACTCTTGGGCAGAACCCATAGCATAGTTCATTGATAATGCTCAAAGGTCGTCAAATCAAAGGCAGGTTACCCATTATAAAAAGGAACTATCTGAATTCTTATTGCATTGTTAAGAGTTGCAAGTAGTCTAAATATATGCGAATTTGGTCGGAACATGTTCTGTCATAGACTTGAACCCATGGGTTGATACTGGGTCCTTAACCTAGGCCCATTCTTTAACCAGATCTGGTATGGGTTTTGCAAAACTAGACCTCACCTCATTGCACTAGACCTAACAGAATTCATCAAAATTCTATGTCGGGTCCATAGATTTTGATCCCACTTCATCACCACCAAATTTTGCTTGGATCTGGATACGAGAGCTAGCCGAGTAGATGGGTCCAGTCTAGTTCAAAGTCCTAGATGCAAAGCCAATTCGATTTTGGTTCAGGTCTTGTTGCACCTCAACCTGGCCTAGCCACTTGCACCCATAGTTACCAAATCAGAAGCCGGGAAAAAAATTGGCTAGGGAAGAAGTCGTAAAAATCGGGAAAAAGTTTGGAAAGAGTCGGGAAACAAATGGTTGAATTTAAATTGGGATTAAGACATGAAAATCATGATTGTTTTTCACATAATCATGACTTTTTCAAAAATTGGGAAAGAGGTGCGTAGAAAATTATTGAAGAAGTCATATTTTAATCGTGGCTTATTCAAATATTCGGAGTTTCTGGTAACAGTGCTTGCACCCCTAGGAGTTGTGCTATTCATCCATTCTTCGCCTTGACGGAGTTGTACTCCTAACCGCCTCATTCTATTTATCAGCTTTGGACGTTTCTGTGACAATTTTTTGAACTGCGCCCTACAGCTTCTTAGAATTGTATGTATGATTCATCAACAAGTTAATGAATCAATAGTAGCATGACACTTAATCTGAGACAAGATCTTTTGAAGGTTTAAGTTTTTTTCATTCCATGTCATCTAGCTGTTGTAGCATTGAGCTATGATTGCCTGAATTTTGATACACACAGGTAATGAATATGCTTTGCTGCTGGGCGGAAGATCCAAATTCGGAGGCATTCAAATTGCACCTTCCAAGAATCTTTGATTATTTGTGGCTTGCTGAAGATGGCATGAAGATGCAGGTTTGAGATTACTATAATTGCATTTTCCCTTACAGGTTGTGCTTATTGACATAATTTTTTCCTCGAAGTTTTAACCAACATATAAAAAATGGCATTCTAATAACATCTGGTATGGAAGTAGTCTATGGCTATAACCAATTGTTTAAGAGAGCTACCTATTGAACTTTTTTTGTTTTTGTAAAGACTTATGAATGAACTGCAGGGATATAACGGCAGCCAATTGTGGGACACGGCTTTCACTGTTCAAGCAATTATCTCAACTGAACTTTCTGAAGAATTTGGACCTACTCTTAAAAAGGCACACGAATACATAAAAAATACACAGGTAAGTGTTACCATTTTCTACTGTACCTATCACAGTCTTCCAATATTTCCCATCTGATTTTTCCCTACATATTTCTGAAGGTTCCAGAAAACTGCCCTGGTGATCTTTCTTTTTGGTATCGTCACATCTCTAAAGGTGCATGGCCCTTTTCAACAGCAGACCATGGATGGCCTATTTCAGACTGCACATCAGAAGGACTAAAGGTAGCTACTTGATTATACTCATCTATATTGCATTGAATGAGGTTATCTGCTGTCTAACCCTTTTTTCTTTTGCAGGCATCGCTCTTGTTATCACGAATTTCTTCAAAAGTCGTTGGTGACCCAATAGATGCAAAGTGTCTTTATGAGGCTGTGAATGTCATTCTCTCCTTAATGGTAACCTGGACAGCTGGACTGGACATGGAATAAATATAAATGCATGAGTAACTTGGATTAAATTCCATTATTCATTAGCAGCTTAATATCGATAAAAAATATTGGCGTACTTACGGTTTGGAGTTTGAGCCGAAACCGATCCGAAACGGATCGGTTTCGGTCGGAACCGGTCCCGAAACCCTCAAGTTTTAGGTTTCGGAACTCAGCACTCAGTAAAAGCATGACTAGGTTCAGGATAAAGTGTATACTTTATGTTCTCCATTTACTTTAAGTTATTTTATGTAAATAAGCAAATACCCCCCCATTTGGATTTAATAAAAATATTAGAAAAATCAAACTCCAAAGGAATCAAAATGTAATTTTCTAGTTCTTATACAAAATCAGACTTTACAGCTTTTGGCTAAAAAAGAAAATATCGTGAAAAAAGAACCATAAAGTATTTTGGACCAGAAAAAATCTTAGAAATCTAGAAGTATAAGATCAACTTAAAAACCCAAAGTCCGGTAAAATATTTTGAATCTATAAAGAAATTCTTTCACAAGAACTATTTTTCCTCCAGACTTGGCCAAAATTCAGAATCACGATTTTCAATTTTTTGACCAAAAGTTGGGGTAAAGCAAAAGCCACGCTCTTTTGAAAACAAGACCACTATGAAGTGGGTACCGATGTAATTATTTTATATTATTTTTATATTTTGTAATTATTTTAAATTTGAAAAAAGAAACCGAAATCACCGAAACTCCGATCTGAAACTCTGAAACTGATCCTTGATGGGCGGACTGAAACCGAAACCGAAACTACAAATATCCAAGCATATAATGCCAAGTATGATGTTTATAAGATACAAGGGCAGCATAGAACCTATATTTGCATGCTTTTGTTATAAGTTATAACTAATTTTGTACAATACTATATTTTAAGGTGCATTTAATTTTATGAATATATATGATGTACATCATGTCTTTTACTTAGTAGATTGGCCTTTTAATTTATAAAAATAGGCATCACAAACTGTGGTATATGCGCCCCTTTTCGCACAAAATATCTACTTGTTACTGGATCATATAGCTAAAGTTGGTAGATTCTTTATTGCAAGTTCCAGATACTCAATGAATGCTGGTTCAGAAATCTACGTATAGTAGTTTCATTTTAATAATTTGTTATAACTGTGTTACCTTTTATATGTCAAATATGCTTGACTGTTATGTTCAAATTATTTGGAGTTGATAGATGCAGAGTAATGAGGCATTCTGGCTCATTTTGATCATATATGAAGTAATATAATTGGTTGTAAATATAGGTCTCAATCTGGATCCACCACCCTTCCTGTGCATTGAATGTGCTTTGTTATATGACTTTTGCTTAACTAGCTTAGAACCCTTTTTAGCTGGCGTATGGGTATAGTGAGTCATGCCCCATTCAGAACATATTTTTTCGTTCAAGGAATCACTATGCTAAAAATTCTTGTTTCCCCTTCTTCCATGATAGAAGAGTCGGCTAGGGAAATCAGAGGATTCCCTTGTTCTCTCTATTTGAGTGTTATTTGTTACGGAGAGCAATAAAATTCACCAGCATGCTTTGTGTCTCAGTGTCTCTGAACTGATTAGATTGCAATCGTCACACAAGCAATTGTACTATTGTAGTTGCCAACACGCAATTGTAGCTGCCCAAAGATGACCAAATTGAGTTGCATGCATTATTAATGGGCCAGCTTGTTCATGTAAATATGCAACATGATGGCAGGCTAGTTATCAACAGTAGACTAAAAATGTTTATTTTTTAGAGAATCAGTAGATATAAAGAAGAGAGAGAAGGAAAATGAAGCAGAAACAAAAAAGTGAAAAACACTCACAAAAAGGTACTGCCAATATCCAGTGGACAAGGCGTAAGACTGAGTTATGAACCGAAGGAAAAGACGCTACTCACATAACTAGGCTGACATGGATGACTCGTGTTTGTAAGTGTTAAACTTATTTCATTAGTTGAGCACATGAACTACACAATTTTGGTTTTCACATATCTGTTGCAATATTGAAGTTTAAATGCAGCTTATACGTCACTCTTCAAAATTTATACTAATTGAACATTGAAAAAAAACTAACCCTACCAATAACCATTGTTCTTTTACCAGAAGTTTTAAATTAATACTAGTTTGTATTCACGCATTCTGTTTGTTTTTCGATACTAGGCCTATTCCACTAGCTGTTTGATATCCTAATTTTTTGGTTTCATTGTAGAACAAGGATGGTGGTTTTGCTACATATGAACTAACAAGATCTTATGCATGGTTGGAGGTCAGTCTCTTAAACGCATAATCCTTGTTCATGGTTCCTTATTAGCCTTTTCTTCTCTTTTTAGTAGTTTTGCAAGTTACTGGTTCCTTACTATGAAACTTCATGTCCTTTTCCTGCTTCTTAAAGCAGGAAATTATTCATAAAAGTATTTTAACTAGATCTTTGTCTACAACTTGAGACTTGTATCCTTGTAATTTGTGCTTAACCAGGGAGCTACGATTCTGTACATTTGTAGTCAGGTTGGCAAGATCCGGCGATTGTTACTTTTTCTATAACATAAATGTTTTAGCACTATTAATAGCATCAATGCAACTATTGGGAGATCATGTTTTTTGACGATGCACGATACCAGACTCTCAATCACCAAAAGACGACCAAGAACTAAATAGAAAACAAGAGAGAAAGGATCAAAACAACCACGCGGGGCCGAATTGACTAATTTCAGCAAAATAAATCGGAAATAAATTTTTTCCTTGAACTTCAATATTTTACAGGTGGATGGTGTTTCATTTATAGGTTCTGCCTTCTTGGAGTAACTCCTAGCTGTTCTTCATCTTCTGCACTTTATCTCCTTTTTTCTGAGTTATCTAACCTTTTACTCTCTTTTTTTCTCTTATTCTCCTCTATAGATTTCAGCTAACAAGGGAGGCCGCGGTCCATATGAGAGAAGGTGAAAGGCAGTCTCTACATTTTATTGGGAAATTGGCCACATGAGGAGGCCAGGACTCATTTTCCTGAGAGGAATCCCGTGGCCGCTCTCTATGAAGGACTAATATTGCTCTTTCACGAGGGAGAGGAATTCGATCCTCCTCTTCTCTTTATGTTTCTCTTCCAATGTTTTTATGATATAAATGGGACCACCAAATGGGTGAGTTAGTACCACTGCCACCTCCATTTTTTACAAACCCCCTCTTGCCTTTTGCAATTAAGTCAACTTCTAAATATAGTAAAAAGGTTCCTCCTATAGGCAAAAGTAAATAGAAATAATGCTAATTGGTTACTAAGGCCTCCAAATCACATGGTTAGGTACGTTGAGGACATGCCAATGTTGTTTAGGCATCAATTTTCTGGTGCTGAATATCACAAGTAAAAAGAATTGGATAGATCGAGTAAGGGAAACGACGGAATCATCGGCGGAAGTGCCCTTTACTCAGATGTAATATACTATTTCTCAAAACTGTAAACCTTCATAACTGAACCCTAACACAAACCTTTGTAGATTTTAAAGCTTGCTAAAATTGCAAGGATCGCTCGCCTCTCAAAGGTTTCTTAATATTCAGATATGACGCATGCCGGGTGTGCTTACAGGACAAAAATACAAGGCTTATTATGATGCAAAGCGTAAAGGGAAAGAACACTTTGAATTTTTACGTGGAAATCCTTTACGGGAAAAACCACACCAGTGTACTGGAGGTGAAAACAATCCACTAAGCAAAAATGTTACATGTGCAAAGTGTGGAGGACAATATGACAAGTTTGTTAAACCCTAACACAAACCCTTATAGATTTTAAAGTTTGCTAAGATTGCAAGGTTCGCTCGCCTCTCAAAGGTTTCTCAACATTCAGGTATGACGCATGCTGGGCGTGCTTACATGACAAAATACAAGGCCCTAGTATGATGTAGAGCATAAAGGGAAAGAAAACTTTAAATTTTTACGTGGATATCCTTCACGAGAAAAACCATGCCGGCTTAATGGAGATGAAAACAATCCACTAAGGAAAAAGGTTACATGTACAAAGTGCGGAGGGCAATATGACAAGTGTCTAGGGAGCCCCAATGTCTCGTAAGCACACTGTCTCCTCGGCCCAATATCACACCTGTCCATGGTTCGCCACTAGAATACTTCACCACTGCCCACCTTTGTTTGATACCTGCTTGAACGGTTCTAGATGCTTATCCTTTTAGCACAAGGATCCCAAGTCACAAGGGACATCAAACGTTGATTGCTACGCAACGATGTACCCAAAGGCTTGCTCTATCCTTTCCACAACACTCGTATAAGGGACTTCCTTGGCCAAAACCAAAGGCCCCCAAGGAATTACTCTTAAATCGCTCGAGACTACTTAGTACTTACTAAGTGGGTTGGATGCTTAAAAGAAAATGTTTCCTTCATACTTGCATTTAAGCCCCTTCTTATTCGGTAACCTCAAGTGTTGACCGGGAGATGCAACTGTCCTACTAGTTTTCACTGTAGCTAGTTTCCTCAAGTTACAACTTACGACTTCTCATACCTCATCATCACTAATGAAAAAATCTTTTTCATCAAAAACCATATTCATAGATAATAATATTTTATACTTATATATAATTTATTTAATAAACTCTATCAAAATATTTGCCTAATGTCAGTTTTAGCTATAATACTTCATGTTACTTAAGGGGATATCTTCTCTCTTATAGAGAGTTTGGAATTCCTCGTTAATTGATTGTGTTCCCAAGTATGCGGTGCAAGCCACCCAAGATACACAGGCATTGACCAGCATGTCATTCTCACTGGTTTGTAAGTCAAAGTGAAAGATGCCAAGCTCGAGTTCACGAACATCTCCGGATTTAGTGTGTATAAAATCAGTAGACGAGCAACACATCATCACATGACAGTCATTTAGATGAAGTATTCTTGTTGTGATTATTTTCAGTGTTTTCCAAATTACACCAACACAGTTGACTCGGAGTTACCACTTTGACGGTTAAGATAAACTATCTCACAATAGGTGAAGTCAAGAATGTACAATCTTTCAGATTAGATGTTCGGTCCTATCATTGACTGTGAACCTTATCAGGTATACTAGTGATGGGGGCATCGAGCCGCGCCCTTGGCGCGTGTACTGGCCCATGAGGCGCCACCTGAGTATCTAGGTCTGATCGGCTAGCAGAGTCGTTATTTCATTTTCTGTTATTTTATTTCAGCAGGGTCTGTTGTGTCGAGTGTTTAGTCCCACCTTATTTTCGGGATGTTTTTGCTTTTTATTGTAAGCCTATATATAGGCCCCTTGTTTTTATTTGATGGCACTGAAGAATAATAATATTTTTAGTTTCCTCCACTTTGTGTTGAGATACTAAGGGCAAGGTGTGTGAAACCCTAGGTCCAGACTAGAGGTGTGAAACCCTAGTTTGGTTACCCCCCCTCCACCTATCCTCTCCGCAAGGCTCGCAGCCGACTCTCTACCTCCCCTTCTCTCTTGCTCTCGTTCCTCTGCCCAAGCCCGCCGCCACCACCCCTCCTGGCCGCCCTTCTTCAGCCCGTAGGCCACCCCACCCCGTCGGCCCACACCTACCCGTAGCCGCCTCCCTCCTACCCCTTGTCGCCTGCACTCGTAGTCCACCCGACCCCAGCCCTCTCCTGCGCCCCCTTTCCCCCTTTTTCCCCTCCTCTGCAGGCCGCCCCAGCCCCACGCCCTCCCTCGTCCTTTCCCTCCTCTCCCTCCACCTCTGCAAGCCGCCAGCCCCGTGTCCTCCCCCTCTTCTCCTCCCTACCGCCCGCCCCAGCCACCCGCATGCCCCCCCTCCCTCCTCTTTCCCCTGTTTTCGAGCCCACACCCCACCGCTGACCCTGACCTTTTTTTTAGCCCCGCGCCCCGGCCCCTTTTCCCGAGCCACCACCCCACCTCGACCCTCCTTACGGCAGCCACCACACCCCCCAACTCCGCCATCTCTCCATGCCTTGCTGCCGACCATTGCTCGATTCCTTTTTCCCCCCAGCCTTGGAGGTGTTTGATCACCGCTCGCCGACCCCTTTCCGACTTGTGCTCCTCGACGACCCGACACGAATGTATGGATGGCCCGGACGCTGATCACGGGTTCGATTGAGGATGCTGATGGCTCTCCGGATATTTGGTTGCCATTTTTGGAGTTCTAGTTCGATTCGGGTTCCTGAAGCCAAGCATGACCCTCAGCATGTGAGTTTCTCCTCCCGGTCGGGTATTATCGGATAACACCAATAAACAAGTCTTTATTATTTTATCTATGCTGTCTGCTGTCCATCATTCGTGAGTTGAGTGTTTCACCTGCCGGTAAGGCTACTGAACCTGATATTGCCAGTGGGACCATTGTAATATAATTTAAACATTATCATTTATGTTTTTGGAATTGGAACCGACTTGTGCTCGCGCTAGTAATCTTTGTTAAATCCATTAATCCATGTTATCAGTTTGAATTAAAACATTTCAACCTATTTATTATTAATAAAAGCTGGGAACACATCCAAAAGAATTCAGAATGATCTAAAGAGCTCTCAAATGAGGTCATGGAGAGCCCGCACGACAAGGAAATAAACTAAACTTGTAATAATGCGGATAATGGCCAAAAACATTAATAAAATGGTATAAAAAGCTGAAATAAGCATACATGATATTGTTTTAGCAATAAAAAATAATGTTGATCTGATGCATATCAGGCTGCATCAGTACCACTCCAAGTTCCAACATGAATTTTCTGAGCCAAACTGCTTCCTTAGTTGCCTCCGATGTGGCAATATATTTTGCTTCGATGGTGGAATTAGCAATACAAGACTTCTCTCTTACAATTGATGGCTCCTCCACCCAAATTGAATATATATATATATATATATATATATATATATATATATATATATATATATATATATATATATATATATATATATATAGAGAGAGAGAGAGAGAGAGAGAGAGAGAGAGAGAGAGAGAGAGAGAGAGATGATAAAATGCGGTGCGTGCGGTGTCGCATCGCACCGTAACGGCCCTCTCTCTCTATATATATCCAGAAGTAAATTTTCTAGAGTCTGTCTGCTTGGAAGTATGCATCAGTACATCCAAACTGGAACTAGGTCCTCACTATGGTAAAGCTAAACAAAGTTTCTTGTTCTCAAATACTTAAGAATGTATTTGATTGCCACCCAATGCTCTTTATCTGGATTAGATTGAACCTGTTGACCATGCCCACTGCATAACAGATATCTGGACTAGTACAAAGCATAGTACATGAGGTTTTTGACTGCAGAAGCATAAGGAACAGCATTCATACACTCCTCCTCAGAAGTCTTAGGACTCTAGTTCTTAGACAGAGTAACTCAATGCCTGAAAGGTAAGGAACCTTTATTGGAATTATGCATTGCAAACCTGACTAGAATCTTATTTATATACGCAACTTAAGATAATCCTAACATTATAGTTTTTGATCTCGCAAAAGTTTGATTCCTAGAATGTAACTGTTATTCCTTCATATCAAAATGGTTAGACAACCATATTTTGACCATCGAGTACACTCCTACGTTATTCCCAATGAGTAGTATATATGTTCAAAAACTCGAAACTTAGACTTGACTCAAACGCCAGTCGAGTCGAGTAAATTCGATCAGACTCGTCCGAGTTTTATCCCAACTCGGACAAACTCGACCAAATAACTTGACTCGAAATCCGGCTGAGTCAAGACGACTCAGTCCGACTCGGCCGAGTTTTATCGGGTTTTGAAACAATGAGTAGTATGTCGTCAACGTGAGCATACTTAACTAGAAATACTACCACACTACCTTCACTTTTCTTGTATACACAAGACTCATCTGGGTTCTGAATCAAACCAAAGGATTTGATTATCTGATTAGATTGGATATTCCAACTTTGGGATGCTTGCTTTAGTCCATAAATAGACTTTTACAACTTACAAACTTTGCTATCTTGACCTTTAGCTTCAAACCTTCTGGTTGCATCATATTGATGTTTTCTTCAAGATGGTGATTCAAGAATGCCGTCTTTAGCATCAATTTTTCGAATATTGTAATCGAGATGAGCCACAATGGGCCAGAGATTCCGAACAAACGTAAGCATGTCTACTGGCGAGAAGCTCTCCTCATAGGCGATTCCCTCTTTATGAGTAAATCCTTAAGCAATTAGCCTCGTGTTAAATGTTTCAACCTCACCCGTTTGGTCATCTCTTTCTTGTATAAACCCAATTGCACCTAATTGATTTGATATTAGCAGGCGGTTCTACAATTCCCAAACTTGATTGGAGTATATGGACTTCATCTCAGTTTTCATAGCACCAAGTCAATATCCCGAGTCTGAATCTGAGACCTCTTTATAGTTATGGGGATCATGTTCATGCTCTTTTGGGATAACCTCAAATGTTTCTCCTAAGAACATAACGTGTCAGGTGCTTTGACAATCCTCCCACTACGATGAGGCACCGATATACTATTAGGTGTTGGAACTTGGATCTTTAGTTATCGCATTATCTAGCATCTACTTGTACTTCATCAGTAGTTACAATATCATCTACTTGAACTTCATCAACTTTTCATACTTGACTCTCATCAGTAGTTATTGTATTATCTAATTGAATTTTATCTAGTGTTTAGATTGATACTGCTAGATGCTTTTGGCATTTTATACAATGTAACTATTTTGTGGATCTGCAACTCATGATATAATCTTCTTCCAGGAATACAACATTAGTGCTGACTATCACCTTTTGTTCTTGAGGATTATAAAACAGATAACCCTCTTGGACACTACTTTGACAACGCAAGATCGTCGATCTCAAATTGGATCTAATTATGCTTCCATCAAGGTGCGAGATTGTGGGAGAGAAGACCACATATTGATGAAATAGGTTGATTTTTTCAGAAAATGCTGAAAATAAGGGGAAATTTATTTTGCAAAAGAAAACTATCAATCCGGTTTCATCTAACCTCCTTATATAAGTTCTTCTATGAGAAACCAGCACAATTTAGAGCCCAAATTATGAAAAGAAAAGAAATTTGCATTACTTTTTTTTTATGCATGTTTGATCTTATTTTAATCATAGTGAGAGAAATAGTGACGAAGGAGGCATGTCCTCCCCTCTCTAGTCAGTACGTCCTATGACCAAAGAGGGGAGGCCATAGACTGTCCCCTGTTTTTTCCCCTTTTAAAAGACCTAACTAGATCTTGACTAAATAAGGAATCTTTTTTTAATTGGGGTGGTTTACAATTAATGAGGTCTTAAAAACTGAATTTATGATCTCACAGAATATATCTAACTAAAGCCTTCTACACAAATAGGAACTCTTAATGGTCATCCCGCTTCCTCCCAAAAAACTTATTTCCTACGGACTTTTCCCGTTCGCCATGTGCTAAGATTCCAACATTTTAGAAACACCTACAAAATATTAAAATTCACTAAAATCCTACATGATTAGATAGAGTTCCCTTCTTCTCTAGTTTTTTAAGAAAAGGTCCCAAATGGCTGAAACAATAAAATAAACTATAATTGATCTTATGTCCCAGATTACGTTCCATGGTTTAGCCATTTCTAAACTCAGCCATTTTGATATCTTTCTTCTTTTGTTCCCCCCTTTGGTCACTTGGCTAGTCTTGGACATCCACTTTCCTGGGTGCATACTTTCTTCTTTGTGTATCTTGGTTTCCTCTGTGCATATTATTTTGTACATTCTCCTCACCAGCATGAGTTGCTGCCTTACATTGTAGTTTCTTGGTAATAGGTCTTACAAACTTCTGCGACCTCCTTATATTGACCCGACTCCTAAACTGCTGCTCTTATGTTCTCTGGAATCTCTCATTTCCACCAGTGAACTTACCCATTGTTATTACCTCCTTGTGGCTAATACATCATTTTTGTGGATAGTGCGTGGCGGAAGTTTGAGTGTGGAAGGGGATGTTGAGACATTTATTCTTTCATCATGTCTGTATGATCCTTGTACCCAGGTTAATTTTCGTATTAGCTTATACACCTTTTATTTGTGTGTAGTGTAGTCTCATTATAGTCATGAATTGTATATATTTGGCTTCATACCCAATTGAGAATTGTGTTTTTCACATATCCAAAATTTACTCACATGGATCCATGCAATTGTTACAAGCAAAAGGCATCCATTAGGAGGTGGAACATGTAACCATCTAAGAAGCACTGACACTGGTACGGGGACACGGGTACGACACGACACGGGTTCGCTGACACGACAAATCCTAAAAAAGGACACGGGTACGGCGGGGACACGGCAAAATAAATTTATATTTTATGTGTGTTTGCAATTCATATATATTTCAATAACCGAAAAAACCTCATAGAAAACAACTAAAATGAAAATTTAATGCATACTGAATCGCTATCGTTAGTTACATCCAGTCCGATCGGTGAATCACAGACAACTCTAAATGGTATGGAAAATAATGGTTGTGCTTCAATTTTGACTTCAACCTATCTAAAACCTCAGAGGATAAGATAAGTTAAAGCCAAACCTGAATCGTAACCGTCCATCATAACCATCCTGACAAGTGAATCACACTCAGGCCCAAATAGCATGCAAAAGAACGGCTGCGATTCAGTTTTGGCTTCAACATATCTGATTCTCTGAGGTTATAATCTCAAAGGATCAGATAGGTTGAAGCCAAAACTGAATCACCATAGCTTATAACCCGACCCTATATCGAACAGTCCGTCAACCCGCAGTGTCCCGAGTGTCCGAGGAGTGTCCGAGGAGTGTCCGGCTCCCGGAAGCACGTAGGACACGGCACATGCGTGTCCGGTGCGTGTCCGGCGAGTGTCCGACGAGTGTCGGTGTCCGACACGGGTACGGGAGGCCTGGAGAAGTGTCCATGCTTCCTAGGTAACCATTATACGTTTTATAGCACTCTATTATTAGCAAACTATTGTAAATTTTTGCACTCTCTCTTTTCATAACGTCATTGAGTTTTGTTTTGAAATTCAAATGTTTTCTTCTTTCAGCTTATCAATCCTGCTGAAACTTTTGGGGACATTGTTATTGACTACCCGTAAGTCTCTCTGACTCGAGATCTTATCTAACATAACCATCTTACTTTTTTTGTTCATTTTGAATGTATTTTAACAAAATAATCAATGGCAGATATGTTGAATGTACTTCAGCATCTATTCAAGCGTTGACATCATTTAAAAAGCTATACCCTGGACATCGCAGAGAAGAGATAGAAACCTGTATTAGAAAAGCAGTGCATTACATTGAAAGTATACAACGGCCCGATGGTTCATGGTTTGTACTTTATTTTCTCCTAGTTTCCCACGAAAATAACATATTGCTACGCCATAAGTAAACTTCTACATGTTTTTCTTAATTCAATAGCACTCCAATGCATTTCAAACAATAAACAATATCAATCATTGTTGTATGTTATTTCTAGTTGTTGGGTTACCACTAGAACAATTTTCTACAGGTATGGCTCTTGGGCTGTTTGCTTCACCTATGGCATATGGTTTGGAGTCCTGGGACTGATCGCTGCTGGGAGAACCTTCAAGAACAGCTCTTCCATCCGTAAAGCATGTGAATTTCTGTTGTCAAAACAACTGGCTTCTGGTGGTTGGGGAGAGAGCTATCTTTCATGTCAAGACAAGGTAAATTTTTTCCAAATTATGCCAAACTTTTAAATTCCTTATGTTTGTCAAGAAACCATAATGGTAAAGTACAACTCCCTATTTCATACTCATGTTCTTTAGACTGATGACGGTATGAATTGTAGATGCTAGATCCGCATATAAAAAAAGAGCAACATGGTCCATTTTCTAGATCACAATCTCTTACAATCTGTTTAAAGCAGTCCAAAACCCATTTTCTTGGTGAATTTGCTTGGCACATTCCTTGAATCCAAGGTAATTATTTATGCTCTTAAGATTTTAGTCTTTAACATACGTTTTTTGTTTAGTTTTTATGATCATAGTATATGTTACGATTCATAACTCATGGCAATAAAGTGAATAAACTATTTCTTTTTTTATAGATATTATAGCACAAATTGGCTTGAAGAGTTTTCCGATCGTGTATGTCCATAGGAGGATGCGGGGTTTTCAATTGAAAGAGATAAGTGTTTTAAAAGATACTTCTCTACTTTCGTGGAGTGAAGAGCGCTTAATGTGGAGTTTGCTCTCTTTTCGGCGGGCATGAAGGAGTTTGCGGATAGTGAGTCCCTTCAAAATAGAGGACTCATGGAGCCAAAGATTTGGTGGATTATCCATGGATCTTCCACACCTATAATCCAAATCTTGGCTTTGAAGATACTTGGAGAACCTTCTTCCTCATGTTTTGAAAGGAATTGGAGCACCTATTCACAATGATCTAAAAAGCGGCCCAGGTGGCCGCCTAGGCGGCCCTCTATCGCCTTGCCTAGGCCCTAGGCGCTTCAGAAAAGCGGCCAAGCTCCCAGGTGGAGTTAGGCGGGGCAAGGCGGCTGCCTAGGCGGTCTAGGCGGGCTCAGGTTGGCCAGGCGGACCAGGCGGGCTGAGTCTGGCCAGGCAGGATAGGCGGGCCAAGCGGACCATGTTTGCTTTTGTTCTTGTTAATTACTCAATCTTGAATTATGGTTATATACTTGTTCTTTAAAATAATGGTTTGGGATAATCTTGAACTTATATTAATTTTTAGACATATATATATATATATATTATATAATACCAAAATAATAATTAAAATAATTAAAAAAAATGCAAAACGCCTAGGCACCGCCTAGACGTTAGGGGGCCCCCCACCGCCCAACTAGCGCCTAGTTATTTTTAGAACCTTGCCTATTCATTTATACACTCCTTGAAGAGAAACAAAATAACACCTCAAAGAACCGAAGATTTGGTATTTGTGCACATCAATCTTCGCTTATTGTCAAGGAGATCAACAATATAGCAAAGGTGAAACAGAGATGTGTGATGTTGGAGTGGATGCATTTGATTCATTAGAAGGTGTGGGAATACTTGAGGTTGCAAATATTTTCCTTGATGAACCGGATTTGGAAGCTGTACTATTCACCGACGATGGCATTGTCGATGATGACGATGAGGTTGTTGAAGTTGGTTTGAATTGAAGACTTGAAGTTAAATCACTCATGTTGTATTATTTCGGTATATTTTATGTTTTTGTTCAAGAGTTCAAGACATGAATTATGAATATGGTGTATGCTTATTTTGTTTTTTGTTGTTTTAGACTATCTATTTCAGACTATTTGTAATGAATCTAATGATGAAGTCACATGATAAGTTGAATGATTAGTGAATAATTACCTTATTGGATAATAAATTAATATTTTAGTTTATTTATTATTTATAAATAAATAATAATAATTTATTGCCGTATCGCCGTACCCGTATCTTTGCTTCTTAGGTGGGTTCCTTGGCTTTCTGTGGGTGGGTGGTGGGTAGGTTGGGGGTGGGGTGGGGGGTGCTTAGTCGTTTGACAGTTAAGCTCTTGCATATTTGTTCCAACCATCATTTAATTGACGAGGACCAATGTGCATACCTTAGAAAGAAAGTTCATTTTTCTTTAATTATTTTCTACTTTCACAATTTATAAAGGTAGTGACGCTATGACCCAATCACCATGCAAGACTCTCCCATGGAGAGAGAGAGAGAGAGAGAGAGAGAGAGAGAGAGAGAGAGAGAGAGAGAGAGAGAGAGACGATTGAAGCCCTAGCTTCACTAAGGATCGCAAACATCCCTGTTGTAGCTTTTCTTGGTCAATTTAATGAGTCACCGAGAGCTGAGAGGAAGAGGTCCCCAATGTACAAACCCAAAACCAAGGCACTTATACTAGATCCACATGATAAGGTTCCGAGAAGGTTGTTAAGTCCTGTACACATGTGGCTGTTGATTTGGAAGAGATTACCTAAGATAAAAACACTAGTTGGCAAATTCATGGCAGCAGCTCCCATTGTCATAATTTGGGATATTGTGAAAACAAGAAATAGAAGGAACTCAATTTAAAACACTTTGAGAAGCCTTCGTGCCCCCCCCCCCCCCCCCCCCCCCCCCCCCCGCGGTCTAATTTTCAATTCCATGTTAGTGATAATGCACATATGCAGACCCTGTCTACGTGAAAGTTATGATGTAAGATCTTTTGTCTAGTTGTGTTATGGAGGCCCAAACTCTAGATTTCTGAATTGTATTTCTTGCATAAACCTCTTCTGAATAGTCCTCACCTCACCATGAGTTCCACTCAGACTATACCATGCCCATATTTTACTTTAAGATATATTTGAATTTTTATCAAATGCTGTTTCTACGTTTTTTCAATCATAATTCTAATCATATGAACCTTTTTTAACACTTTAAACAGGTTTACACAAATCTTGAGGGCAACCGGTCTCATGCTGTTAACACTGGGTGGGCAATGTTAGCTCTAATTGATGCTGGACAGGTTTGTTTCTTGTCAACTACTCTCTTGTAAATGTATATTAACTTATCCACTTCATGTTGAATTTTATCATTCTACCATCAACAACTTCATATTTAGTGGAAGCAAAGTATGTTTGCCATAAACACCACTAGCACAATGAAGACAAACACATTTTGTAGAAATATATTAATAAATTTCAACCTAACATTGCATACTAAATCCAAGGGTTTAAATGCATGTTCTTTTTGCTGAACCTGTTAAGGCGTGTAGGTGCGAACCAATACCTGGTTGGGTACCGATAGCCGGTCCAATATCCATTGGTACATATTGAACCTGATAGGATTTTACTAAAAGTATCAAAATTTTTCGGGAAAAACTCTTCGGACAACTCAGTAGAAAATCATGAAAAAGTTAGAAATCATATAACCTCCTTTGAGATGACACAAGAAGTAATTACTATTGAATTACAAATGTAATGTTGGTTTTCAGTTCTAAAACTAAGATTTATGATGCAGGACGAAGTAGAGGTCCCACAAAATCAACCAAAAGACCCTTGAATCATGACATAGATAAGAAAAAACATGGAAAGATATCACCTTGATTATTTCTTGAATGGGTGAATGGATCTCGACCAGATTTTTCAGCGAAGTAGGGTTTCAACTCGATAAATCAGCAATAAAATAGCTTCTTGGAAAACTTGGGTGTCCCCTCGGAAATTGGCAACTATGCTGTGGTGCCCTTAGTAGATCCAGACAGCCCAAATTTAGAATAGCACTTGGTCATTACAAAACAACATGATAAATTAAAATTGTTCGGGGGTGCCCTCGGAATAGTTAGTTGCAACTGAGGGGTGCCCTCAGGAAAAAAAGAAGAGATGAGAATTTCAAAAATCATGTCTGCCTCCTATTGTGAAGCAGGGGTACGATTGACCCTTCTGCGCGTATTTCTTCTCACGGAAAACAAAGTTAGTGGGAGGGCAGTTTGCGGGGAGAAAAAGAGAGGGAGAAAGATACAAAGAGAGGGAGGGAAAATAGAATTCCATCTCTTTCTTCTTCCTTAAGATCTCCCCTTATTTCATTGCTTCTTTTTCTTCTTGCTTGGTTCTTCACGCGAGGAAAGATTGCACGCGAAAGACGAGTGCGAGGAAACTCTTGGGTTGATGCGATGATTCGTGCAAGGATTTGATGTAGAGATGAGATAGAGAGGGGATGGGGAGGAAGAACCCTAGGTATCACCGCCTAGAGATTTCGCAAGGCATCACCCTAAGAAGCACTGACACTGGTACGGGGACACGGTTACGACACGATACGGGTACGCCGACACGACAAATCCTAAAAAAAGAGGATACGGGTATGGCGGGGACACGGCAAAATAAATTAATAATTTTTATTTATATTTTATGTGTGTTCATAATTCATATATATTTCAGTAACCGAAAAAATCTCATAGAAAACAACTAAAATAAAAATTTAATGCATATTGAATCGCAACCATTAGTTACACCCAGCCCGATTGGTGAATCACATATAGCCCTAAATGGCATGGAAAAGAACGGCTGTGTTTCAGTTTTGGATTCAACCTATTTAAAAACTCAAAGGATCAGATAGGTTCATAGGTTAAAGCCAAAACTGAATCGTAACTGTCCGTTACAACCAGCCTGACAAGTGAATTATATTCAGGCTCAAATGACATGCAAAAGAACGGCTGCGATTCAGTTTTGGCTTCAACCTATTTAATCCTCTAAGGCAGCTTGTGACCCGACCCTATATAGAACAACCCGTCAACCCGCCGTGTCCGGTGCGTGTCCAGCGAGTGTCCTACGAGTGTCCGGCAAGTGTCCGACAGTGTCCGGCTCCCGGAAGCACGTGGGACACGGCACATGCGTGTCCGGTGCGTGTCCGACGAGTGTCTGGCGAGTGTCGGTGTCCGACAAGTGTCCGACACGGGTACGGGAGGCCTGGGGAAGTGTCCGTGCTTCCTAGGCATCACCATTAGGCGAGGTTTGGGATCCTTCATTAGGAACTCAAAACATAGATTTTTTATTCGTCAATTGCATTATTATAAAAGATGATTAAGAGGTGTTTAAATAACCCACCGATTACATGTCAAGCATCCCTACATCCAATGTGGGACAAATAAGATCTAAGTAAATTGTGTGACTTGCATGGCAAGTCATACAATTACCATATATTTCAAAAATGCTAATTAAATACTAAATAAAACGGTAAATCTAGAAATCCGCTCCGCATCATTTTAGAAGTCAATGGGAATATTATCTCATTTTAGCTCTTTGGATTCTAATTTGTGCCATGGAAATGAATGATAGTCTCAATATCAAATTAGGTTTTTTGGCATATGCTCGTCTCTTATCCAGTTGCCATGGTCAAGTTTTAGAATCAATCCAGAGGGTTGACGTGAGGTGGCTATCTGGTCATAAATTTTGTTAGTTTTCCAGCCAGTTGACTCCATCTCGAGGGGATAAGATTTGGATGCTTTGCTGATGATTTTAGAAGTCATAAATATATGCATGGCTATGACAAAATCAAGTGTATGCATGCTCAAATATATGGCTATAAATTGCAACCCCCCCCCCCCCCCCCCCCCCATTATAGTGGAAACCAAAGAATTTTTCATTTTTCAAGTATTACAATTTGTATATGACAGTATGTGTTCTAACATAAAAAAGAAAAGTAAATTATAAAATACGAATGAACATATATACATAGATCCTACACCAATTGAGGCAAAATAATGTCTTTCTTTTAAAAAAACTATAGGTGGGAACATAAAAGAAATTGAGTTCTCCTTTCCAACTGCCTTTTTTCTCCTCTCCAATAATGTCTTTTTATTTTGTTATTTTTAAAATTTTCAAACTTGTTCAAGATTATAAGTGCTCAGATAGAAGAAAGATTGTTTAGCTTGTGCCCATATGAACCGTTCTAAATGAGCATGATCAAGCTAAACTAGCAGACATGGGCTTGAATTAGCCAAAACTAAGTACTCAATAGTTCGCTGTTAGTTTCTATAGTGATTCTACCTTATACAAGTTCACAAGGAAAAAAACTTATTGGCAGCACATATACTAGCACGAACCATTTTATATCAGTTCTGACCAATGTTTTAGTCTGTGCAATATAGAATTGGTACGGAACAATATTTATGAAAACAATGATATTTATCGAACGATTCGAACCAATACTTTATGGTTCTATAAGGTTGTTCTTCTCTAATATTTTCATGTAAGTTGGTGTATCAAAACAATTTATATGTATCCAACCATTAAGTGGAAGGTAGTTTGGGTATGGAAGATGGAGAAGGGACGACCCCATTGATTTGGTTTAGATATTCCCCCCCCCCCCCCCCCCCCCCCCCCACCCACCCACCCACACACACACACACACGATCTTATTAGAATGACCCTATGTAAATAATAAATATAAAATGACACACACCCCCCTCGAAGATCCCTGAGTTACAAATATAAGGTAAATGATTTTTGCTTGGGAAAGAAGAAAAACACGGAGCATACCTAGCCAAGAGTTGAAGGCAGCTATCCATACAAGTGAGAGGATAGGGAAGTCTGCCATCCAAAGAAGCCCAAAAAGGTGGACCACCAATGATTTTATATAGCCTTGAGTTGATATCATTTGGACTCCAAATCCTTTTGAAAGTGCTCCATTTCACTCTCCTTTGAATTTCCGTATGAATAAATCGATTTCAGGTATATGAAGAGTTACAAATTGAAGACAGCTTTGAGCACAATTTCTATTGGACTCAAGAGGCCCGTGGGAAATGAAATGGAAAACTGGCCTCCTAGATTAGAGAAGCATGACGGCGAACCCTAGATTAGAAAAACATGAAAGTGAAAACCGGCCTCATAAATTCAATTAAATTCTACAGCTGGTTGGTACTAATAAGGATAGTTGTGAAGATTGTCTGATGTTGAATTCTTTGTTTACCCTTCGGACCAGCACTAATTTTTGTTGGTTGAGAGATTTTTTCTTCAAGCTGTCATGTCATAGTTCCTCACCAATTTTATTCTTTTATTAGACATTTCGTTTGCTTTCATTTCATACATAGTTCAATGCCTTGATTTAAATGGATAGCATGGTAGATTGTAATGCACCCCTCCTAACATAAAAATTCTAAATCTTATATCTGGGGCAGGCTGAGAGAGATCCAAATCCTCTGCACCGCGCAGCAAAGGTGTTGATTAACTTGCAGATGGAAAATGGCGAGTTTCCACAACAAGTAAGTCACTCATATCACTTAACTCCCAAATACGAGATAATGTTGTAAGCCATGGATAGAATGGTTGTGACTACTGCAATGGTGGATCTCGAAAGAATTATGCCAGCCTCTATTGGGGATTTTCGAAGAGAAAATGCAATCATATTGATGAAAATAGAAGGCTTTATTTATGTCTTTTGTATTGTGGCGAACTCAACCGAATGAGGTTTCCTATGCATTTGAAACCTGTCGGGTTACAGTGCAGTCAACATGTCCTTTGCATGCCATTTCCCTCAAATCAGATACATTTAATATTGTTGCCTACTTTGTGCATCAATGTTGTAAAACTAGCAACTGCCCCTAGATCATGGTTTTAAAACTTGGCCAATACCAAGTCAACCGTGACTGATACCAATACTTGGCCCGTATCGGTCGAGTTGGATTGGTATCGGTCCATACCGTCCGATACCACTGATTCCAACCTGGTCTCTGGCAGGGTTTGGTCCATTTGTTAGGCCATTCAAGCCCATTTTTTAGCTATGCCTAGATGATTATGATGTCCCTTCCCCCGTCACCCAACCGTGAGAGTAGATTGCATGTTGCTTGAATGTAGTGCATTTGTGGTTAATTCCTTTGGTTGTTCCCTCTTGGTCCTATAAATACGCCTCGTCTCATTTACAACTCACACACAATTCACACTCACAAGTTCACAATATGCAGCTTCTCTCATTGGATCATCTTCGTATAATTTTTTTGTGTACTTTATGATTTTCTTGATTTTTCTCTCCATTCATGTAGTGTGTACTTGAGGTTATCAAGCGAAGGGCAATTTAGCTTGCCTTACTTTGAAGCAT